>JAGPOW010003356.1:4520548-4568762 GCA_030014935.1 Caiman crocodilus | reverse complement strand
AAAGTCCTGTCTCTGAATTGTAGACTAGGGGAATGTAAAGGTTTTGTAGGGCTTATGACTGTATGTGGGGGTGCAACCAACCCCTAGTCTTGGAACAGTTGCCCTAGCTTATGAATATAACAGAATACCTTATACCACTATCATATCTTTATGATTTAAATGTGCATCCACTCCTGTGGCACTGTAAGGGGAACTACACCACTAAACTAAACCTGAATGCAGCTTCAGTGACTTTGTGCTCTCCTACCCAGGTAAAATGAGCTAGATAGTAGTAAAACCAGAACAACCGATGCATGATCCTAAGCAGCAAATAGGTCACTTCCCCACCCCACATGCCCTTTGTAACACAGTAGAAAGCTGCATCTGTTTAGTGTCTCTGCTTCATAATGTTAGCTAAAGTGGCATATGCCTTTGAAGCAGCAGATGCTCTAGGATTAGTTAACTGATGTTAGGGATATGTTTGATATTTTTTTGAGGCTAAAGAAATGTTTGAATTGTTCTGCCATAAGGGCTAATTTCCTTTCTTCTTCAGAATATTGGTGTCTTCCTTTTCTGAAGAGCAGCTGAATCGCTACGAGATGTATCGTCGTTCTGCTTTTCCCAAGGCTGCTATTAAACGGGTACGGCTCTGCTGACATTCAGGCTGCAGAGTGAGGGATCCCACTTACTGCACATGTAGAAATACAAAGCAAAATGCATTCCTTTTCCTTTTTCATGTCCTGAGAGAGCATTTAGCAGAATTCACAGATTTGTTGGAATCTGACAGGCATGTGCCATGAGCACTTTTTCTATGGCCTGCATGAAAGCAGTAGATTGAATATCACTACAAGTCTGGTCAGTCTGAATAGATGAGATTTGAATGGCAGAAGAACTGCCAGCCCACCTACCGTGTTACTTGCTTTTTAAATTGGCTCCCATCCTCTACTCCCATTGACTTCAGTAGTTGTTGCTCAAACTTAATATTTTTTGGTAAGAATCTATAGTTATAGTGAAACTTCTCTTGGTTAATTGCATCTTCTCTTTTCTTAAGCTGATCCAGTCGATTACTGGCACCTCAGTCTCTCAGAATGTGGTTATTGCCATGTCTGGGATTTCCAAAGTCTTTGTTGGGGAGGTGGTAGAAGAAGGTGAGTAAAAGTGGAATATCTTATAGGCAGAGCAAACTAAGCATTTACCCATTCACTTTAAACAACGGGTTTGCTTTTAAGGGACCTTTTGTCATGCCATCTACTTGAAGGAATTAGCTTAATGTTCTTTTTGCAGCAGTCACTCTATCCTGAACTGAATCTGTTCAGGGTGATAACTTGTTTCCACTAACCCAGTACTTATTCGTAAGGAAGTTTGAACAGAAGAGACGGAAGCCCACACTAATAAAATTCAGTGATATGGCAAGTTTACCATATCACCATGGAACTTAGTATTGAAGGACAATGTAGTTGTGCATGTGCCTAGCTTTTACATATAGACAGTAAATTCCTCAAGAATGATTGTAGATTGGATAGGCACTTGGCTGGGGTCCTGTGACCCCGGCACTCGTTCCTGCCATTGGCAGGGGGTCAGACTAGATGGTCTGCTCTAGGCCCCTTCTGACCCTAGTTACTATGAACTACTATGAATGACCACTACCTGCCTTCCCATCCCACCCAATTGTGTTGATCCTTGTTGTTGTGCCTGTAGTTGGTAGCTCATCTGAGTCAGTATAACTGTGTGTCTGCTTGAGCTGTCCTTAATGAAGGCTGCATATGGCACTTGCAGCAACATTAATGCTTTTTTTTCTGTTGCAAACCCGAGCTCTCCTCTTCCTGTGCACGTAATGACCCTTGCACGTGCTCCCACAATTAACCAACATGGAGGACTATTTTTTTTTAAAGTGGGGTTGGGGGAGAGTGAGTAGTCAGGGTATATCTAGCTCTGATACACCAATAAAACGTTTGGAAGTGCAAATCTCAACAAATTCTAATCAGTTGTCAGATGTGATTTTGAAGCTAATGACTTTGTGTAGTAGCAGCTTCATAATGAAATAATTTCACATGCCTTGTTGTCTGATTCGCATCGTTTTCTTGACTTTTGTTTTGGTTAGCACTGGATGTGTGTGAGAAGTGGGGAGAGTTACCACCTCTTCAGCCCAAACACATGCGTGAGGCAGTCAGAAGGCTGAAGGCCCGGGGCCAGATCCCCAATTCCAAGTATAAGAAAATCATCTTCCAGTAAAGTGGGCAGGAGAAAGTGGAAGAGGAGTACAGAGTCTTCAGCTGCATGTGATGCAACTTTGAAGTTGATTCCATCTTCCAAGCCTGATGCACTTCCAAAATCCATTCTAATCTTGTGTCTGCAGTCTTCTCCAAGCACACCAGAACCACAAGAAACCCCATGGCAAGAGTGCAACTAAACTGAGTTCATAAAGTGTGAGAAGTTGGCTGTAATGCTGCTACGAACAACTTGAGTATGGTAGATGGTTGGTAAGAAGAGAGAAATTAATGGAATGGATGATGTTACCATAGAGGTAACAGTCTTGTTAAGCTGTTTGTTCTAGTATTAAAGAGCTTCCTGTACTGGAGGCCTATGTATTGTATCACCTGCTACTTTAGGCAAGGACTTGAGGGTCTGGTTTGAGTTAACACTGTCTTAGTACCAAATTCTGGCTCCTGCCTTTTTTGGAAGTTGCCGACTCAAAGCCTTTGTGTCTTACAGTTGTGGTTGGAGGAAAGACCCATGGCCTTCAACACAGAAAAGGACAAAACATTTAAAGAGAGGACCTTGAAAGGCTAGGAACAGCTGCTGCTGCTCTAGCTTCCTGTACAGAAAAGGTGGTTTTGTATAATGAGCACTCATTAAACTTAGTGTTGTGTTATGTTGCTACACTTAGTCTCTTTATGTTGTATAAGCTGTTTGTGTGACATCAGTTACCACTGAAGGATGAGTTGTTAACAGAAACCAAGGGAAAATACAGCTGGACAGCACTGTGCATTCACTACCTTGGTGATTTCTTAAGGCTAGTTTGACAGCTGCAGTTTCCCTCATTTGTCATCTGTCAAGCGCTCAGAAATCAACACCTTAGAATAAAGAAGCTGACCATGTAGAGTAAC
Organism: Caiman crocodilus; assembly: GCA_030014935.1. Classification (NCBI taxonomy): domain Eukaryota; kingdom Metazoa; phylum Chordata; order Crocodylia; family Alligatoridae; genus Caiman; species Caiman crocodilus. The sequence goes on along the minus strand of JAGPOW010003356.1, from coordinate 4,565,676 downwards.
ACAAAACACGAATAAGTAAGGTTAACAAGTTTAATTTTTTCCTTTTAACGTGGTTCATAGAACCAATACTCACTAGTGGAAATGTTTTACTGCAACAAAGTTCCAATACTGACCAGGACTCAAATTCAAGTCATACGTGTATAGTATTGTACCTAGATGCACTGTACCCCTTGTTCGAGAAGGCTTCTTCTGACAACTCTGTTACCAAAAACTCAAAAGTGATATTGAGGCCACATGCATTTCATAGGTAACAGCAAGACTGTTACACCAAGGATTAACTTGGCTCTCACTGTAATGTAGAAAAGTAGAGTCTTTAAACATGTCTCCACTAAAGTAAACTTTCTTTTATAAAATTATTTATTTCAGTAACTCTCCCTCCCTGTTCTGGATGCACCCTTTGCAGAGAGGAAGTTTATATTGTACATATATGTCACTATGTGGCCTGGGGAAGAAGGATGCCCGCATGGAACTTAAATTCAAATAAATAGAAACACTCCAGGCTTTTGTAAACCTAACAATACATGGATGTGAGCAACTAACTTGCTACAGGCAATTGAAAACCATCTCTGGTCAGGCTGCACTGGGGGAAAGGAGAGTTCAGTAGCTTTGTCACTGCAGTTAGGCACCAGTTCTAGGCAAACCCATCCAGCATTACTCCTTTCCCAAGCTGGCTGAAGAATCAGCAGAATATCTATTCAAAGGAGTCACAAAAGCTGGGGAGAGACCCTGCCCTCCCTGTTCAAGCAAACAGTGAATCAAAACAAGTGAGAACAGCATCACACCTCAGCAAGCAGCACTGGCAGGCACAATTTTACCTCCTGCTTCATGAGGAAGCAGGAATGAGCAAGTTCAATATCACAGATACTTGAATAAAGAACACTAACTTCTGGTTACAGAGAACTGAGCAGCAACATTACAGAGGAGTTAAAAAGCTCAGACTTGATACAGTTCACATACAAGTTTTATACTTACAATGAGCTGTTTGTACATAGGTTTCACAGCAGGTTGTTTTAACGCAGGTGCATGGTTACCTCCCGTTCCATAATAAGAACATGTGGGTTTGGTGCCAGCCCTATCCTTAGCACAGGAGGCAACCACCATTTCTAAATCCCTGCCTTTACTTTTTGAAACATTATGCTATGCACATGAGGCAATAGTGGTGCAGGAAGTACCCAGCTGGTCTGTCCCCCACACTGGTGCTAGAAGTTTAAAGTGCATTGTCCTCCTAATCACAGATTCCCCTTCCTATAGGAAGGAAGGCCTGCTGGAGTTTTTAAAATGGGCAGTAATGCACAAAGAACCTGTCAGGGCCTGCACTGAGGGGATGGGATGAGGCACAATTCTCCAGAGGAAGTATCCATTTTTATAGGTTCTGCCCCGCATCCAAGGTAGCACAGTGAATGACTGTCAGGTACAGCATCCAACCAACAGTGCAGTAATCAGATGGGATGTCAAAAGTGACCTTACCACCTCACCACTGCAGAGCCTTTTAGGCTTCAGCTGCCCAGTCTTTGCCAAAGGAAAATCATTTCTAACACATTACCTGTTCATGTAGTGAAAGTCAAGCTCTTGCTGCATTCAGGCATTAGCCAGTCCCATCTTGGCAGGCAGACAGCAAAGATAAGTGTAGCAGTAGAGCTCTGCTCTCTTTGTCCTGAGGCTGTCTATTCCAGTGTAGCAGGCAAGGACCAACGATGACACTGGTCAACCCTACCTTCAGACTAACACAGATAAGAATGCTAGCCATTTTTACTGGGTTCTAATCTGGCTGTCTTCCTCCCTTTTCTCATGCACAGAGCGTTTTGCTAAGAGCTACAAGGCTCTTTGTGAGCCTTTGTTCAAACACACCCTCCCCCAGTCTCTACCCTTAAAGCAGCACGTTAAAGCATGCAGTTTTCTTCCCTGCAGCTGAAGCCACACTACAGTCCCCAGGAAAGAGAAGTACATATCTCCACTACTGGACAAAGAGAAATCTATATGCAAGACTAATGGGGAAAAGCAATAGCACAAATTGCCTTCTTCCTTTTGTTCAGTCCCCAGACATCAAGCCATCATGGCTTCTGAGTAGGAGTCACAACTCATTACTTGGACCGAGTGTAATCCTGACCTTATAAAGAGTTTATCTAACTTAATTTTAGTGGGGTTAAAAACACAACAGAACCTTTATGACAGACAGAATGCCACCGGAATGCTAATTTGCTTTTCAGGGTGAAAAAGTGTTGGGGATCATGAAGTGGAGAACTAGAATATGGTTAGACAAAGCTTCCATTCTCATATGGCCAGGCCTGGCCTTCCCACAGTTAAGAAAGGAAGGTCACCATCACCTATGCAGTCAGTTATCTTTGTAGTTAAGTTTTCCCCAAGCCAATTAGGTACACTCTTCTACTTGTTTCACATGCATTATAAAGTGTTGTGTGCATTAAAACCGGTGCATGAATACACCTATAAAATATGGCTGGAAAAATCCAACTCAGAAAAGTGTTTGAAATGCATTAAAATCCAAGAAAACATCCACATGCAAGAAGGTGCCGTGGGTGGACGGTCCTCAGCAGCACAGAACTGACAAACCTGTACCACGTTTCATGCTAAATTATACAACTTAGTCCCTCCATACAACAGCATCTACGGTTGGGGGCCACTTTCCCCTCACGCCCTCCCTCCACCTCTTCTGCTGCAGGATTTCATCATGCCCCCTAGAGTAGGCAGTCACACACACAGTGGCTTCTTCACTGGATGCCTAGACTATGCATTAGCTTGGCTAGGAGAGAAGAAACCATACCATTTAGCCCTCGGGAGAACAATTCATGCTTGGGATATCACACAGAGCATTTTCTTCCGATGCCTACTTCACATTTTACTAGGCTTCACACGTGGGGAAGCTGTCTTTCGATGTGAAAACAGGCACAGACTAACTTCAAAGACTTCAACTGCTTCAGGACAGTATGTTGGAGAAGGGGTAGCATTTAGCTGGCATTTTACCAGAGTGAACACCACAGTTGCTGCCTTGGTCCCATCACAGGAATAGCACAGTGAAGAGGCAACCAGAACCCTCTCAGAAAAGGTCCCAGTGCTCAGTGTCCCGATGAAACGCATAAGCACCTGGCTGAACATTCAACTGTCGGTTCAGCTCACGCTTCAGGTTGGAAAGCTAAGAAGTGACTGTTGCTCTCCAGGCTTCTGTTGCTGCAGTCTGTGCACCTCTGATAGATAAGTGCAGTTCATGAGCTAGCCTCCTTTCCTTAACCATGACCTGCAAAACACTCCATTCACCCTGATTCCTTGCTTCAAAGAAAGATTAAATCATTCTTTGAGAGGAGATGCTGGATTCCCACAGGCTTCAGCACAGGAGATAGAGCTGAACTTGCCCAGCATGTGTTACCTAACAAGTGAGGGAACATGGCAGTCTTGCACTGGGGTACAAGCAATAGCTAGGGTGTCTGGATACTGTGTGGGAAGTAGGCTTCAGAAAGGGTAGATGGTTTTTAAACTAGCATATACACTGGTTCAATCCCAAGGCAGCAAATGGTTAGTGGAAAAGGGAACTAGAGGGAATCCTTCCTATCATGGCTCCCTGGGTTCCTCAGGGGAAGCTCCAGGCCACATTTCCTCTCCCTAGAGGAGAGATTTCTCTATCTCCCACACACAGCAAGCCCTACAGTTTCATTCCAGTCTCGGGCTACATCATGCTCTCACCAAAGAACTCTGTGCAACATCCACTGAAATGTCGGACTAGGCCTGGCCTTGACAAATTGACCTTATTGCTTTCACCTGTGCTCTTTGGTGAGTGCATCTGGACAAAAAACACATAGAACAGTGCTAGATGAAGAACCAAGCGGCACCACCCAGCATGAGGAGCAAACATGAGAGAGGAAGCAGACAGTCAGCGGGTGAAAGTAGGCAGCAGCTCTGTTGTCAACTGACAAGACAAGGAGACCCTGGCTCTTGACAACTGTTCTGGCATTTTGGGCTCCTTGACTGAGCTCTGCGCTGGGTCAGTGATAGAGGGTAGCACCACACTGCCAGGACAGAGGAACGTGGCTGCCAGACCAGAACCAGGGAGCTCCTCTTGCTCATCCCCCCTTCCCAAGCCGGGCCTGCTTTCCTCTCGTCACACACTTCGGAGTTTCTCTTACAGCAGCATTTGGGTTCCCCAAGTGATTCCTCTGTACAGAGGTTGACCTGTTTAGCAGCCATGTCACAAACTAGCCACCTCAGTGCTGGTGGTGATCCCTGCTCCTCCTGAGCAGTGGTGGGCAGGGCAGGCCTCTGCTGTCAGAGCTGGAAGAGGGGGTCGTGTTTGCGGATTTCCTGCAGAAGGCGTTCTTTGTCCTTGTTGGCGGCTTCTAGGGCCATTTTCGTGCCCTCCAGCTCCTGCTGCAACTCCGGCACTTCCTTCAGCTGCAAGAGACATGGAAAGGAACAAAAATAAGACCCAAGCTTCTTCCAAAATGTGAAAAATGAGAGCAGAGTGAGGTAATTTCTTTCCGTTATGATCAGAGAGGAATGCAAAACCAGCAGCTCTGGAAGGAACTAAAGGTACATGTCACAAAGCAAACAAAAGCCACTGACTGACATCCTCATTCTACTGAGTTTCCAGGCTTGAATACTTGCTGACGGATGCATTTCAGCCTGTTTGCTGGATTGCCTTTCAGACCCATTATTACAGTCAGCACACACAGCCGCCACACAGATGACCTAATGGTTGGCCCTCAGCCTCCCCCAAATGTGAACAAGACTTGTGTACGAGAGGTTCTTCCTGCAGAGTGACTCTGGCTTCAGCTGACGATGAATACAGAGGCAAGAAAAGGTGGGGAGTACAGCAGGACAAACAATGGGCCCTATGCTGCACCCTGACAATGTGCATCTTCCCTGCCCACCTAAGAGCCCTACTACAGGTAAGGTCTATGAGAAAGGGCAGAAGGGGCCTCCCCCCTGGTCTCATCTCTGGGTCTGAAACTGGTTGTTATTCTTGCTGTACACACAGCCATCAGAGCAGCTTCACAGCCTGTAGCAAGGTTTACAGTATCCACAGCATCTTCAGCAGTGGGTCTTGCCTCGAGGCCCTTGTTTCATTCAGAACTTAGGTTACCAAAGAACGAGTTCTCCAATTGAGGCCCAAGGCCTTTTTTCTATAGCACCCCCATATGAAAAAAGATCTTCCAGAGCAGGGACTGAACAGACATGGGAAGATGGAAGATAATTTCTCCTCAGAAAAAAACAAATGTTTCAGATACTGAAAAGGAGGAACTGATTATGCTAAGGGGATGGGTGTGGAAGAAGGCAAGGGTCCTGAACCCAGCCTGCTCACAAGACGGCACTATTGTTACCCATCTGTAAACCCTCCAGGTAAGAGGCATGCTTGCCTAGGACTAGTGTTTCCCAGTCTGCAGCCAGATTTCTATCAGTCTGCAAAGGACCATGCAGAAATGGCTTACCTGCAATTCATGCACTGCTCCTGCAGGAGCTGCTGGGACTCTTAGTGCTGAGACCTTGTGCTCCTGAAGGCCTGGTTCAGGCCTTTTCCGTGAATATGGTCCTTCACCCCCAACAGCTAGGAAGCAATACAGGGAGAATATATAAATGTGTGCACTGCTACCAGAGACCACTTGGATTCTCTTTTAGGAGAAGTGCTCTGCAGATGAAAGGATCATCCCTTTTAAAAAGGGGAACTGACAACTTGTCCAGTATGCATGAACCAGTGGCAGCAAGTTTAGACTGCCAGTTACTCATTGTAACCATTATCAATGCTACTTCAAGTGCCAAATTTATCATCTCCAGCAAGACTGGACAGAAGTCGCAACTTGGAGCACTGGCAAGAGAACCGAAGTATCTATATAGGAAAGAGTCTTAGCCTGGTCTGGCAAGAACATCTGGGATAGATCAGATACCCCAGATCTCGCCTTTCCCAGCAGTTGTGCATCCAGTCCAGCATCTTCCAGTAGGAGTCACTGCTGGGCACTCTATTCCTCAGTAATAGCAGCTGGGGCAAAAGGGACCAGGACTGCCCTACTTTACTGACCTGTTACGTAGAACACCCCGTCATCTTTGCGCGTCACAACAACATGATCCACAGCCAAGGTGATGGGGATAGGACCAGGGGAGGTAGGGTATATTGGAGGGCTGTCATCCTGAAAGAAGACCCAACAAAATATCAGCTGCTGCATGCGACTCTGGAACTGGGCAACACAGCAAAGAACATTAGTGCTGTCAGCGTTCCCAGATCTATCTGGGGTGGCTCTTACACAGAAAACAATGGTTTTACAGGTGGGCTGTACCTGCACTTCAGTTGCGTATAAAGAGAGCCCTCTGCTTGGGTAAAAGAGTCACATCATTAAAGATGCCCCATAATCAATCAGTCTCATCACAACCCCACCTTACTTCACGTCACATCTTGCAGTAACAGTTTTGCAAGTCCCAGACTCAAACTCCCATCAGACTGTATCAATACAGCAGGCTCAAGACATGCTCCTGGTTACAGGTGCATTGTGTCAGACACCTTTCTGCCTCCATTTCTGAGCAACTAAGATTTCTACCCAGCTCTTCTTTTTTCCCCCCCAGGCCTCAGAATTCTCATGGTCCAAGCTCTGACTAGACTACAATCCCAAGGACCCACCTGTACACCATTAAGTAGCTCCTAGAGGGCAGAGGAAAATGATTAGCATAGTTGATCCCCAAATGGCATCTTTCTGAACTGCTACACGAACCCTTTCACAGGTACCACCTTGCACACAACTCAGCTCGTGACACACCCCTCTCTCCAAACACACACACACCTTCAGCGTGATCTTGGCATCCACAATCTCTATATTCATGGGGATCACCTCCGGTATCACTTCATCCTCAAGGAAAGGGCCGAGGTTGGTAAGGAAAGACATCAGGAGCTCTGCCTGGTAGCTGTGGATTAGCATTTGAAGGAACCCGTTCTGAACAGCGAGGGGCGAATGCACAATGGCACTGGGTCCCATTTCAAGACGCATGCACACTTCTGGCTGAGTCTGACTAGTTCCTGTGGCTGAGGGTTTCTCTACGCTTAGTTCTCCTAAGGGCATGAAAAAATATCATTACTGTGGATGATGGCATTAGGAAAAAGCTATAAGAAATACATACACAATGTGAAGCCTTTCTTGGTTTGAACACTGGGTAAAATCCAGTCTATGACATCAATGATGATCCAAAATCATGGCTACTGTTCAGCGCTGCCATCCACATAAAAGGAGCATGAGTTCAAATTTCCATGGACAAAACACCACATCGTGGGCCCTCAAGTCCCTCCCTCCCCTTCCGTTGTTTCACTTCCAGTCAGATTTCCACATTTATCTGGTTTATTTGACAAGAACTAGAACTTTACATTGTATCAAGGAAAAATCTAATCCCATGTTGTATCGAGAATGTCAAAGACTTTTTCATTCTTCTTCTAAGAACCCTTTTGTACACAAACAGGGGTTTGCATTATCAGCGGTACCCTGTGAAGTCTCATCATTTTGTTTTGCCTCCTAGTGGCTAAAAAGTTTATCACTATGAAAATGCATCAGCGCAACAGTCACTACTGGTTCTTCTTTGGAAGATTTACATTCGAGTTTGTTTAAAAACGGGTGAAACATCCCAAGTTAAGAGTACTAAAGTCTTCATATTCCTTTTTTATCTACAGCAGGTACAGTGAAAGCTTTTTTACTTCACTTTAATCTGTTAATAATTATAGGAACATGGAGGAACCCCAATAAAAAAAACATGCCCTTATTGCAATAGACACTGCACAGATAAAAGGCAGCCCCTGCTCCAGAGAAATGATAGTCTATCTAAGTCAGTCTGACCTAGACGGACCACGCAACTTCAAGTATGTAGGGGGAAGTTTAGTCTCTGGGGCTCATACACTCCTTGGCTTCTTTGGAGAAACAGTCACTACACATTCAATTAGTATTAAATTCACAGATTATAATTCAGAAGAGACTTGATCATCTAGTCTGAGTCCCTGTATGACAGGCCATAAGAATTCCCTGAATTAGTCTTCAATCACAGGACCTCTAAGAAAAGCAGCCAGTCTCAATTTAAAAATTGTCAGCGATGAAGAAATGCCCACAGCTCTTGGTAATTTTTTCCAGTAGTCACTTACCTGCACTAAGAAATATGCACCCTCTTTCTAGTCTGAATTTATCTAGCTGCAATGTGCAGCCACTGGATTATACCTTTGTTTACACCTTGGGATGACAGATTAAGGACCCCTCTATTAGCAACTTCATATCCCCCACATAGATGCTACTAGACTGCAAACGTGGCACAAACGGAGTTTCACCAGTCTCAGGGTAAGACATTTCCCAGTCCTTTAATTGTTTTCACGATTTTCTAGACCTTCCAATTTATTAGCTTCTTTCTTGATCATGCCTTGTCCTGGTGCTCCATTATTTTGCCTGGAATCATCACCAGGCTGACAAGCCTATAATGACCTATATCCTCCTGCCTACCATTCTTAAATACTTACAGAGCAGGAATTTTCTTTTATACTTTTGGAACTTCTCTAGTGTTCCAAAGCTTCAGGGTGGGAGACAACTCCAGAATGCAAGTTATCCGAACACGCTCGCTTGAAAAAGCCTCTAGTTTAACATTCACCCAAGTAACTGCTGAAATGCATAGCGGGCATCATTGTAGGATACAGCTACACCATCAGGATTCTTCCCCAAATACAGACTAGTTTATAGAATACTTCTGCCAGCTCTTTTACTCATGTCAGCTCTACCATTTGCATCTAGTATTGGGTAAACATCTTTCTTAAGAGTCCTTTTGTTCCTAATGTACTTGAACAACTACTTTGCTGGCTGCAGAATATTTTTTATTGCTTTCCTTGCCGGGTTTTCAACAATTTCCATCTTGATTTATATTTTGTTAGTACCAACTTCCCCTTCCTTCCATTTGTTCTATATGGGTCTTTTTTATTTTATTATAGTGGCTTTCATTTCCCCTCCAAACTATTTTTTTAAAAACTAATATGGCCTTTTACTGTTGATTCTAGTTTTTTTATATTCGTCCAGTACATTTTTTTTTTTAGTTTTCAACTATGTACACTTAATTTCTCTCCTCCATCTGAGAACTAATATAAAACTGGGTATCAGCTTTGTGAAACCGAACCTTTGAAATCATCATGTATAGACACACCGTACTGTTTGATTCTGTTTGCAAACAACAAACCTAACGGGCGGCAGGGAATCAATCTGTCATGTGGCACCTGTCCACAGGGAGTTGATATGAAAATATCAAAAAGCCAATGAAACAAATTGAGGTCACTGGTTATGAACCATTGATATAAAGGGTCTCAACAGAATTTGTATTTCAATGTCAGCAATCCTCATGTATGGCAGCAACTAAGTTTTTTGCACCTCCTTAAGGAGGAAACCTAGGTACCCAGAGCGCTCTATACCTGCAGAAAGCAGCCTTGAAGTGTTCAAAAAATAGTCAGGTTTGGGGCTGCTTTAGAAGTCTTTCAAGTCATGGCTGCTTGTCACCGTTGCACCCAGCAAATGTACAGTACTCTATTTAACTACGTAAGTCACAAAACAGACAGTGATGCTGCAGATTACCTATGCACTTAGGTGGCTTACCCACAAAGTACTGAAGATCGTTACAATGCAAACAACAGGCAAAATATTGGGGCCAATGTTGTGTCATCCAGTTAAGCAAAGCACAGACTTATCCATAGTCATATAGTACAATTCACTGTGTTTCCATTGCTGCTATACGTGAAGAGTGCAAACAGCAGTTAAAACTCCATAGATTTGGCTTTGGGTCTTTCAAAGCCAACCGATCCAAAAAAGGTGAGCGTCTTACCCATGTAGCTATGAAGATACTGCCACATTCCAATATTTCCCAGCTGCTCCGGAATAACCTCCGCAACTTGTACAGCAAGCGACATATCATCTCCTCTCACTTCTATCCCGCAGTTCACTTCATTCATTTTTAGCACCAGAACAGACACCTGAAATGGCACAGCAAGGGATCACTTGGCATAGACTGGCCTCACTTTGCAAAATTCCTTTGGAAACAGATTACAAGGAGAGAGAATAAAAATCTGACCAGCTGAAGACTGGGGTCTTCTCCGCTCTGAAAAGATGAGCTGTTTATGTCAGGTGACCCTCCACCCTCATCCTCTGCCATTGGGCTTCCTCTGCTGCCTGCATCGTTAAGGCCACGAGGAAGGTGTCCTGTTGGAAAATGATCCAGGCTGGGTTCTGAAAGAGATGTTATGTATCCATCACAGACAGTCCTTATTTCAGCATCTGCCTCAATATCATGGACCAAAGGCTCTTGCCAACCTCCTCAAACCCATCACAAGTAGCTTGGACTACACAGATTAAACAATCTAGAATTGAAGTGACACATTCGTTGCAAGGCTCAGTCCCATTCTGCCCTTCTGTCACACCTTCCATAGCAGGTTCTCAAAGCACTTTATGAACATCCTCCCACCCAGATGAGAAAACAAGTGAAGTGACCAGACCAGCAATGAGACTGTGGGAGATCTGGGGATAGGACTCAGGTCTCTGAAGTGCCAGTTCATGTTTCAACCTTTCTCTGGCTCTACCTCCATATTTCAAAGGCACCTGTGACTGATATCATACACATATTGGGACAATTCATCACACAATACTTCCCTACACCTGATTTCATCTCAGAAAAAAGTATCACAGAGATCTATATTGGGTGAATTGCTTGTGACTTTGGGAACGAGTAACTGATAAATCCTATTCTGGACAGGCACAAAAGGGACCCTTGGCACACCATGCTTCAATGGCCACACTGGAGATGAATTTAGCTGTGTGAAATAATGAAAGAGAGGAAAAGGTACGTGCAATTCTACTTACCAGAGTCTGTGAGCATCACAAAGCCCCCATCACTGCCGTCGCTGTCCACAGAGAGCCGGTCCTCAGGGCCACTCCCATCTATGGAGGCGGCATCAAAAGAATGCTGGGATGCTGTCCTCTTCATGGAGAAGAAACGCATTCGGCTGCTGCTTCCCCCAGGAGTTGCTGGCCCCTCTTCAGCTTTAGGCACAGGATCCCTACCAAAAACCCAAAGAGGCCAACAGCTTAGCTTCAAAGCACTGAACTCACCCCTAGGGACACATTTGTTGTTCAACAAAACAGTGCTCTCAGCCCAGCTCTGATTGCTGGGGAAAGCAGAGAGATTGAAACTTTATTCATCCACAGCCCAGGACAGCAGTCAACGACAGAGCAAGAGTCTCAGTTCTGCTGGTTGACTATTGATTTATTTATGAGTAAAAGTTTGGAGGATTGATCCAGTGAAGCTTGAATTACCTACTGATTAGCACCATACAAAACCATAGCCAGGCAGCAAGAAAGCTCACATGACTAATTCTTGGTCTGTCATGATGCTGCAGTAATTCACATGGAGTGAATCTGGCATGTGACTTGACACAATCCTTTTTATAGCTAACTTCTTTCCAACACATCATCTTTGAAAATGAGCTCATTCACATGCCCTATGCGAAAGAAGAAGTATGTCGAAAAGGCCACAACGTTGGGCATACAAATCATTCTTACCAGTAATCACCCGGCCTACTTAAAAAGAGGAAATGTAAAAAGTACACGCACACACACAATTTATATGATTCAGTGTAACTTCAAAAAGAGCTTTGCTAAACTTCACTTAAAGGAGGTAACTAGGCTAAAGGTCCTACAAAGCGCAGGTAGCCCCTGACATAACTAAGCAAGTATCTGCTATGGGAGTTTAGTTACCTTTATGTCACGCGGTAAAAATCTTTATTCTAGTAAGTGTATGAGCTGAAATAGATACTTAAACAGCAGGCGCATGGGATAAGCTCTCACCTTCTGCTTTATCCCCTAATATGGAGCCCATTACTTTTAAACCTGGTATGCTCTGTGCAATGTTTGTCTTAGAATCATAAATATATGATGGCTGGAAGGGACCTCAATATATTGCCTAGTCCAATGATCTGCCCCAAAGCAGGACCAACAGCTTTTTATCTCATTTGTTCCTTAAGCGGAAGAGAATCTACAACAATCACAGACAGCCTGTTTCACATATTTCTGGGAGCAGAGCTCAGACCCACCCACTCAGTTTACAAAGGCTGCTCAAGAGCCGTCAGATAACAACAGTAACTAACCTGGACAAGGACTGAACTAGCAACCCAAAGATGAAGGGCTCCAGTGTCTCATTACCAATTCCCTGAACTATTCCAGCTGCTCAGCTCCACCAGTTCTGTTTTGCCTTGTGAAAATTGCCAGAAAATCACCTAGAGATTCCTGTACACTGGGAAATAGCCAGCAACACCCCTACTGCAATTAAACAGTTGTCAGTCGGTCACAATGTCTGGGTCCCTGTCGGCCTGGGCCAAATTTGGACAAACGAGAAATGAGGGAGTCCTCTCTCCCTTTCATCACATTCCCCACTGGACATTCTTACTGCCACCCTGCACTCCACACTCTTACATGGCACAGGGAGAACAGCATTAGAAGAGAGAGGAGAAAAATCAAAGTGAGCTTATGCTTGTAGAAGGGGATGGCTGAGAGATCTAACCATGTCAGGTATCAGTCTCATCACTTAATGCCTTCTAGAAGACATTCAGATATTATGGCGATGTGCATGGCACAAGGACCTATCTAGAACAGAGAAGGGACTGACCTGAGGCTCCTTGGAAAGAAAGATGCATTTCTGAAAACACCGCACAATTTATGACATGCAGGTTTCTGCAGAGACCCTAACCACCTGGATCCTGCCTTCTCCTTGGCTGACAATCTCATGACACTTACAAGCACATCAATTTTGACCATGGATGCCTGGACACATATCCCTCATGCTACTGCATGACCAGGTACAAGTTGCCCTTTACCCACCATGTGGCAACGTTTTATTAGCAACAGGTGCCACAGACCGTGGGACATGTGGGATCCCTAATCCAAGCCAGCAGCGAGAGAGAAAATCACCCGTCTATACCTCACCCCTTCCCTCAGGGTGAGCAGTCTATGATTGTAAAGAGCATTCAGTGTAAGGTGTCAGAAGTTACAGACTGATTCAAAGTCGGAATGGAGGAGAAAGGAGCAATTGCAGACATGCGTGTGTCAGCCTTACAACGCCTCATTGTCCCCACAGTGTGCTACTGCCATTTCACAGGGACAGAGAGATGACTCACTCACTTGGTTGGTGGTAGAGAGAGCATTTTCTGCATGGTGGAAGCCATCCTTTCCCGACTCAGGCTGAAAGCATCTTTAGTCATTGACATAGCCTCTTTGGTGAGGTCCATGGTTGCATGCAGAGCTTCTTTAGTGGCATCTTTTGTCATATGAAGTGCACTCGACAATTCCACCTCTAAGCTCTTTAATGGCATTAGTTCTACTTCTCCATTGAGCATGATACTTCCATTTCCCATTGCCTGAACCTCAGACGACCTGGAAGGAAGGGCAAGAGAGGTTTGACTGCTATGCTCAGTCACTCTCTCTGCATCCAGGGCTTCTACAGCTTCACGTGCTTCTTCTATTGGCCCTTTCTCCTCCACGCTCCTGCTCTGTGGATCTGCTGTATCGGTTGCTTCCAGAGTTTCATCAGTCAAAGATTTTGGCAGTTTCTCCAGCAGCTCACTGGAAATGCTCACGTCTGTGTTTTCATTCTCACTATCCTCTGGGACTTTTGAGGGGCTGCCCATTTCCTTCTCTGAGCTAGCATCTGATTTTAACTCCTTCTCTTCAGCAGCCAGCCCCTCCTTGCTGTCTGAAGGAGACAGCTCAGACCCCATCATCAGGCTCGTTGTATCGGAGTCCACAGACCTAGGTTCTGAGCCAGAGCCTGGGATGGGATTCATGAGCAGGGCCACTTCTGCACTGTTGAACAGGAGACCCAAGCAAGCAGTCAGGGGTTCTGTGGGGGATCCAATCACCTCCTGTGTATCTTGGGCCAACTGCTCCTGCAGTGTCTGCATAACTTCCCTCATCCTGAGCAGCACCAAATACTGGTAGTGATTCAGCCGAACTTTCACACGAGCAGCTGAGTACATAAGCATGTGAATATCAGCAGAGGCTTCTAGCTCTTTATCATCCCCTCTGCCATTAATTTCAGAGTCACTTTCTCTCAAGACATCCATTGCCTCTGGGATCTTGTGGATGCTTTTCAGGTCTTGCTCAGTCTTTGATCTTTGGCGGATCCCAGACTCCACGGTAAGGTCCTGGTGTTTGGCATGATTACTAAAGCTTGCAGAAGGCTTGATTTTCACCTCCAAAGCAGCAGAGGCCTGTTGCTTCCAGGCTTGAGCTTGCTGCCATTTCTTGGGACAGCAAACCCAAACTGAGAGGGGGAAAGGATCAATGAAGTTCACAGCTCTGCCCTTTGAACTCTCAGCCCCCTCAAAGTCCAAGGAAATCTGGGTGAAATTAATAGACCAGAGGTCATCAGAAGCAGTGGTCCTCTGTGTCACCAGGGGAAAACCCGTGTGATTTTCGGCTCTGGCATCCACCTGGTATGCGTGCCTTAAGAAGAGGGTGTGGAGGATGCTGAAGCTGTCCCGAGACTTTGGAAAGTGGGTGTAGGTAGAGTGAAAGAACTCGGAGTTGGCAAATCTGCGGAAGAGGTTCTGGAGGGCAAGGCAGCTGCAGTGCGGAGCATGGCGTGTGTTGGTGGCAGTCATCTCGGACATGCGGACTGAGAGGGTCTGTGGGCGGTCCCGGTGGTCTGTGACTTTCTTCTCCACCGGGATGCTTAGCTTCAGGGAGAGGGAATAAATAGAGAAGGCAGTTAGGCAAGTTACACATTCCATCATGCTCAAGACAGAGGTAGCTGGCTATTAATACTACCTAACCTTCTTTCAAGTGAAAAAACTGGGTTTTATTTATCTATTTTTTTAAAAAGGGGACCAGGTGCCAGCCTGGCAAATGCCAGGGACTGAGGGCATTTTCCATTCACATCTCAGGAAGCAGCACAAGCTTATCCCATTCTACACCCACCCTCAGGCCTCACCCCCCTCTGCAAGGACTCGCCCTTGCTTTACAACTCAAGCATCCCCAGCAAGACAACCGAAAACTGGGCTAGCCAGCTCCCAATGCAATCAGATGTCAGTGCTCTGGATGGATACCCATCTGCTGGGAGCTGCTGTAAAATCCACCAATTCACTTTGAACAAGGCCACACAGCCATCAGACAGTAACCCGACAGCAGCAAAATTTAGCTGGCTTTGAACTGATAAACTTAAAGGGCAACAGTTCCACATGCAACTATAACCTGGAAGTATCAATTTCTTCTCTTCCTGGGTTCACAGACATGAATTTTTTTGCCTATTCCACACTCCATGCCACATTATACTATCCAGAAATCACAAAAAGGAATTAACACCTTAAGGAGCCAGCCTAGAAACAGGGGGTTGGGAAATGTTCTTCCTCCTCATTCTGAGCTGCCACCACTCTCTGGTTCCATATTTCCAAGCAAGGGCAGTAAAAACCATGAACAGTACCTTCAGCCCAAAGCCATCTAGTCGAACATCAACGTGCTCATCCTGCTTGCCAGAGTTCTCCAGCTTGTAGATGGCTTTGAATTGCTCCAGGCTGCGATAAAGATCCAGGCAGAAGAAATTCACCCAGAGCATGCTCACTGTATCCAGGGTAAACATCAGGCCATTCAGCTGCACATACAGGTTGGGGCATGGAACTGCAGGAGAACAGGACAGGGTAATGGTAAATTTGACATTTCTCAAACTCAAAAAAAGCTAGCTGAAGCCTTTTGAAAAAAAGAACTCCATAGTCACCTTGCACTGAACATAAACAGGAAAGAAGACAAGATCATATACAAAATGTGAACTGTCTGCACGCTGATAGGATTGCTTTCCAGAACCATCAAACTTGGCCAGACACTGCGGTAACATTTTTCAGTGACCACATAGCCACGCTGTTGTTACACACTCAATTTCAACCCTGCCACCTCCTGTCTATTTACCTAAGGATCCCAACAATAAGCAAAATAAAGAGGAACATCAGGACACTGAACAAAACCTGAGACATGGAGGAACACATCAAAAGGATTAACATTGGACTGATTCCCTAAGAAGTTTACCCAGTGAGGTGCTACTCTTGATGAATCACCTGGGAATTCCTGATTGTCTGAGAAGTAGTACTCTGTGAACTCAATGTGGATTGCAGAGACCTCTTTGGGAAGGTTCAGGGATTTCCTGCTGCAGGAGAGCAAGGAGGAAGGCTTCTTACTACGCTGCCCAGCAGTAGAAACCTGAAAAAAAAAAAGAGAGGGCAAGTCACTATACTCTGGTTTGAAAAGTGGCTATTCACGTAGCAGTGTAGGCTCCCATATTTATTCTCTTGACTTCATTCCCAGATCAAATGTTAGCAATTCACAAGTGAAACTTGTCTTCCAAATACTAGTACCACCCCTCACAACTTCAATCTGAGTTCTGAAAATCCAGCTGGGACCTTGAATATTTACACCTCCTATTACCAACAACTGTGGCATTCAGAACTAGCTCACAACTCTGCCGAGGACACAACACAAAACCTCTTCTGCATTTTCTTGTAGCTCTGCAAGGCTAAAGAGGGAAATTCTGAAGGGCCTTGGGACTCATCTCCTCAAGCAACGTCTACTTTTTAAGTCAGAAGGTGTGAAAGAGAGACCATCATCAAATCCTCTCTCATCCTCCTTACACGCATCTCAGCTACAGGCAGTATCACCTGCTCCAAGCTTTGCTGGTATCCGAGGAAAGTCCAGGTGGAAAGAGCACTTGACTTTGCAAGTTTAGCTTCAGCAGAAACTCAGCCATTTGGCACTCTTTTTTTTTTTTTTAAACCAAACTCAGGCACAAACAGAGTGGAAAGTGTCTGAAAGGAGGTGTGCCAGGGTCCCTGCCAATAAAAGCTCTGGCACACTTCTTGGCTCTGCCTACTCTAGGTTTTTCATGATTTCTTGTTTAACTTCATAACAGGTTAAGGACTTCATTACAAAAATAAGACAATTTGAACAACACATGAGCACTCCTCCCTGCCTGCTGTCTGAATCCCCACCTGATGGATGTCCAGGTCATCCACTCGGACTACCACACAGCTGGATCGAAGCCGGCTCCAGGCAGGACGCCGAAGCTGGGGTAAGCTCAGGGGAGGAGCCCGGGCCTGAGGATGGCCTTTCTCTGGAGAACTTTTGTGAGGACTGGACAGGCCTGCGGGGAGAAAAGCATTGTAATCAGCAGTCTCAGGTGAATTTCACTCACGTCCTTCTCAATGAATGAGAACTGTTAAACACCATACCCGAGAGAGACCTTCAGGAAGCCCAAATGTGTTTATCCAATAGGAATAACAGACCCAAATTAAAAATAAATGGGCCAGACTAGGTCATAAGGGATTAGTGCCCTGTGAAGAAAGAACACAGTTAAAGAGCAATGTCTGTTGTGGCAAGATGAATGTGAACTCTGCAGCACAGCTCCTAGGATGAGGCACATGCAGCATTTCACCTGCATACCAGCAATAAAACTGAGAATGTTTTACTGAACTAGCTAAGGAAATCACTCCTACAGTCTATCTATCTATTTCCCATAGTCTGTCCTAATGCCACGTGTCTTAATATTTTGTGGGTTTTATATTTCCAATTGTTTATGTGCCACAGTTTTGGGGAGTTTTTTTGCTGACAACTCATTATTGCACTGTATAAGTAGCTGAGGTGGGGGAAGAGAGAAGGGGTGTCTCCATCCAAGGGAGTAGAAATAACCACCCTCACCTGCTTCACAAGAAGTTTAATCAAGCAGTGCTACCTGGTTTCTTTTTGAAGGGCGACAGTGGAATCTTTGCAGATGCGGGGTCCATTTCTTCACACTGCTTCTCCATCCTGCTTTGAAAATCATTCACGAGCTTCTTCGCCCACTGCCCCCGAGTCTCCATCGCCTCACAGTACCTCACCCAATGCTTGCAGGTGTCTCCTGCACAACGAGCAGACATGCTGCCTTTCAGAGGAGGTTAGTGAGGACCTGCACTTGGCCCCACACATCTCCGTCATTCACAGCTGCATCTGGAAAATGACTCCTTCCCCTTGGGACCAGTACTCTGGCACATGCATGGCTGACGCCTTATTAAACAAATTCAGGATTCCTCATAGCAGACCTGCCCATGCCAGCTAGGGCCCCAGATACAGGCCTGGAAATGTATTGTTTCTCCTTTTTAAGGGCAACATTTTCAGCTCAGAAGGCTCCTGATTTACAAGTCTGCTGATCTATATTCTTCCTGAGCTTTCCCCTATATGCTGAGGCCTTTCAAGCTGACCTAGCACATGCAAGAAGCAGAGATCTTAGGCAGTGGGGAAGTCAGGAAACCCAAAGATTTACCTCACAGTAACTTCAGGCCTTCTTTCCTCACCCCCTGGCTACTTTTCCTCTCAAGGGGTAAGGATGCCATTCACCCACAGAATGGTGAAATCAAGTCACAAGGCCTTTGAGAAGCCTTCATCACTGTACCACTTGCTCCTGCACCCTGGATTCTTGTAGCAGCCCCTTCTCTTCACGAACTCTCCCCCTTTGTAAGCTTACCTGCCCAGTGGAAGGGGTAATAGTCAAATGCCATCCTCCTGAAAGTCAGCTGCATTGCGCCTCCCAGCACTCTATGGTTTGAGGTGTCTGCAAAAAGACATAATAAAGAAAGTGGCATCAGCTGTGTAGTCCCAGTCCCAGCCCAGGGGCAGTCAGAGCAATGCTGCACAGATCACCAGTGTACAGAGAGCCCTGGTTTAAGAATAGGAGGTGCTATACTAAAAGAAGTAGAGGAACTGTAGAAAAGGAAGGGTCAGGTCAAAGATCCCACAGCCTTTATATCCTAAAAAAAAAAAATGAAAACCTTGGCAGCTGATCCAAATTCTAATGAAAATGATTGCATTTTCCTTATATAAAGTTGCCTGGATATATCAAGTTCTTTTCTTTGTGTGTGGTCCTGAGCACCCAGCATAAAATCAAGTTACTTCCATTTAATTTGGCACCTGCCATGTGCGAGTGCCTGACGGCAGTGCACCAGGGGCACCACCCTTGCTACAGTACTGCACAGGATAGCTTATGAGACCAAACCAAATCTCTCCACTCTGGGCAGTACTGAACTATTCCTGGACAGTGCCTTTGTCCAAGCCAGCATTCAATTCCCCAGCACTGGGATTTCTCTCCCTCCCTAGATTAAACTACCCCACAGAGTCAGGAAAGCTCTCAGAACACTTGATTCAATATATAGGCCTTTGTTCTATGGCAACCTGCTACAGCTGAGCTACTGACCCCTGCCTTGCGAAGTATTACTATGAAGCAGAGAAGTGCAGTGTTACATGTATGGGCCTGAAAGATAGGTCCCCCACAAATCGCTTCCTCGTCCAAGTTCTCCTTAGTGCTGCTTTCAGTTGGATACCTGAGTCCCGGGTGTGGCTGTCGTCACAGATGTGCAGGTCTAGGCGAGAGATGAGCAGGTGGTAGGACGACTCTTTCATGTCATATTTCTCAAAGTATTGGCCAATGCTGCTTGCATTTGGGCTACCTCCAAATGGCTGGGACCATGACTGCTGGGCAGCAGGAGCAGGTGGGGTAATCTAGCACACAGAAAAAAGGCTCTGCTATGACTAGAATGTCATCAAGGGAAAGAAAGGAATTAAATCATAATGCAATGGAGGCATCCTATGTTGCACCCCATACTGGAAACGCTTACCCAATGCTCTCAAACAAGAGACCTTGGCCAATGTTTTGTCACAGGACATAAGGGAAGAACCAAACCAGAGAGAATTAGATTTTGAGATTATCAACCCAATCTTCAGATCGCATTTTAACAAAGACCATGCATAGCTAGGTGTCATAGTTCACCAATTTGTAAATCAGCAGAAGCAGCAGACCCAGCAGACCAGGCATCAGATTAAGAATCTGCAATTCCCACCACCTGGAGACACAATTCTGTCTCCTCACCTCACACTCTCCATCCTGTTGCAAGTCTCTGCTGAAAATGTCTTTCATCCCTTGCCTTGTACCCCTTAATTTCATTTTCTCTCTGCTGCAATTATTGGTACATAACTTGGCACAGCATTTTGTGAACCAAAAAAAAGAAAAAATGGCAAGGGTTAGAGTAGGATGCTCCAAGGTTAGTGACTGGAGAAGCAGCTGTTTAAATTCTCTAAAGTACCAATACATTCTGTATAAAACAAAGGAACAATATGAGCATCTGCAAGCCTTGTGAGCCTCTTACTAGAATACTGAGAGAAACAGGATGGTAATATTCTCTGTTGAGCACCCTGGCTCATCCTCATCCCATTGTATGATCATTTTTATAATATTAGAGCCCCTAGAACTTTATTCTGCAACAGAAATGGGTGGACTGAAATTACCAAGTGGAAAATATTTCCAGAGTACACCTATTGCCCATTTCCACCAAGCCAAATCCCTATAGATGTACTCAACGCTCACCCCTTCACCCTCCTCCAGAAGTGATGGCTCTTCCTAGAAATTCACACAATTTGCTATCCACAGGAAGCAACACAGGTTACCCTTTCCTACCATTTCTCAGCAAGGAGCAATCTGCATTTTCACATAGAGGGTCTGCACAGCTTTTTCTCCCTATTCTGTGACACCCACATTTATTATTACGGCTTACCTGGAGAGGTTCTGGAGCCATGCTCTTCCTCTGCTGGGCAGACTTCTCCATGGCTTCACTCAGGGACTCTGCATACTTCATCATTGCTTTCAGCTGAGAGTCTGTCAGCACCCAGAGCAAGTCATCAAGGAGGAACATGAGCTTAGAGGCCACCACATTGCAGTCCTTTGTCTGATCCGACAGAAAAGGAAAGCACGGTGTTCAGTAACTTTAACCAGTCGCATTTCTTTCTCATGGTAAGCAAGGACAGTAGCAGTGTTAAAGCAAGTGATATCAGAAATCCTGACAGAAAATAGGGTGGGAAGGGTTCACTTATTTGACTGGCAGGCACCTGGAGTACCCCAACATGTCATCCAAGTCACTCAAATCTAATCTCCTCCCGAGGAAACAAATGCCCAACTGTACTGCAGGAAAAAGTGGAATTTTACCACCTTTCCCTGCTCCTTTTTCAAGTACAACTAAACCAACCAGTGTTTTAAGCACACAGTTACAAAGATGTAACTCTGACTTGAGCATGACAAGGAAATATTTCACTCTGCCCAGCTGCATGCAGCTCTGAGCGTGTTCCTCTTGCACAAACCACAGGGTGATATTACATCAAGGTCTCGGTGTTTGTGGGCGGAAGGACCCCCCCCCCAGGAGTGCCGGAGGGAATGCTTATCACTGCACAATGCAATAATGGTGTCTTTACAGGTTTCTTCTTAATTCTGCCTTTCACTTCAGTATGGAGATTATTGCTGAGAGAGTCAGTTGAGATCTTCCCATGAAGATGCGTCTGCTGTGGGTGGAGATAGATACTCACCCTTCTCTTGAGAGATATCTGGATCCTGCCCTGATTGGTAATGAGTCTCAGAGGAGTGGTAATAGGATCTTGATCACCATTGTCAGTGGCATCAGCCTCTATCCTAAGCGTCTGCCAGGTGAGCTCTTTAAACGTTAAGACCTACCCAGAGAAAGAGAGGGAAATGTGGAGGCAAAGAGAAGAATGCTAATGATTCCACCAGCTTCAATGCTCTGAATATAGCTGTATGTAACAGCAGTGCATGCACACTGGTAATGCACTGAAGGGGCATGTACCCCTCCCTAGATTTCTGTACCAGTGGTGGGGCACAAGTGCCAGGCTACAGCCTGGCTGGAGCCAGCACTCAGCAGCAGCAATGCTGAGTTGGGTCCCCCCACTGGCATCACTTACACAATACCTGTGGCAGTGCACAAGCTAGAAAAGTTATTTTAACATGTGTGGCATTAGTGGGGGATGAGGGGAAGAGAAATTCCAGGAACAGAGGAGCACAGTCCTGCTCCAAAAGCAATCACAGCAAGGATTAATGGTTTTGCAAGGCTGCTGGGAGCCTCTTATTTCTTTGCCCTAAAAGGGAGCACCTCTGTGGAGATGGGGTAAAAGAACTGGCTCAGCTTCTCCGCCCCAGCAGGCACTGATGTGAACGCAATGGTATAGGTTTCACTGGGGCTCCCTATGAACACTACTTCATACACCACCACTTCTGAGAATTCAGAAATAAGTACTCCTTCCTGTCAGACCCTTTGGAGACCTCAGAAATGATCTCCCCAATTCTCTACTCTCCCAAAACGCATGCTGTGGCTGCCAGTGCAAACAGACTCTTACCTCTCCTCTTTGAGGGTCAGTGATGCGGGTGAGCCGCAGGTCACTCCGCTGCCAACTGGGGTCGACACTGTATCCTTGGAGCTGCCATAGTTCAAAAGAGGCGTGAAAGGCCTTGGAGTGAATCTTGATAGTGATGGAATTGACGACAATAAACATCCCCTCCACCACCTTTTCAGCGAAGCCATATTCACTGCAAAGGAAAGGGGCTGCAAAATCATCATTTGCTACAATAGAAGTCACCCACCAGGCTGACCAGTGGATGACACATATATGTCAGAAAAAAGGTCCAAAAAAGGATACTCAGACCATTGCCACCTGGCTCTACATAGCTAGGCTAGTTCTAGAAGAGCCATTTTCTGCGTTCTAGGTCAGCATACCCAACCTGGAAAATTAAGCTTCAGCCCTAGCCCTAGTGCAGAGACACGTAGAAAAGTGCCCAGAGAAGACAACTGTCCTGTCATGGTAGCCAGGAACATGGAAAGTGATGGAAGCCCAGTACAGACTGAACAAGCCTCAAGACACTCCTTGTAACTAGAGCCCCAAGGAATGGTTGGGTCTTCAGAAGATTTCTGGGAAGGAGAGGCATGGAACTGGCATGCATATTACTTCTCACTCCATTAGGCTAGGAATGTAAAAAGGAAGTGGACAGAAGTCAGGAGTGGACAGAAGAGACTGCTGGGCAGGTGCTGGGAATAGTGGAGCACAGATGAAGGGGTGAAGCAGAACAGAGGTATGGGTCATGAAAGGGATTAGTCAGAGGCCTTGGAAATGAGAAGATTCAGGATCTCTACCCCAAGAGGAGAGAAGTAGTGCAGGTATTCACAAAGGGGGAAAACAGGGACCTCGCCTAGAAAACGACAAAAATGATGGCTTGCAAAAAGCCCTAATGACTGGTTTCCAAACCAAAAGGCAACGAAGAGAAATGCAACACCTCCAAGGAATATGGCTGGGGATTCTTAAGGATCTAGTCTAGATCAAATCCAGCCATCTGCAGAGATCCCCAAGGAACCCTCCTCCCAACTCGGAAGGTGGAAAAAGATGGTTCTTCATTTTCATTCAAGATTCCTCCACTGTACATCTGAAGAAACCATACGTCTACCAAACAAACATCACTACACTAAAGACTAACCATAGGGTCAGGGAATACCAACCTCTGACCTGCAGCAAGAGCAATAGGAGACTGTCCATTGGGTGGCCGAGGCTCTTCACATGTTCGCATCTCCACTTCCACCTTATCCAAGCACTGTAAACAAGAAACAGAGGAGACACAAGCCTATTAAGCTTTAGCATGAATATTCTGGCCGGAAGTTTAAACATCTAGCGGCTTCCTAGAACTGCTAGAGTCAGAGGTAGAAGGCAAAAACAAGACCGTCCCAATAAGGTAGACTCCATTTTTCCTTATTCCCAAGGAGGTCACTGTGTTTGTAGGCATTTCAGATAAGACCTTAAATAACAAGCCTCTGCTCTGCATGGCCCCTGAAATGTAATGGACAATTTTCATACAAGTTGCAGGGAGGGAGATGGGGGAAGTTTTCCCAGTGTTTTGACTAAACATCCTTTCCGTTTCTCTTACACACCCATCTCAGTGGTTTTCAACCCTTTTTCATTTATGGATTCCGCACCCCCAATGCTGAATGGAGGTGCAGACCCCTTTGACTTGTAAGTGAGAGTATCCACATAGTTTTGATTGATCATGATAATCTTTTGCAGACCCCTTAGATATAGCCTGTGGACTCCCAGGGGTCTGAGGACCACAGGTTGCAAACCTCTGACCTAGACGATTGCTGCATTTCACTGCAATTGTACACAGCTGGCAAAACACTTTGCAATTCTTGGAGCAACATCTAGTTTCATAATAATTTTCAGAGCAAGGTTAGCACAAACAGGCCAGTGGAAATATCACCAACGTAAATCTCACCATGTCCTTGAAGGAAAGATATTACCTCTCAAGACCACCAAGCAGGTAACACAGAAGAACTCTGTAGCTTCAGAAAGGGTTATCACCTGTCTGTCCAGCTTTCTGCACTAGAGACAAGATTCTTATACAAGGCCTGCGTGGTAAAAACCATTCATGTATCGTGTGATCTAAGAGGAGCGTCTGAATTTGACTAATTTCTAAAATGTTACATCACAAACCTCTTGAAACACCCCTAGTCCTAGCAGTAAGAACCAAGTGTCCTTTGTAAGAACAGAACAGTCTCTTGCATAGAAGTGTGTAAATCTTCAATTACAAAAAATGGGGTGTAGCTATTCACAAAAAAGAAAATGGTAAAGCTAAAAATAACTTTGCAACAACGACCGCTCTCTTCCCCTTTCTTCACCAATTAGCAACAGTCTCGGGTGGCCAACCCTCGCGAGACAGCGAAACCATAAAAGGTTACACGCGCGGAAGGAGGGAAGGAGTCTCCCTAAGACCTCGCCAAGCAAGGACGTGAGCCTGATCACCTCACGTGTCCTACGTCATCGCGAGAACCGTCGCCTGCCTAACTGTCAACCAACCATCCGACAACCGCATAGTTCACACCGCTACTCCCAACTTTCTCTGCTTGCTACGCTCATTGTGCTAATTCGCCTGACCTCTAAGGTCAGGCACCCTGCAAGTACCCTGTGACAATAAACCGCGCTTAATTACTAAGCTCAATTCTCGACCATACCTGTTACGAACGCATAACAAGAAGTTACAGCAAACAACCAAGGAAGAGGTACAAAGCAAGACCATTACCAGGCAGATCGGGTGTGTCTTCAGTTTTGTCCACTGGATCTGTGAAAACAAAGTTAAGGTTTCAAAAATGATTCGGTACTGGAAGGTTTGAGTAATTAAAGGAGAGAGTTAAGCCCACCCGAGGTCAATTCACTATTCTGTGACAATCCACATCCATGGCATCTCACTGACTCTGGATCAAATGGGCTCCTATAGACAACTGAAGAGACAGTCCAGCTGCCAGCCCTGTAAATCACACTTAAACTTTTAGATCTCATGTACCATTACCAGTAATAGATGTTCTGCAAAGCAGATTTTCATTTCTCTTGTGCATGAACAACCCTGCTGTGTGTAACGAGTTCACAATCATTTTGCAGTTCAATCTGGAATCAAGTTAGTAATTTTGTAGGCTGTGCACAAAACCAGACATAATCCATTTTACACTCTCTGCGCTACAGTTGCTCTGTAGTTTGAGATGGGGTAAGAGCTAACATTTGTTTCTAAATTAAGCAGGTCTGATTCTGCATACACACAAGGAGCAGATCGAGTGAGTAAGAGCAGCCTGTTTTAACAACCACTTGGCAAAGAAGAACCACATGTTCGTAGAGAGGCGTTTCTGAAAGCTAAAACACTTTTGCCTTAATTCAGCACCTGGCATGTGCTGAGGTTGCAATCTCTTGTCAAATATCAACTGAAAGAAAGCCGATTTCCAGCACCAAAAAGCACCCGGAGCAAAGTTTTCCCAATGCAGAACCCCAGCTGTGTGTGTAAAAGGACAGTTGCAATCACATATGCTGTTATTGTGCTTATCCAAGTAAGTGGGGCAATTGTGGATGCTAAGACTGGCAAGGTGCCTCGCAACTTACTGTTCGTGCCATTTTACCCAGTTGGTATGGTACTTCTGAAGTCCTGATTACTGAAAATGTGATCCTTAACTATAAGTTACTGCATGGACCCTATGGCGTAAGTACATTTTCAGTGAATGGCACTCCACAAATAATTACGCCTCATATTTACATTGCTATCTGGTCCAGAGGCTGGCATGCACAAGGGCACAAGAGGAATCTGGAACGAGGACTTCATTTCTTCACCATTAAGAAAAGAGAGTGTGTCATGGGTACGACAAGCAGAAAATGCTTGGCCTGCCAGAATTTCATTTCACCAAGATCTTTTATTAGAAAGCCCCAAATTATATCAAATGGTGATTGGCACTAAGTGGACTTGATTGCATCTGAAAGATGCCATTAGTACAGCATGTCCACTTACCCGAATGGAAGCCTTGTTACAATAGACTCGTGTGATAGCAAGCCAGGTGGGCAGCTCCAACACATTCTGCAGCACCTCTTCATCCAGCTCCAAGTTAGTCAGCTGCCCTTGACCTTTCAGTGTGCTCAGGTTGATTTTGTCTGGAGAGAGGTTTTTGGTAAACCTGTGGAAAAGAGATCAGAGACAATCAGACTACAAGCCCCAAAGTGTCTGCTGAAAACCAACATCTCTCTACTTAAAAGAAGGGTTATTTTGATGACAAATACCTGCAAATGGGTGAGGATCTTGGCAAAACAAAACAGGGGAATATGGACAAACAGGTAATATAATGGCCAATCATGGTTCATCAAACTACAGTACTCCTTTTCCAGCACTGTATGTGCTGACTCCTTTTAACTCTCATTTACAGACCCTGAGCCAATTCCCAATGATTTCAATGGAAGTGGGACAAGGAGAGTTTCAGGAACAGTCTGCATCTGAATATTACGGTGATTGGTCCTCTAAAACAGACTGCAGAAAGCAGAGAGAGGCCAGAGAAGTGGCATGGAAGTAATATTTCCTTCTGTCTATTTACCAGGATGGGACATCCATCCCCAGAGAAACTTGCATTAAATAGATGACCTGAGGTTGCAAGTACATACCTGTAACTTAGAGAAAAAGACAGAAACCTGTAGTATTGGTATATACCATGGATTGTAAGGCAGTGTTATTAAACTGAGCTTTACATTTATTGTTTTAATGCATTAGTGGCAAAGTTAAAGCCACCTCCAAAACAACCTCCTTAACTCTGCCCTGATGTTCCCACTACCCCAGGCACCTGCCATATGACAACACATCTATGACAAGTTCAGCATCACAGCTCGCCTTGGAAGCTCAAGTCAAGAATCTTGCTGGGTGTGAATATCTTTAATCATCATATGCTTTGATACTTGAAGTATTTAAAAAAGAAAAACAAAAAAAAAAACAATGGCGTTTAAGAGATTTAAAAAGTCCCTCACAGCACTGGGAAAAATCAGAAACCAACAGAACCAGAGTGGGCAGGAACAGGAAAAAAACATCATTAGAAACAAAAGGCGAGACTTGACAACAGTAAAGGATTTTAACTTATTTCAGTGGCGCTCTCTTTAAATGCTAGTCTCAGAGCCAGGGGTTTAGGTTGTAGCCATGTTGGTCTAAGGACATAAGCAGACAAGGTTCCTTGGGTGAATTTGATGTCTTTTATTAGACCAACCCAAATAGCTGGAGAATATTTATTAAGCAAGCTTTTGGGTTCAAAAACCCTTCGCTTCTCAGAGCCAAGCACTTGCCTTGGGCAGCATCCCAGCGGGTAACCTAAGTCCTAACCCTGCTACAGAAAGATCCGCCCAAGCTCTCTTTCTTCCCCCCTTTTGGCTGACAACAGCTGCTGATCTCTCCTCTCTCAGTTCCTTCCCCCAAGAGACTTCCCTGTTTCCATATCAGCTGCTTGCAGCCTGGCGTCTTCAAATCTCTGATGGCCCCGAAGTCTGCATGCAATGGATGAAAACAATTCCAGTAAGGCCACCCAGGAACAGTGCAAAGACTTCTGGGGCAAAATCTGTAAGCACCTGACTGAGCTAGAAGTACCAAGGCCTCTCTTGGCAGAAATATCAGGACAGACTAGGAGGAGCAAAGAGGATGGCAATTTGTGGAGGAGGTAACGGGGAGCTCCTGACAACCTTCCATCAGCAAAAACAGCAGAAACTGCAACACTGGCCGTGGAGATTTTAGTGCATTAAAGAGGAAGCAGACAAAAGGCAGCCAGATGGAATTCAGCTGCTGGAAATCTCGGGGAAGTTTTCCTTACTCACAGGGGAAACATACCACTCCTATGGAAAAGCCCACTGCTTCTCATCAGCAATCGCGAATAACGTACTCAGCACGCAAACTCGGGGCAGCCCATGCAGGGACAGGAACACTCAATGCCCAATTCCCAAAAATGGAAATCTGTACGAGGTCTAGATGAAGCTAGTTTAGGCAGCTCCATTCGCTCACAAGGTTGCAAGATGTTCCATTCAGATGGCAAGATTAGGAAGAAGGTCACTCCAAAGGTCTGGATGGCTTCAGTCTGGCTAGTCCCATCTTTGCAGCAAAAATTACAGTAATATATTGAGGGAGCTGTTCCAGAGTACAAACATGTTTCTCATATATACGAGAAGACTGGTTTAATTAGGTTATTAAATAGTGAGTCAGCTCTGGGGGAGTCCAAACCACAGTGCATTTCAGGAACAGGATCCAATTCTGTCTGTCCAGCTGGAGAAAGCTCTGGTTCAGATCCCCATGTCAGGAGTAACACTGCAAACAAGCTCCTCAGCACAGAAATGTAATTACCAAGGTCTGCACCATGGACCTGCATTTTCTAAATCTAGTGGGTTTGTGCCCCCCGCCCCCACCACCACTTAGTGCCACGGCCAATTCTTTTTGTTAGCAGCAATGGGAACAGAGAATTCGGTGGTGGCTGCCATAGTGGTCTGCGCATTCCCAGCGAAGCAGTGTCCCTGCACCCAGCTGCTGCTGTCACAGTGGTGGCAGACTCCCGTGGACTCCATTGCCCCAGGGATCAGACAATGCCCAGGGATAACTGCCCACCTCTATTTATGCTACTGCCCCAACGCAATTGTTTTAACGTGGTGGTCTGTTCTTCTAGGGGCCAGGCACCAGGGCAGCTCTTTCTGGAGGCAGAGCCCCTTTAAGGACAAGTATGTGGTCTTGGGAGATGCTAGTTGGAAAGAAATCAGGTGATGCCTACAAAGGGCTGAAAAAACTCAGTTGAAGGCTGCTAGAGACCCAGGAGCAGGGGACAGAGATGGGAAAAGACCTTTGCAATTTGCTTTTGCCAAAACAGCTGGCTTTTGTGCAAGCCTGCAGGTTCTGCATTGGAATGATAAAAGCTGGGGGAAGGGCATGAACCAGACTTGGCTGCAGGATCAGTTTTCCCTGGGTTTGGGGAAACAGGCCAGCAACTTGCTGTAGCAGCTCATTTCAACTGGGACCAGAACCAGAGGGGGAATTTTCATGGCCAGCGTCTTGCTGGAATGGCTGTCTTTGCAGAAAGTCCCTTCCGCACGCAGTCAGATCCAGCAGTGGGCAGCAGCTCACACGAGATGGCAGCAGGATTCAGAAAGGTTGGTGATTTCCTGCCAAATTAAGCCAGGGGCTAATTTCACACATTCCTCCGTGCTAATTCTAATTCTGCTTGGCAGCCCAGCAAGGGAGAAGAAAGGCCCCATTGTGAGCCAGGACAGGACTGGATCCGCAGGTTAGTCACACACTGCAGTCCCCTCTACCATGAGCTGGCCATGTGGGCTCCCCCATTGTGAAGGGCACAATGACAGGCCTGAGCAAACTCTGCCAGCAGCTCAGCAAGGCAGGGGAGGGGAGAGGCTGTGGCAACAGAGTTGTAGTGTAAAGCTGGCTGGGATGCTAGGAAGACTTGATGATCAGAAAAACAGATTACTTTACGAAGTGGAGACTATGCCAGGACAGGATCTGAGAAGCAGCTATGTATTTCCTTGCAACCACACACCCTTATGCTGTCCTGGACAATAGCTTCAGCTGGGAGACAGCAGGACTTGGACAGCTACGAGCTCACCTCCTTGTGTTCCTATCTCACTTTTAGCCACGGTGATTTTGGAGCCGTAGGAGAATCCTACAGCCTTTAGCTTGCCATCTAGATGTCCTCCTTTCCAGACTTGACTAATTATTACATCACATTCCTTCTCTCTCAGCAGGTGAGGGTGCAACACGCCTGTCACTGTCTCAGGCTCAACCGAGGTCAGCGTGTTGACGTTAGACAATTTGCTCCTTTGGGCTGGAAGCCACCCTAATTTAATGACACCTGGGAAGGCAGCCAAGATCAGCACAGCTTCTCGGTTACCACGCAGTGAAATCTGAAGTGTACTGAGTTACAGCTTCCAGTGTGTGTGGTGTGCTACAAGCAACAGGTTCACAGGAGAAATGCATACAGTAAAATTTTGCACATCTGTACATGGACGGAGCTCAGGGTCATGGCTATCACCTCGGTTATCACAAGTAATTGAACCCACAACAGACATGTAAGCCTCTGCGGCTTGAACTAACAGACCAAGTCTCCCAAGAGCTACAGCAGTCATAGCCTCTGGGATAGGTACAGAGACCACTGTAGTGGACTGAAAAACACTTTGCAAACCTTCACCTCATTGTACAGTTGTGGAGGCGGAGGCACAGAGAGATGGCAAGGAGCAGAACCCAAATCAACCCCAGTCCTACACTATACTTCCCCACTTGAGACATGCTGCCCTCAACCAGTGTATTCGACCAGCCATATTGGTTTGTATCAGAGCACTGCAGAGACAGAAAGGCTTATCAAACAATGACCAGCATCACCACCGCAGCCAGTGCAGAGCTGAAGGCTTCAAACTCAGACACTGAGCAAGATATTACATACAGCCCGATTAAATATCTGCTTTGTAGTCATGCGAGTGGAGAGGCCACAGGGAGTCCTGATGGAGCAGATAGAGATGATCACAGCCAGTCCAGCAAGACTGAGCAGAAGAGCCCTCAGTGTAAACTGTACCAATTACCAGCCACAGCAAATCTTGAACTTTTAGGCTCGGAAGTCTACAGGAAGGAGGGATGGGAATGACTCGGCGTCAAAGATTTTCCAAGCTTTAGGATAGCGTGCTGAAGGCATACCAGTTTGTGTAGCCAACAGCACACATGGGAGCGATGTGGCGAAAGTCATATCCAGCTATCTGATTACCCACACTAAATGCCTTGGTATCCATTTACAGCTCAGTTCACTTGGGAGCAGCCTAGAGAACAAATCTGGAGGCAGGGCTTGAACTCATGACTGCAGCCACACCAAGACACCATAACTTTTGTGTCACAACACAAGAACAAAAGCAATGGTAAATAGGGGGTAAATAGGGCACACCGTTAACTGAATAAAGGAGTTGGTGGATCACTAACCAAACCACCTAGTAGCATGCACAGCCAGACTGGTGTTTCCAGGCAGAACATGGATGCCCCAAGAAAGCGTCTTGCACAGACTTCATCCCCTCCATACACTTCTGAATGCAAACAGCCCCCCGAGACAGCCCCTAAGCCCTGGTCCTCCAACTCCTGCCCCTCACAGACTTACTGGCATCTAGCTGCTGGAGCTGCTCCTACCACCCTCCCTGGTTTCATGCCGGCCGCATGCGTATGCGCATGCGCATGCACATGCACGTGGCATCCCCCGTCTCCAATTGCCTTTCCCCTACTCCCCCCAGCAGCTCTTTGCAGACTGGAAGGTTGCCAGCCTGCAAGAGGAAACCTGCAATTTCTAGTGGTCTTCTCCTTTGAAAAGGAAAATCCACATTTTTTTCCTTTAAAGGAGAATATCTACATTTTTCTCCTTCAAATAAGAACATCTGTGTTTTTCCACAGCCAATGGAAAGCCCAGATTCCTGGTCATGAGCAAGAACTTTGCATGTCTAAGGAAACAGGGTTTTTTAGTCCCAACTCCAGAGGATTCTTACCAGCTTTCCCTCTGAGCAAATCACTTCTCTGTAATTTCCCCATCTGCATAATGAAGTCAGCAATGCCCACCTCTCAGCACCCCGATGGGGATAAAGTGATTGCTTGTGAATGGTTAGATGGCTCTCAAATGAAACTATATTCAAATTAAAAGTTAATTTAAAAGGGGAAAGTGTGTGCTAGGCTGGAGAGGTATGTGTAAAAGCAGGGGATGGGTGGGGGCAGTAGCACAGCTCCAGGAGTTTTGCACATCTCCAAAGAAATGTTTTGGTCCTTTTCAAGGGAGGGAAGGACCTGGGAGACTGGACACAATCTGAACAGATGTTCGCTGTCAGGCTCTCTCCATTCATGCTAAGCAGTAGTAAGATTTTTGGCAGCATGGGTTGCTGGTTTGGATAAAGAGTAAACGGAAGCAGGTTGCTGCTGTTGAGAAAATGGACTGGATGGGATACTGCATTTTCTCTTTCCAGAGCTCTTTAAGAGGGCAACCAACAACGCTCAAACCACCCTCTTCTTTAATCTGCTAGGATTAGGACAAGGAGGAACAAATTGAACCCAGATCCTTTCTCTCCTTTAGGAGCCTTGCTGCTGCCGAGCCACAAAAGCAACTCACATTCTCCACGTGCCCAGACAAGGGCAGTGGTACATATTGTTGCCCTCCTCCCCACCCAAGCATCAGCAAATCAAGAGAAGTAAAGTTCACCTGCAGCACACAGGCTAAAGCTTAACCACCAACGTGCACTGAAACCTGGCAAGTGGCTCGACTCTAATTTCACTCTCAGCTGCAGCAATAGGAAATTGGAGATGCAGCACATAGTAAGGATTTTCATGTCTGACTACAATGTTCAATCTCATCTGTGCCCCAGTGACCTTTGGAGGACTGTTCCCTACAATCTGTCTTCTGAGCTTTGTCCAGTCTTTTTCCCCTGGTTCAAGCACTGGGGCTTCTGAAATATCCTTTGAAAATGAGGCCTGTTAGCAGACTTCCGTTTTCAACCCATTGCGGTCTATAACTAACTTCGCCTCCCTTGCCACTTCCAGCCCTGAAACACTTCCCAGTTTTCTGAACTCGCTCTGAATCACTACTTTCTTTCAGTACAGAGGTGCCTGTAACGATACTACAATGCCAAGTCCTAGACTGAGGAAGGAAGCAGGCGAGCCAGAGTAGCTGTTCTTAACGATAAACTAGCAAAACAAGCTAACAGTTAAAACATGCCTAGATGACTTTAAATCCTTCTTAAACCACTGTGGCTTACTTGGATTTGAACTGTAAGAGCCAGTTCTCTGGGGAAATCCCTTACTTCTTGGGCAGTTTCTGAAGTCCCAGTGTTTTAGCTTTGATACAGCTCAGTCATATTTGTTTGGATGTTTTGACAGACAGGAAAGAGGAGCATCTACCTCTCTTCCCCATCACTAACTTTAAAAAGGATATCAACAGAGGATTTCATTACCCCAAGAACTCATGTCTGTGAATACGTCTAGATGCCACAAAGCCTACTTATTGTGAGAGGGACGTCAGCCAAAGCGGACTGCTGGCCTGAAGCCAGGCTATAACAATAAATAATGAATTTGGAAATCAATGTTTACGGTTGTAGTTGTCTGGCAACATTGATTGCAAGTGAGCAAATATTTCCTGTGCTTGGATAGCGGCAGCACAGGACATACAAAGCCATAAAGCTCATCTCCTTCTGTTCACCAGATCTGTTGTTGCCCATTATTTTGTTCCCAGAGGTGCAAAAAGCCAAACTAGAAAAAAAAATTATTTCAGCTTCTTCAACCACTACTATTCAGTGACTGTAACACGTTAGAAATTAGCATCTATATCTAAATGCTAGTTGTATCCATTCATACACTTGTAACTACAATTATTAGATGTGTGAAGTGCCCAGCTATGCACCAGTCGTTCTCAACCTTTATAGACTCAAGATACCCCTCAGAAACACTTGCTCTTAGTTTTTATTTGATTTTTGACTACAGCAAAAGAACATCATGATTCTTCTGCTGCAAAAATACCCTCAGAAGAACCATAAGACAGAATACTTTTAACACTATGGATTTCTATTTGAAATCTGGGTTTCTCTCTCGAATCACATTTGTGTACCTAACAGTGCTAACCTTTCAGCACCCCAGTTGAGAATCACTAATATACCCTATGAGAAGTAAGATTTTACTTAAATTGTATTGTGGTGCCATGTATTGGCTGATGCATAAAACTGTATTATCCACCATGTCTGCCACAAGTGTACAACAGTGGATGGAAAAGACTCAAAGTATGAGGGAGGGAAGAGTTGAAATCTGAAAAGGGACGAAAATAATGAAAGTTGTAGGAAAACTGTTGTATTAGGTAGATGCTGCAGAGGACAAGCCCTGTCTCAACCGTAGCCAGCATATAGGACAAGATGAAGAGTTTCTGTCTTAATGGAAAGAGACACTTAATTTAAATAACTTTATCAGCTAATCAGACACAGAGATGGAGGAGACACATTTGGTCATACAGAGTGCTACCTTGGATAGGTAGCATATACCTTGGTAACCTGTCTTAAGTATGCCGTGTAACAGGACTTCCACCATTTCCTTTGGGAAACCACTCTTCAATCCTCTCTCTCAGGAATAGGACACCTCCCCTCATATTAAACCCGATTATCTCAGGAGCCAAGAATCACATTCACGTGGCAAGAAGTTCCAGCACTAATAAAGAAAAAGATCAATGGCTTCTAATTGCAGACAACCACCCCTTAAAGGAAAATGGCAGCGGAAGGTTTAAAGATAGCAAACTTGGGTAAATGTCTGAGTTTGAAACTAAAAAGCAGGAGACCAGAAAACCTGCAAAGAGGGGAAGAGCTACAGTCTGGAAGATCCACAATACATCGAGGAATTCAAGGCACAGTTCGCAGGACAGAAGCCAAACAGTTCACTAAACCAGGCTTTCTGCATGACTGTACAGCGAGCTGCCCACTAAGCATATACAGTCTTGCTCAGCACAAGATTTAGACATTTCAGGCTGGGGACAAGGAACAGAAACACATTTAATTAGAATTAGATTAGACTAATTAGTATTAGATACCCTCTAATATATGGCATTAATCTGCCTGACATCACATTAGCCTAATTAGTACCAATCCATTTAGAATTAAACCCAATTAGTTGTTCAGAAGATGGAAAAACCATGTTGAATTAATAATCTTATCATTTACAGAGTTCTCTCCAACTTTGAAGTGCTTTACAAACCATTAACCAATCCACAGCACCCCAGACAAATAGGCTTGTAAAACTAGCCTGATGTTAGTGGGAAACTAAAAAAAAAAATAAAATAAAAATCAGTGACTTCAGGTCACGCAGGCAGAAAGCATCAATCAGCGCTAGTCTCTGCTACACCTCTCCAACAGTGAAGCAACTCTGCTGTCTGTAAGAGCAAAGTATTATACCTAGAGGCCTGGGAGTTAAGGTAGCCCCAGCTCCAAGCTCTGAATATTTACTGGCTGCTCTAAGCCTCCAGCTACAGAACTCTGCCAGGCTGAAATCACAGGGATTACTTGTTGCCTGCAGTGAAAAAACCCCCAGCTTCACGGTTACTAGAACCAGCAGTACATTTCAGAAATTTCAGAGTGGTCTTGTACTTAGAGATTTTTTTAAAACTTATCTACACCACTGGAAATTTTCCAAGAGCAGAATGGCTGGGATGGTTTAGTCAGGGATGGTCCTGCCTTGAGCAGGTGTCTTGTAAGGTCCCTTCCAGCCCTACTTCCCTACGGTCCTGTGAAAACTGAAGCCTGGGTTTCATACCATTGGTTTTGAGGGAGCAATTGCTGAGAGAGTGACACTGGACAGAGATCAATCTGGCTTGTAGACGGGCCTTTTCATCTGCCCATGCAGCTGACTAATAGCAAGACTGCATGAAGAGTTATACCTGTAGAAGATTACGGTGTGAATTTAAAGTGCTGCAGTTAGTACGGTATTTTTCCTCAAGTGGATGAATACTGATGTCTATGAATGCTTCTTTGTTTAGATAATTCACTTTGAAAGTGGTTCAATTGAACCAAAAGAGCAAAATCATCTGCTTAAGGACATCGGGCTGGCATCAGCACGTTGGGTTAACTAGACTTGTATAGTAACTGGTAGCAGTGACCGCAGAATGACAAAAACCCAAGGATTTAGAAATCCAGTATGAATTCTTCCTGCAGAGGAAGTCATTATTTCCAAACAGAAAACAAAGTTACATCCTTGAAAAATCTACATGTCACTGAGGTTTCTTCACCCTTTGTCCCCACATTCACATTAACTTAAACTCATTTAGACACTCTCTCTGGAGTGGATATCACTCTCCAGTGCTGAGAGACTAAAATAACACAAAGGCCCCAAACTAAGGGAAGGGATTATTCCCCTCTATTTAGCACTGGTGAGGCCACATCTGGAGTAGTGTGTTCAGTTTTGGGTCCCCACTACAGACAGGATGTGGACTAATTGGAGAGAGTCCAGCAGAGGGCAATGAAAATGGTTCAGTGG
Source organism: Caiman crocodilus (assembly GCA_030014935.1). Classification (NCBI taxonomy): domain Eukaryota; kingdom Metazoa; phylum Chordata; order Crocodylia; family Alligatoridae; genus Caiman; species Caiman crocodilus. The sequence continues at coordinate 4,529,466 of JAGPOW010003356.1, read as the reverse complement.
CTGGGGGACATGAATTGTAAGGAAAGGCTGTGGGAACTGGGCTTAGTCTAGAGAAGAGGAAACTGAGAGGGGATTTAATAACAGCCTTCAACTCACTGAAGGGAGGTTTGAAAGAGGATGAAGCTGGACTGTTCTCAGTGGTGGCAAATGACAGAACAAGGAGCAACAGGTCTCAAGTTGCAGCAAGGGAAGTTTAAGTTGGATATTAGGAAGAATTTTCTCACTGGGAAGGCAGTAAAACACTGGGACAGGCTCCCCAGAGGTGGTGGCAGTTCCATCCTTGATGGTTTTCTAAACCCAGCTAGAAAAAGCTTTGGCTGGGATGATGCAGTTGGAGCTGGTCCTGCTTTGAACAGGGGGTTGGACTAGATGGGACCTCCTGAGAGCCCTTCAAGCCTAATTTTCCATGATTCTATGCTTGCATCTTACAGTGCACCTGCTGCAGCCTCTTTGTCACCAGAAGGAGACTCACAAAACAGTCCACTGGTAAATCTGAAAGGATAAAGGGGGAACCTTGGCAGGCTTGATGCACAGTCTTGTTGAGGAGCTGTTTTGCTATTTCTAGTTCATTGCCTGGAAGCTTGGTAACCTTTAAATGCCAGTGGTGCAGTGCTCTGAAGTCTGGAACGCAAACCCTGCTCTGCTGCCAGGGTGTTTCCCAAGACTAAACCCTAAGCAAATAACAGCACATCAGGGAAGAAAGTTAAGCAGCAATACAGAAGTCAGTGGATTTTACAGCATCTCAGTACCCTCCTTGCAGTTGGAAGCTCTACTTCCTGGATGCTGAACAAATCTTTATTTTGCAACCCGATTCCCTTTGTATTTTACTTCTACCCAACAGAACACAAAAGGCTATTGTGTAATTTAGAGCCAACTCAATTGGTTGTGGGGAAAGTGAAAGCAGAAAAACAAGACACACTACCAGAGCGAGGAATAGTTGAGTTTTATGTTCTAGTTCCATGTCTCAAGTTCTGTTCCCACCCGCAATGTTCAAACTAGCTAGCTTATCCTTGCTGCAGATATCTGGCCCCTCTGTAGTGAGGATGAGCCTAGGCAGAGAGGAGCAGGGAAGACGGTTGAGAAGGCTACTATGATGGGGACTGGCAGCTCAGCAAGGCTGTGAGCCACCCCTGGCTGGGCTGGACCTTTCCAGACTGTATCCAACTTCTTTGCTGGCTGAATCCAGCCCAGGGATCATAGGTTGCCAGTCTCTGCTCTATGTGACAGATATGCCACTTTTGGTGGGAATAAGCCAGTGATTAGAGAAAGTTAGATGATTCGGCTACACTGTCTCGGGACCCTTCCTGCCTTCTGCACCAACAAGTTATTTCTGACATGATAAGGCTTCATCTGACACAGAAAGAGTGCACTCCTTTTCCAAGGACTTTGTAGTTTAGGTGGAAGCTAGCTTTTCTGGGCCCATCAAGAGCCAAGGAGTTGAAACAGGCTTAGTAGGCCTGAGTATTCAGTTTGTTTGGTGGATTTCTGCAAAGTGTGTTTAAAAGATAACCTTATCTTTTAAAAGGTCGGAGGAAAAAAAAAAAAAAAAAGAACTCTTGTCAAGTGCGTGCATGCTCTTCCCCACCCACACTGATCTCAGGCAGCTATTAGTTACTTACTCTCTCTCCAACCAACAGTCTGAGGTCTGTCTGTTCAAAAAGCTTTTATTGATATAGGAAACTGGAAACCAAAAGCCACTGAAAATGCAACTACTACCCAAGACATTTTTAAAATGGACTACCTACTATTCAAAAGCCCTGCATTCACAGTCCTGTTCAGGATGCTAGAAACAGTAGGTGGGAATAAGATTGAAGACTACGAATAACAAGCAGTTCTCAAGCTATGGTCTGGCTTAATTACCAGGGGAGCTATATCCCCGCAGTGTAAATCACTGAAGAACCAAGAAAGGCAAGAATGGATATTGGGAAGGCAAGGGGGAATGAAATGTAGGGTGAACAAAAGTCCCTCTTTTATGCAGTGGACCAGGTAGGAGCTTAGAGCAAGTATTCCGGGCTGTGCCCCAGAGCGGTTTCAGGCTCTAGTGTTTGCAGACTTATTTTCAGAGCAATCTTCATATTATCCAGGGAAGGTGGGTCAGTATTATTCCCATTTACAGCTGAGGAAAGGGAGGCACGGGGAGATTAAGTTATTTCCCAAGGGCCACCCAGTGGGTCAGACTTGTCCAAAAGCAGCTTTAACTCTCTATTGCCATCACTCACAAGCAGGGTTCCTGAGGAACCACCCACCACCCTGTATCTGGTCTCCACAATTAAGAGCAATGGGGTTGGAACTGCTCGCTCTCCCAAAGTATCATTCCAAGAAAAAGCTGTCAAGGCCTTCTACATCAAAGGTCTGTGGTATCCTTCTTGGCAAACGGCTCCAGACATGTGTTTTCTTCCTATTCCCTACTGTTGGGAACATGTTGGCAGCTTGGTTGTGGGCTCTAGGAGGGATTCATTTCTGGTTTTCACTTACTTTGGCTTCAAGGTTTATTTCTCAGGGTGTGGTGCTTTGGATTTTACCTTGCATGCTCTGTTGTGTTTGAGGCACAGGGTGCCAGTGTTTGAGGCGCAGCCTATTACTGGATTTAGTAAAGCATGTTGAAAAAGCAGGAACAGGAGGTTGCCCAAAACAGCAAGTTCCATTTGACTAACAGCTGAGCATCAGCCCTTCACTGAAGGGAGCTTTGTGGTTTCATGCATTTCCTATAGTTATCACAGCTATTTTATGCACTTGTCACCTCCAGTGTAAGGTGCCGTGAGTTTCCCTGCTCACTGAAAGAGGATTTGACAAGTGCTGAAGGCAAGAACACTGTTGTGCAATGTCATCCTAGAGTCAAATGGGAGACAATATTTACATCACAGGAAAAGGGTGATACGTAAATGCCAATGCAAATTTTTTATCTGTTAAGGTTAATATCTTCTCCAGCAGTCTGAGGTGGAAAGCTGTTATTGTACTATATGAAAGTCAAAAAGACAATGTTACGGTCAAAGACAAGGTACTTTTGAGCCACTGAAGCAGAAACACTGCTCGGTATATTTTAATGCGTAAGTATGCTAGTGACAAGTGCTAGATTTGCAGCCTAGGGCTAACCGTCTCTTTTTCCACAGAGTATGCAAGATGCAGGTTTTTCTACACTGGTCATTTGTGAGTCTTAACCTGATTTAAGGTCAGTCATTAATAGGACTGAGAGAGAAATTCAACTCCATGGTCAACACAGTCCTTGGCCTCTGTGTTAGGACTTTATAAAAAGGGGGGTAGGGGCACAATTAGAGCCAACAGTGATGGATTTTGAGGCATGGATGCCATCCATTTAGAAATGAAGAGAGCCTCCCAAATTCATTTTATATGGGCCAGCAGTTGGTAAGCACTTTCAATCACTGTGTGTCTGGACTGTTTTAAAACTGATTTTTAGAGGTGAAAGGCTTTACATCCCCCATTACCAATCCCCTTATTCACCTGCTCCCCCTGCAGCAGAACTGCTATTTATTCAGCTCTCCTGCACCCAGCTAGCAAAGGGCACAGGATTTTCAGTAGCTACAAGCAAAGTAAAGGGCAGAACGCAGTTGCATCACTGCACAGTTCAAAGTCTTGCTTAATCCACCTGAGATTCAGGGGCATTAATGTCTTCCCTGAATTCTAAGGGATCAAACACAGTAACTGATGTCAGACCATTCAAAGGACTGTGATCCATGAAACAAAGTTCGCTTCCAATCAAGTCTGGGTAAAAAGTAGGAAGGAGGGTCTACGTTAAAAGGCTAGAAGGGTTAAGATAATTGTACAATCTTATATTCATACTGCGTCCTTTTTTGCCAAAAGAAACCCAGAGCATTTTACCAGGCATGCATGCAACAGTCACTTTACATGTCACTGGAAGGCAGCCACTTTTCAGCTGGGATGCAACAGCTGCTAAAGAGCACACAGGTCTAGTGCCAAACACTTTATGATAATAAGTGAAAAGGTCTCACATTCAAGTAAAACCACCATGGAATTTAGGAGGGCAGCTTGTCATTTCTGATGGTGATTTCCAGATTTCAGGTTTAAGCAGAAAACTAAAGTACTGATGAAAGAGGAAGCTCATAGGGGCTTTGGGACTTCCCCCACCCCTGCAGGACTGTACCAGTACAATCAAGTAATCCAATCTCATGCCTAACACAGAATCTAGAACCAGTCCCTCCTCCACCCAAATAATTCTTCAGTGACAGAGGCTAAACCTCATTTTTCTGACAGAAACACTGCTCTGTCCTGCTTCCTCTGGATGAAAATGATGCGTCCCCAATGTTATTGCTGTCTTGGCTTCTAACTAAAACCTGAAAAAAACTAAGGCTGAGGATAGATGCAAGTCAAAACATTTCAAAAGGGAAGAGGGATGTGTCGTGGAGGAGTATGTATCAGCTTTTCTGATTTAACTGTTACATCTGTCTAGTCCAATGGTGTAAGTGAGCTAAATCCCTTTCACTGAAACCCTGAATGAAACGGAGTTCAAGTCGCTATGATTTCACTCCCCCCATTGCTCGCAGGAGCAAAAAGGCATGACAGTTACATTGTACCCTAAGAAGATATCCTGATATAGCATAATGTAATGCTGATATAACTTCTGTCTTCAGCATGGTATAAAGGATTCTTCTTTGCCCAGTCATGTCCTGGCATCACGTGAGCAATGTGAGGAAAATTCCCAACGTTCGAATGGCTCTGTACAAACTCCTCTCAGACTTCAATTGAAAGTCCTGCTGTCTGTTACTGCAGCCAAAGTAGTCTACGAACAGGACTGGGAGATCTGGGTTGTTCTATTCCCAGCTCTAAGCTATACGTGTAGTAGCTGACTCCGCTTCCTTGGGCACATCTGCACAAGCAATTAATCCTATTTGGCTTTATTGTGCAGTAAACTGTGCAGTAAGTGCCTGCACGTGTAGATGGAGATGCTTTACTGCACAGTAGATTAGTCTACTGCACCATAAAGCATCTTGTGTAGATATGGCCCTTGTGTGTGAAATCAGAATAACAAAGTTTGCATCTCTCTTCCCCCAAAACAAATGAGGACAGTTCAATACTGCTCATAATGTGTTTTGAACCTTTGATAACAGAGTGCCAAGTAAGACGCTCCTAATAGGACCTGTACAATTCTTGCTGTTCCCCTGGTGCTGACTCCTTGTTTCTAGGTGCTTAAGTGCATTAGAAGAAACAAGAAGATACAATAATGCTTTCCTGAGTTTTTTTCCACACTGGTAATTGCTTTAGTTGCCGCAGGGATGATATGTAATTGCCGGTGAAACAGGGTCAAGTCAACACAATCTTGACTGTGGGAAGGGATAACTCCACACGCTTATGAATGGAAGGGAAGCAGCTACAACACACTATTGTATGACATGGCTCACCCAGGCAAGCGTTTGGGAGCCATCTGCTAGCAAAATGCAAATATCAAAGTTCCTTCCCAAAGTTTACAGTAGCATTTTGTCCTGCAGCTGGAGCTAGAGGAGGTGTTGCCTTCCACATACATGCTGCTTACTGGCTCACATTGGATAAATTTGCTCCGCTTTTAAAACCCTAGCTTATTTACACTGAATCAAATGTAGCTCCAATATTAGGTTATGGGAGGCACTTCTAGCAGTTTCTCCCGTGGCCCAGTCTTCCTGTCCCTGCTGCCAGCTGGATAAAGGAGAAAATGACCAGTTTATAGCGATCAGTGGAACCATCTACACAGCCTTTTTACACATTCCAACCACTACTGACGATCGGGCTTTTCCTTTCATCTGACTGACCATATTCTCCAAAGGGTTACCCCCTTTCATTCACCAACTTACAAGTCTGCAGAGAGAGATACAGGACAGGAGGACATCAGCACACACCAAATGCAACAAAAACTGACACTCAGGGCTACATTAATTCCTCCCCGCCATTAAACCACTTCATTCCAATCTGGATTTCCACGGCTGCAAGCACTCTCAGCTCCACTCCAGGTCAAGGCTTTGTCTTTCAGTAGGAGCCACTATCCCTGCAAACCCTCCAAAGCAAAGACCTTCCAAACTGCTCCATCCCAGTGTTCCAGTTAAACAGAGGGGACTAGGTACCAGATAACTACAGCTGAAGGATTGGGAGTGAAATTTAGCGCAAGAAAGTTGTGCCTTGGTACTTTGTAAGCCTTAGAAAGAAAAGCTCCTGGCAGCTTCAGCCTCTGTTCACGGGCATGGGACTAGCAGAGACAAAAAAAATGACAGCACAGCATGATCCCATGTGTTCATATTACCTACATCTCAGCAATTAGGTCAGTGGTTGGTGTCAGCTGGTGGTACAGTACAGCACACAAACAGTATGAACTAGCGAACGACACCCTTTTCTGCAAACACCATCCCGACGGGCAAGGAGCTCATGTTAGTCACCAGAGAACAACGCAGGAAATCCCGGCAGAGCCTGACTGAGTCAACCGATATGATGCATAATAGTAACAAGGCACGGGCGACAATATCTTAACTAAATGACAACCTGCAAAAGGTAGATCAACATCATGTCACCGCTAACCAAATTGATTCTCAGCTGCTTTCTTGATGGATAAAGCCCCAAATCCAAAAACAAAATCTCAGATTGGAAAGGTACAAGTAACCAAAAGACCTGCGTTTTACAAGTCCCTTCTAAATAACAGAGCTGAATGCTGGTATGAACACACTGAAGACTGGGAAAGCAGCCCACCTTCACGACATACTACCGAACAGATCAAGCAATTTGGACCCCAGACTTGAGCAGGGCTCCTCTGCTTATACAACTCACGTGCAGCCAGCCAAAAAATTCTCAAGATATAATAACATGCTCAGAGAGTGGCACTTCTAAATCCAGGGAAAGATCCATCTGACCCAAAAAGCGTCAAACCTCTCTCTTTGCTATGCCACATACAAATTGTATGAGCAACTGGTACTGAACTAGCTTGCTCCATACATGGGTAAACACCTAACCCCTGACTAGGGTGGCTTTTGCCCTGGAAAAGAAAAAATAATAAAAACCAAAACAAAACAACAATGCGCCAGCTGCTCAATCTAACTCAACATATCCAGGACAGTTTTGAAAGAGGCTAAATTGCCAGAGCTCTGTTTGTCGACCTAACAGCTGCTTATGATACAGTTAACCACCAACGACTCCACCACAAGACCCTGGAAATGAAGAAAGATCTACGCCTTACAGAGCTGATATGAACCCTGCTTGAAAACAGACTTTTTTTTTTTGTCAAATTGGATGGGAAGTGAAGCAGATGGAGGCGACAGATTAATGGCCTCTTCAAGGAAGCACGCTTGCTCCACTGCTATACAACATCTATATGAATGACCAGCCAATTGATTTGGAAACAAAATGTTTCACCTACACAGATGACCTGTGTATAGTAGTCCAAAACACTGGCTTTGACCACGTTGAAAACCCCCCTAAATGAGACACTAACTGGTCATATTACATTGGAAACTAATTGTGTGCTGACCCAGTGAAAACACAAGAATGTGCCTTCCATCTAAAAACCCATGAGGCCAATGGCCAGCTCAACATTACGTGGTCTAGGACTCCACTCTCCTACTGTCCAAATCCAGTTTACCTCGGAGCCGCCCTCGGGAGAGCCCCTCATACAAAGAACACATCACAAAGACAAAAGCAAGAAGTGAGCGCTCGGAACAACATTCTGCATAAGCGCACCAGTTCAAAACGGGGAATTAGCCTCTCAGCCACCCGAACCACTGCCCTGGCTCTCAGCTCCTCCTCTGCCAAGTATTCATGGCCTGTATGGCAGAGATCCATACACGCTAAGCACCTTGTCCCCATTCTGAACCAGAGCTGCCGATGCGTCACAGGATGTCCGAAGCCTACCAGCCTAAACAATGTGCACTCGCTGGCTGGCTTTGCCCTGCCTAACATGAAAGAGCAGTGGCCGGCAGGATGAAATCATTGAGATTACCTGAAGAGGCAAGACACCTGTTGTTCGACCATGCGGCAGCACACAAATGCCTGAAGTCGTGCAGGAGCTTCTTCGCCAGCATCCAACATCTTGATGCTGCACCCAACGAGACATGACTACAGATGTGGAACGAAAGGCTGAAGAAAATACCTGACAGTGGAAAAATGGACATTCCAGCAGCCAAATCCTTACCCCCAGGGGCTGATGAACCACAGCAATGGTGGCAATATCCTAACCACCTATGTACAGAAGTCAGAAGCTCCCAAGAACTGATGAAGAAGTGAGGCTATACCACTAGTTCAACCGCCTGTGACTGCAGCAAAGAGCCTCAGACTATGCAACACCTGCTGCTTGAAGGCACACATACAATAAACAAGCACAAGCACATGTAACAAAATGGTCAAATGTGGTGTAGACACGAGAAGATGACTGAAGTCAACAGATGCGTTTCCACAAATGATAACTTGATAAACAAAACTGAATCACTGATGCTGCAACATAGCCCCAGGAGCCCAAGCCAAGTCAAGCTCCAGCACTGTGCTAATATACACCAGGCAGAATTGACATCTAAGAGCACTTACGTTCCCTCCATGGGCTGTAAACAGCCATGCAGTACTTGCAACCCAAACACTGAAGTTCTGTGCCAGTGCAGGAGAATTAAAATATGAAACCAACAGATTGATTTTGTTTCTCCAATCTAAAAACAGTACCAGAGAGTGAATGGCACAGATGGCAAAAAGTACATTCAAGAGCTTAGATGCTTTCTGTTTTAGGAATTCAAGCTGTTTCAAAACTTACTCATCTTGTGTTTTAACATGCATTCCTAATCGAGTGCCCTGTCACCTACAGCAAAACTGACCTTATCTCTCACTGCAGAGTAATCATCTATTATTCAGCTGCTAGTGCATGTGATTTCTTCTGACAATAGTTACTCAACTATTTGGTACAGCACGACTCCCTTGGATTTCCCCGACTCTGGTGTCTTGCCTTT
>JAGPOW010003356.1:4481971-4518328 GCA_030014935.1 Caiman crocodilus | reverse complement strand
CAGACCAAGGGGTCGGCGTCCTATTTTCCCTGCACAGACCAAGGGGTCGGCGTCGTACTCCCTAGTTCCCCTGTGCAAACCAAAGGGACAGCGCCCTACTTGATCTGCACAGACCAAGGGGTCAGCGTCCCATTTCGAAGTCTCCCTGCACAAATCAAGGGGTCAGCACCTTATTTTCCCTGTACAAACCAAGATGTCATCACCCTATTTCCACTGCGCAGACAGAGGGGTCGGCGTCCCGTGCCCGGTGCCCCTGAGCACGTCTCCCCCACCTGCGGACGGGGCGAGGAGGGCGCCGCGTCCGAGATCGCCTGAAGGACGGGCGGGCGGGCGGGCGGACAGACCACGTCCTTCCCAGGCCGGAGCTAGAAGCGAGGGGGCAGCGCAGCCTCCCGCTGCGCCAGTCCCACGTCGCGCTGCGGCTCCTGCGCACCGACGAGCCGCATCCCCTGGCGGGCTGGGCCCTCGGGGGGTCGAGCAGGACCAAGACCGGCCCCGGCCCCACCACCTCAGCCCGGCCGCCGCCGCCTCTCCCCGCTGAGGGCCCACCCGCTCGGCCCACCTGGACAAGTGCTTCAGGATCTGCTTCTTGATGAGTCCGGCCATGCCAGGCCGGGGTCGCGGGACCTGGCCCCGCCGGCCCGCACTCCGCCAACATCCCGGCCGCCACCGCGGCGCCGCCTCCCGCCCCGCCCAGGAGGGGCGGGACAGGGCAGGATCCGCAGCAGCGCCCTCTGGCGGGCTCAGTGCGCCGCGCAGCCGCAGAGACACCCCCGCCGCCCACCCTCCAGGGCTCCGCTGGAGCCCCCAGGGTAATGCAGCAAGCCGCTGGTGAGCCAGGCTAGGGCCTTCATTCACACCGAGATGAAAGGTTGCATCTCCTAGAAGAGGCGATCTCCTTTCATTAGATTTTTTCAAAAAAAACCCAAAACACAAAAACCCCAAACCCTATGCTTTTAATGGCAAGCTTTTGGGCACATCCCCACATTGGAGAAAAGATTGTGCCAGTTTTCCTGGGTAGAAATGAAAGCTCGTTTTTTACAGGATAGGAAAGTATGAAACATCTTCCAGCAGGAAGCAACTGGGACCACCTGAGATCCTTCAAGGTCATTTGCATCCTCCCAGGCTCCACGCCAGCTATGAACTGCCTGCCCAGAGGAGTCTTCCATCTATTGACCCCTCTGTGAAAACCTATGAAATGTTAAACTTTCATTTCTACCCAGGAGAACTTTTACAATCTTTTCTCCAATACCTGATGAAGCCCGAAAGCTTGCAATGAAACAATTTGCAATTAAAGCTTTTTTTAATTTTTTTTTTTTGCAAAAATCTTGGTCTAATAAAAGAGATCATCTCTACTATGAGTCCCGATTGCCTTTTCCTCTAAACCAATACAGCGACAACCTGGATACCTGGCAAATGTTGAATCTGACTTCTAGTTATCCAGTGGATTTTTTAAATGCAATAGTCATGTGCATTTGCCTTCCTGATGTAAAGTCATTCATGTCATTACATCATGGGATAAAATCTCCTGGAATAGAGTCAAGGAGAGTTGGCAATCCTAGTGTAACCCCATGTGGCAGGGCATGGCTGGAGCGCCCCATGGGGGGCCTGGGTGAGGGCCCCCACTGCAGACTGCTGCTAAGGGTCACCAGTCGGACTCAGTAGTGCGACAGGGCGATCCAGCCTACAGGCTGGGTGGGCACAGCAAGAATCCTGCCCTCTCCACATGCTGGAGGTTGGGGCTCAAGTGCTTTGGGCACCACTGGAGACTGGGGGCCAGCAGGTCAGGAGCTATCGATGTTTACAAACGGGTCCTGTTACAAAAAGGTTGAGAACCGCTGTACTAGATGCCAAAGGCCACGTCACTCAACAGTGGCCTGGTCCCATCAAAGTGATCGTTTAGACGGTTTTCACCTTGATCGGAATAGCAAAATAATCCAGCCAGCCAGTGTGGACTGCTAGTAAAAAGCTCATCCAAGCTTTGTACAATATAAACATGTATAATGTGGGAGCAGAACATGCATAAGTATTGTTTTTTTAATTTTGGAAAGGATCTTTCCATGGCCTCTAGCCCAAATGGTAAAAAGACCCCCTGCATTAAACAGAAGGGGATCTTGTGCAGTATCCCCCTCATGCTGGAGGGAAGGATATATAATTAATTAATTGATTGATTGATTGCAATCCTTCAATAATCCTTTGCTCTTCGGTAGCACTTTTCACCCGGGGCTCTCAAACCATTTTACCAGTATTGATTAATTGAGTCTGTCAGCACCCCTGGAAGGACAGCAAAATAGGAGCATCCACATTTTACAAGGAAAATGATTTGAACGAGACTGATTGACTTTTCTGAGGTCACGCAGAAAGTATGAGACTGAGTCAGGAATCTCCCAGCACAGGCTGGTGACTTAACCACAAAAGCCATCCTGCATATGCTAAAAATTACTTTATCTCTGGACAGCTGCTCTGGTAAGAGAAACTGGATGTCTTCTTTAGTCTCTAGAATACATCTATCCATATCACAATGCAACAAATTTGACCATGGAGAGCAGGTGGCATTCTGTTTTCCAGAAGCTTAGCACTAGAATAGCATCATCATCATCACTGGTAAAGTATCAGAAGACCAGCCTCCACAATGTTTGTTTGTCCTCTGCCACACTAGGATATCAATATTACAAGAACTAAATTTTCCTCTGCAAGAAGAAAGCAAAAAGGATCCTGGGCCATACAGACCTGTAAGATGCTCTACAATGCTTCTTGTTGCTTCCTGTCTTTGCATCTATTACAGCAAAGTTCAATTAATATTCTTGGGCAATATTGCAACATTGATCATTCATGTTCTTGGACAAAGCTCAGATTCTTATTGCCAAAAAGTCACTGGCTTAGTCTCACACCTCCTATTTGCAGGGCTCATTTCCAAAGCCAATTTCAGGCCAGCAGATACTTTAACTCTCAAAAGGAGATAGTCAAGTTAAAAAAAAAAGAAAGAAGTGTTTACTTCTTAGAACAGCTTCACCTTTAGCTGATAACAGCTGAGATCATGAAAATGGAAAGAACTTGTAACGTTAAATTGCCTGCTCTATGCCCGTGTTTACCTTTTGGGCTCTGCTCAGATTGAACAGCAAGAGGCCAATCAGTTCCACTTAGTAATTCCTTGTTACAGCACAAAGGTTCAATGTATGGACTGTAAATACTTGACACAGGGTTGTTTGCTGTACTTTATTTTTTGTGCTCTGCCTGATAAAATGGCACCAAAAACATGATAATGCATCTATTACTGGTTGTTTTATGAAAGCCTCCATTTTATGCCACATTTGATCAGTTAATCTCCTGTCAAATGCCTCTGTGACAAGACAAGGGATAGGAATAGGGGGAAGGGCATCTAAAATAAGAGGAAAATATTAGGGTGTTTTTTTCAAACTGCAGTACTGGCTACCCAATCACGACACGCACTTCTAGCCACTGCCACAGATCATGCAAATCTTGGCTCGCTCTATTCAGTCACATGAAACACTGCAAACCAACTACACCATAGGCCACAATATCCACCGTCTCTCGCAGATGAAAGGATGCCAGTCAGCGTCTGCTGCTCATCTGGGTAACAGGACAGCAAAGCACCATTTAAAACCCTCTGGGAATTTACCTCTCAAGATACCCCCACCCCACTTCCTTTTCTACACAACTGCAAAATAAGACTGTGGAAAGAGAAAACAGGAGATGATTTAAAAGCCAACCTCGATGCTAGCTGAAGTTTGCCCACACAGGGACTGTAGCAGCAGATCTGCAAACCAGTCAGTATTGACCAAATGTAATTCTTGCCTGTTGTTGTTCTTGTTTTGAAATCACCAAGAAAAATCCACTTGTGGTGACAGATTTATGCTGAAGAGACTAACTGCCTACTTTCACTGTGTGGCTGAATCCCCAAACTCTATGAAGTCCTATGCCAGCCATATTCAAAGCTAACTTGAAATCTGCTTTTTTCCAAGCTATGTAGAGAAACAATAATTTGCCTTCTGTGCAGCCTTTATTCGGTCATACAAAGCAATTAAAACCAAGGTTCTTTCTGCTATAGATAGTATGGGTACCTATACCCCTGAGGGTATCTATCTATCTAACACTTCTAAGACTTTTTTTTTTTCCCTTCTTCTGTTCTTGTGTGCCTGAAGATCAGGGCCCTTGTGTGTGAGATAGAGGCTAGTCTGACATCAATCCTAGGCAAATAATAAGCTGCTGCATGATTCAAAGGGGAAGACTTTGCGCCAGTCAACATGTTTGTATAGAAACTAGGTCTTGTCAAATAAGCTTTTTTCCTATGAAAAGATTGCAAGTTTGATTGACAGAGGTAATGGAGTAGATGACACAGATGTATGTAAAGTGTTTGATTTAGTATCATACAATATTCACACAACATTTTGATTACAAAATTAGCCCTGTATGAATAAAGCACATATCAAATTGATGAAATCTGGTGACCCGAGTAATCTCAAGAAGTAGGGAATTACCTAGAAAGAGGTATTGCTAATTAAGGTTCTGCAAACAGCTATGATGCTAATCAACATTTACATCCTGGTCAATCACTGCTGATGAAACACACTCATGATGCAGAGACTAATGGATTAGTAAAAACTAGGGATAAAGTATGAATACTCACAAGGAGTTAATCTGGATCGCTTGACCTCATTCGAAGAAAAAAAAGACTCGAGTCTAGGAGCAAAGACTACAAACAAGAATGGGGAAACCATATTCTGGGAAAAGGGACTCTTTCACTTTAGGTAAAACAAATTAAAGCTCAAAATAGATAAGAAACCCAACATGACCCTCAGCATGATCCCGTGCAAAAAAAGGGTTCCTGCGATCCACCACCATATAAACAAGGGAATAGCAGATGTATAGGGCTTTTAATGAGATCAAAACTGGAATAGTACATGAAGTTACAAGTCCCATTTTCAAGGAATGCAGAAAAGTTGGGAAGAGTGAGAGAACAACCATAAAATTGATTTTGAGCGAGAGAAAGTGCCCAGAAAGATAATTTAAGAGCTCATAGTTTGTAGCTTATTAAGGTCAAGAAGTAACTTGATTACAATATGCAAGGTTCTCTCAATACCATGTGGTCCCAGTGCTGTTGAAGGTTCCTGCTCCTAAGCATGTCCCACTTAACATGCACTTGCTCACATACACAACTCTAATACAGTGGTGAAGCTGTGCTGTGGGTATCCATCAAGGCTGTTCTCAGGCCCACCAGAAACAGAAATCCTAAGGGCAGTCATTGGGTTTAGCATGTGTGAACAGGAGAAGGTAGCAGAAACAAAAGCATCCTTCCACCAACGTTAGCAATTGTACAGACACACCTTGGGTGCCTTCACAGGGAGAAAGCAGAATATAAAGGACCTTTAATTTTACTCAGGAGCAGCACACAACTAGAAAGAAACTGAAGTTAAAAAAATTAAATTAGAAAGCAGACATTTAAGAGTGAAGACATTAACCTTTGGAACAAACTACCAACAAGTGTGGTGTATTGTAGTCTAGATTCCTTTCTAGCTTTAGCCAATTTACTGGCTTGATGCAAGGGTAGCTAAATTAAAATGAATGGCCTGTATTACACAAAAGGTCAGTCTAAAGAGGGCCTCCTTGGACTTTGGGCTCCATAGTTTGTAACAGTTTCTGTAGCGAGATGTGGCAGTTTGGTGAATGCATGAGTGTTTGCTTCGTATTGGAGCCTGCACGCATGCCAGAATAAATTATTTAAACCTGGACCTTAATTGCCTCCTTACCAAAAGGCAACAGGATGCCTTCCTGTACTTGTCATAGTGCCATCAAATTTGATTCTACATTTTAATGGAGTGCACTTGAATAGCAGGATGGCAGTCATTCTAGACTAACCAGTTTTCCATGTCTGAACCCCAAGATAACTAAAGAGCAGTACATTCAGTTGGGAACTATGATCATATGCTGTGATTGATCAGAAGACATATGAATACGGTGACTGGAAGTTATAAGTAGGTATCCCGGGAAGCAGTGGAAGAGAAAAAAGCAGTGGATATTGGTCTCAGAGGAGGGAGAGACTCCACCTTCCAAAAAGGAAGCCCTAGGCAGAAGGCCACAGAGATGGATAGTCTTAGGCTTTACATGAAAGAGTAGGGTCAATCTGAGACAGGGAAAAGTGCATAGGTATTTTTTTTTTTTTTTAATGGTAATTTTGTCAAGGTCTGTATATTCCTGGTGCTGGCACAAGTAGTAATAACATTTAGAACACCTGAAAGCCTACATGCTTCTCTATCACATCCCCTGCAAAGCAGCCTTGAAACCTACAACAGTCAATTCCAGGAACGGTTGTGCATAAGTGACCAAGGGGTCTTGGCAGAGCCAGTCCTGGTCCTCATAGGTCTGGGGCTGCACAGTTCCAGTCTCGTGAAGAGAAATAGACAGAGCTTGTGTGACAGAAATATGTAGAAGAAATCACGGGTAGGGACATTTTTACAAGTTCACCTCAAGGGAAGCTTGAGAATCCCCACATCTGGCATACTGGCACCTGGTGAGTGTCCAGCTCAGGGAGTTCCATAAAAGCTGTGACACTGAAACATTAATATGGACCAATCTACAGACTACAGGGTTTTTCTCTTCTTCCGCACTTGCTGATTCAGTGTTTCTAGAAACAGACCAAGAGCAAGTTTTGGACAGTTTCACTTCTCAGAACCACAATCCACCAAGGACCGATACGTTTAGAACTGGCTCCTTATCTCATCCGTCCTTTGTCTGTGGGTTTCCGAGAAAGTGACTAGAGTCAAAGAACATAACTTTTGCTATGCTCCCATGATGCAAGCAATTATTTTTCTGCTATGCCCTGTCATAGCAAGCAACAACAATAAATCAGATGCGGTGCTGCTGATCAAATGCCGTCTGGATCTGAATATTGAAATACAAGTAAAAAAAGTTATGCTGTAGGCAAAGTATATGCAGGACAATTCCATCCGCGTATGGGAAAACAACCTGTCTTAGTGCAATGCTCTATTCTACCAGACCCGTGGCCAAACCATGTTATTACAGCTAAAGGGCCCTGGGTCTGTTCCAGAATTCTTTTTTCATTTGAAGGAACAAATCTAATGCTAAACAGTGGTTGCTGCTTTAACAGCTCTAGTGATCAAACTGTCTATCCACATAACAGGAATAACACAGAGTGTGGCATTTCAAGCCCCCACCCCCCAGCAGACAAAAAATAAAAAAGGAATAATTTACTGCAAAAAACAATAGCTACCTGGCCCTTGGGCTACACTCTGGAAAGGTGTGCCCATTTTATGAAATTTATCTTACTTGGCAGCAACTAAGAGTTATTGCCCAGTGCAGACTCCCTGATAATTATAGATGCTACTGCAGTCCTTTCATGTGTCATGTTTTTATTGAAACAAAGCTGCATTCTTAATTTTATAAAAGGTACTTTGTATTGCAACGAACATCTTCATATTTAAGAATGCCATGGGCATAGGGGTAAGAGCAGTGAGCTACAGGAGAGGGGACAACAGGGACCTACACATCTCATTCTAACCAAGAAAGCAACGGGCAGCAAATCACATTAGACTCTCTGTATCTAAACCAGTATCAACCTTTTATTGTTACATTTCAAATGGGGAAAAACAGTTACAATGAATCAGTCCTGATCTAGGTGTCCCCATCAGGCCTTTTGCAAACTGAAGAGGTGGCAGGTCTTTTCAGCCCACTGTTTTAACGTAAAATCCTGGAGTTGTAGGTAGCACTGTAGGAAGAACAACAAAAATCAGAAACAAAAATGGAAAACAGAAGCTCAGCTTCCACCTTTATCTGTCAGGACGGGTCATTCCTGGCCTGGTTGGCACCATCATGGGTCTGGATGGAGGTCTCATCATTGGTGGGCCTGGCATCATTGGCATGTGTCCTCCCATAGGCGGCCTCATCCCTGGAGCTAGAAAAATAAAGCAGTAGCAAAAGCATTGGAATAAGGCACTCTGACATCAATTCAAGTGTTGCATTAGTGCAAGAGGTCCAATTGTCTCTACTTGGAGAAACTGATTTATGAATTTACAAATAGGACCAATGATCTTGTCATCTACAGCAGTTCTCAAACTTTTTTGTACCAGGACCCATTTGTAAACTTTGATGGCCAGTCCTGAGCCAGTAAATAGTTTAAGAAGGAAACAGTCCCCTGGCCCTACTGGTGCCCCTCACTCACGACCTGCTGGCTCCCCACCCTCAGGCCCCAACACCCAGCAGGCTGGAACTCTGCCAGCCTGCAAGAGAAAACCTAGTTTGCCCATGTTTTTCTCTTTGAAAGGAGAACCCACTTTTAAAAAAGTTTACTGATCTATTTTTAAGTTTGTTTGTGACCCTTTCATATATCCTTGCAACCCACTTTTAGGCCATGACCCATGGATTGAGAAACATTGATCTACAGATTAAGGGAGGAGTAACTTTCCCTGAAGTTACAAAACGCAGGAGTCTCCACTCCCAATTCCTTTTCTAGCTTTGAAAATGCATGCTTCTGGATAACTCATTCTATTCAACCATTAAAAAAAAGCCATATAAACCAACTGACACATGGCAAGCCTGGGAGAATGCGCTGACATTTTCCAATTAAATGTACTATCAAATGGCTAAATTTACATCTCATCCCTTTCAGTAAAGTTGGAGAGTTCTGGCCTAGACCAGACTACAGTGAGGTGGGTAGGGAACTGGCCCAGCAGCCAATCCCAGTGAGTCTTGATGGATGGGGTGGCCTCATCCTGGAAAGCCACTGGCAGTGGTGTACCCCAGGGATCAGTGCTTGGGCCCATGGTTTTTAATATCTTTATTAATGACTTGGACAAGGGAGTGAAAAAAATGCAATGATTAAGTTTGTGGACGATACCAAACTGTGAGGACAAGCGGGCACATCAGAGGACAGGTCAAGGATTCAGGACGACCTTGACAGGCTGATCCTATGGGCTGAACAAAACCAGATGAGGTTCAACAGGGACAAATGCCGGGTCCTTCATCTGGGTAGGAAGAACCCTCACCATGTCTATACGATGGGTGGTGGTCCACTGGCTGGCACTGCATCCGAAAGGGACCTAGGGGTGACAATCGACCAGAAGATGAATATGAGCCACCAGTGTGACGAAGTCGCCAACAGAGCAAATAGAACTCTGGCGTGCATCAGCAGATGTGTTGCCAACAAATCCAGAGGTGCTCTTTCCCCTCTATTCAGTGTTGGGGAGGCCACAGCTGGAGTACTGAGTCCAGTTCTGGTCACCACACTTCAAGAAGGATGTGGACAAGTTTGAGAGGGTGCAGAGAAGAGCCACCAGCATAATCAAGGCTCTGGGGGACAGGCTCTATGAAGAAAGACTTTGGGATCTGAGCCTGTTCAGCCTGAGCAGAAGAAGTCTGAGAAGTGACTTGATAGCTGCTTACAAATATGTCAAGGGAGAACACCAGGACCTAGGTGAGCAACTTTTCAGAA
Source organism: Caiman crocodilus (assembly GCA_030014935.1). Taxonomy (NCBI): domain Eukaryota; kingdom Metazoa; phylum Chordata; order Crocodylia; family Alligatoridae; genus Caiman; species Caiman crocodilus. The sequence continues at coordinate 4,508,862 of JAGPOW010003356.1, read as the reverse complement.
AAGCCCCCACCGGAAGACATGGACCAATGGGCACAAGCTAATCCAGGAAAAGTTTTGGCTGGACATAAGGAAAAAACTTATTTTCCTGTACGGGTAACTAGAATCTGGAACACACTTCCAACAGAGGGGGTGCAGTCACCATCTCTGGTGGTCTTTAAGAGGAAGCTGGACAAATACCTCATTGAGCTCGTTTGAGCCCAATTACTTCCTGCCCATGGCAGGGGATTGGACTTGATGATCTTATAGGTCCCTTCCAGTGCTTCTTTCTATGATTCCATGACTCCATTATCAGGAATGAAACCATGAATCGTTACCAAGCACTATTTCTAAAGTGCACTCAGAAGAGCTGGTTTCCACCCCATCTGCCATTACTCAGTGATAATTATAGAAAATGAGGGCTGGAACAGACCTCAGGAGGTCATCTAGTCCAACCCCCTGCTCAAAACAGGACCATCCCCAAATAGATCCTTCTAGCCAGAGCTTTGCCAAGCCAGGCCTTAAAAATCTCCAAGGATGGAGATTCCACCACCTCTCTGTGTAACCTGTTCCAGTGCTTTACCACCCTCCTGAGAAAGTTTTTCCTCATATCCAACTTAAGCCTCCCTTGCTACAACTTGAGACCACTGCTCCTTGCTCTGTCATCCGTCACCACTGAGAACAGTCCATCTGCCTCCTCTTTGGAACTGCCCTTTGGGTAGTTAAAGGCTGCTATCAAATTCCCACCCTCAGTCTTCTCTTCTGCAGACCAGACTCATAGTTTGTAAGGAGCCAGAAGGGACCTCAGAAGATCATCGGGTCCAGCCCCCTGCACCAAGCAGGAAAGACAACTGAGGTCAAGCAACCCCAGCAAGGTGACTGTCTAGTCAGCTCTTGAAAACTTCCAGGGTAGGCGATTGCATCACCTCTGGAGGGAGCTTATTTCACAACCTCGACACAGTGACTGTCAAGAAGTTTTTACTAATGTTCAGTCTGAATTGATCTTCTAGGAGTTAGTGGCCATTGCTCCTGGTTTTCCCCTCAGGTGCCCTGGTGAAGCATTGCTTACCGAGTCCTTGATGTACTCCCCTACTCTAACAGTAAGCTGCTACCAGATCCCCTCTCAGCCTTCTTTTCCTCAAATCCCTCAGCCTTTCCTCACATGGCTTGCCTTTCAAGTCTCTGATCATATGGGTGGCTCTTCTTTGGACTCTCTCAAGCTTGTTTTTTTAAAACAAACCCACTAAATAAACCCATTTCCCACAGCCTCTTCTCAGAAGTCATATGCCCCGTTTTCATTGCCTTCCACTGGACTCTCCAATTTGTCCACATCCTTTCTGTAGTGGGGGCCCAAAATTGGACACAGCACTCCAGATGTGGCCTCACCAGTACCCAACAGAGAGGAATAATCCCTTCCCTTGATCTGCTGGCAAGGCAATGCTTCTACTAATGCAGCCCAGATTGCTGTTAGCCTTCTTCACAACAAGGGCACACTGCTGGCTTCCATTCAGCTTCTTGTCCACTCTAACCCCCAGCTCCTTTTCTGTAGAGCTGCTGCTTAACTAGTTGGTCCCCAACCAGTACTAGTGCAAACACAGCTGTCTAACACGTCAGACAAAAATCCACACATTGTGTCCCCAATACCGAGCCCTTAATTGGATACCATTTTTCTCTACTGCTGGCAAGAACATCACAAAAGACATTTCACTACTGCTGCTGTGTGGAGCGTTTTAGTCCTTTGAACGTCAAAGTAACAGTAACTGAAATAAGAAATGCCCTGACAACCTTTCCCGTGTCAATATGCTCAACGCCAGCATGAAACATCATGACTTCACAAATTCTCTGGCCATTTCAGAAGTCTTAAGAAAGACACCCTACTTTCCCCTGATATTCCTAAAGATCTCAAAATTATTCTACAAGCTTCATACGTACAGGAACCTAATTTCCCATCATCAAAACCAGTCTATCCCAATGCAGGTATTAAGAAGTACACACAGCTTCACACTATGCAGACTTATAAAATATACTGTTTAAAAATTATATATTTAAGCATTTTGGAAAAAGGTGTTGCAGAGGTACCAGGCAAACTGCATTCAGTTGTACTAGAAGCAAAAAGGACTATGGAAATAGTTCTATTACCATAACAAGAATTTGATCTGAACACTACAATTGACAACTAGCCTTGCAACAAATAACTTTAAGAACTTGAATAATCAGAAGTTGCTAAGGATGCCAGTTTTACACCTTGTCTGAATGAAGCCATTCCCCACCATGAAGCCAGCAGCCCAATATGCACATACAGTGAAACGCCACAACAACAGATGTTGAAGGCGTCTCACCCAAGTATGAACCTAGCTAACCTCTTTTTTACGTTAAGCCCATCTCCTGAGGTAACACAGACCCTAGCTAAAACACATGCCAATAAATATGACACCTTGCAGTTACTCAGTAAGAATATTCCATACCATCATTTATAGTCACACTCTACAGTGAAACAAGAAAATGAAGTGCTGAAAGTGTATTCCAAATGCCCTACTAATCTAACACTGTAGCATTCAAAGGAGGAATAGGATCAGAAGTCACATTCCTGAAGGGCAGGACTTACCAGGTCCAACTGGCATCATTCCTGGTGGAGGTGGGCCCATCATTGGCATCATTGGAGGTCCACCCATATGGGGAGCTGGCATCATACCAGGTCGCGGAGGGCCAGCTGGTGGAACGCGCAAATAATTGGTCACATGCATGCAATTGCGTTAGGCTAGTAAACGTGACAGCAATGCAAAATCCTTGCCAATAAAGACTTACCTATTGTTCTATAGCTTCAGTTACACCTTTCAGGTTGTCCTACAACATTCCATACTAAATTTTAAAAATTTAGAGTTTGCTTTTCAGAGGCCAAAGGTGAATGTGAAGTCAATACCATTCCTTGATGGTGTTTATCTAACAAATGCAAGCAGTCTATCCTAGGACAGGATTCTTTACTAGGCAAAGAGTTCAATCATTTCTCCTATGAAATGGAAAGCAAAGCATATTCGACTGATCTCCCTTGTACTGCAAAAGTAAAATTTCTAAAGCGGCTTCATTAGACATTCAGCACTCAGGGTGACAGTCTATTTTATAGGCAATTTTGTGTAACAAGCAGTTACTTTACTTTGTTATCAGGCTCAGAGAACGCTTTGAATTTATGGATTATTCCACACCATCTCTGGACAAAGAACATTTCTTGCAAAGTTCAAATGAACTGAGGAACACCCAAAGAAGTCTAGTGCTGTTCTGCTAGTCCCAAACTGGACGTATCAAACGTTCAAACTTACGGATGCTGGGAGGCGGTGGTATCATGGCTCCTGCTGGAGGTGGAGCCGAGAACGGAGTAGGTGGGATTTTGCCTTGCTGAAATGCAGCGGCTAGGAAATAACAGGAGAAAGCCAGTTAGTTTGTTGGCAGGAACGGTGCATAGTTCTCATAACTGGAGTCTTCCCTCCTACTCCCCAAACACAAAATATGTATATTCTACTTTAAGTTACACATGTTCAGAATCTCTTCAACTTGTTAATCCAAATGCACAAGAATCTTTTCTGTCAACTGGGGTCTCATCAGCTGGAAGCAAAAGAGCTTCAGAATAGTTTTAGTCAATCACAGGAGGATTACACACTAATGTAATGTGGCAGTGAAAAAAGACAAATTGCATTCTAGACTGCAGACAAGGCATTTCCATTAGGAAGAGGAAATGCACTGCTGCCTCTGCACAAGACCCCAGAAAAAAAAAAAAATGCTTACATTTTTAAAGCTGATGATGATGCTAGCATGAGAACAAAACAATATAGACAGATCATGAACTGGATTAAGCTGGAAATCCAAAGACTGTTTCTAACCAGAGGAATTAAATTCTCTAAACAGATTACCAATAGGAGAGAGGAAGGGGAGAAAGAAACCCACCTGTTTAGAAGAAGCTGAATAAATTTACTTAAAAAAAAAACCAAACAAAAACAAAACTACGCACACCCACATTTTGAGTTACCCAATTACCTGCAATAGCGAGAAGACTGGGTTTGAGGACCCCAGAAGGTTCCTTCTAGTCTTAAGTAATATGCAATTACATTACTGTTAGGCTTAAAACGTAAACTCTCATGCTTACGGACAAAAACCAGCGCCTAACTGGGTGGAGATGCTCAAAACACTGAATTGAGATTTTTAGGCAAGTTGCTGAACTGAGCCCTTGCTCAGCGACCTAATAGCCACAAGAGTTAGAAATGTCTGAAAGCAGCACGAAGTTGACAAGGAAAATTAGTAACAGTAATAAAAGGTTTGCTGAAGCAAATAAATCTCTTCCATGCAGTAACACTGCAATTCTCTCACACCAGGAGAGAGCTCAAAAAGTACCAATCTCCTGCAGACCAGTAAGAATTATCAGATGTTTATTTAGGACGTTCTTTTACAGCAAGGACTCTGGACATAGCTATTTTAACATGTCATCCCAGTAGCTTTCGGAAGAAAGCCTCCATTAAAATAATGGAGATTTACCTCTTAAAACTGGTAACTGGATAAGATCCTCAATCTGAGAGCCCAGTGTTAAAGCCACATTGATGGGCATTTCATGCACAACTTCAAAGAAAGCCCCACACTTGGAGCAATGACAGAACAAGGTTCCAAATTACCTCCTATTCATTAGCAACTAGTTTGGACACTCAGGGTATGTCTACACTACACACTCAGAGCAGGCTAGCAGTAGTGCTCAAGCACACCACATTGCGCCGTGTAAACTACATCCTGAAATGGAAGTACTACCATCTACTTCTGTGGCACTGCAATCGGTCTAATTCGTAATACTGAAAAAAGTGGCAATGAGCTCACCCACAAAGCCATGCAAATAGAGTAACACTGTTTCCATTTGACAGAACAGTGCTGAGTGTTTGGAACTGCCACAGTAAATCTGTATTCTAAAGCAAAGACTGGCAACCTTTAAGAACAGTGAGCTGCTTCTTGCAACCTGGCTATAACAGTAGAACATCAGAGGACCCCCCTCAACGCAAAGCAGAAACACTGGACATGGCAAATAGGATCATCAGAATGAATGCAACCACCACCTTGCCACTATGGGCTGGAGGTAATCTCTTTGCAGACAAGATTCAATCCCTAGATTGCCAATGCCTACTTTAATGTATTGCTAGCTGATGCAAGGACGCCAGAGGCAAGAAGGGAACTGTTCCATGAAACAGTACAGTTAATGAGATTGTTTGTCTTACTTGTTTTGTCAATCAGGCTTTGAGCTTGTTCTTCCATCCATTTTTGATAGTAATCTTTCACATTCTCTTTGTGTTTACGGCCACTACAGTGGGTTTTTCTTACAGATGGCTGCAAAAGGTAAAAGATATTGTTATCTGAGCACTAAACAAACATGACAAATCCTTACCTTGTGTATACAAAAACCAGAACACACAAAACTCAATATTAACTACAGCATCTGCAGCCATAACACTGGTATCATCCAATAGCTGTTTTAAAAAAAAGCCATACATGTTTAGACTTAAGTATGAAGTAAAGCTTTGCATTTGCGAATGATGTAATAGTCCCCCATGTGGTCACTAAACAGCAATTCAAGGGAATTAACTTCCACGGCACTGAGACAGCGTTAGCCACTCCAAGAAACAGGCCAGATGAGCCTCGTAAAGTTTTAAAATTCCTATATATTTGTTTCCATTAACACTCACCTTTTAAGTACCTTTTTCCTATTAAGATGAACATTCTAGAATAGCTGTTCTCCCAAACTGTGGGTTACAACCCCAATTGGGGTCATAACAATCAGCAGATTGATTTACAGGTGGGGAGGAGGAAGAGAGGGGTCTGCAGACATGAGGCCATGCTGATGAAAAAAAGTTTGGGAAGCACTATTCTAGAGAATAAACCAATTTATTTACAGATCTGTTCCAAACCAGAATAGAAATTCCTTGTTTCTAAGGTGGAACCAGAGGTTGTCACAAGTTTGTTCAAGTTTATTTACCAAAACAATAGCTTTCCCTAGGAAGTGCTGCCACATTAAATCACACAGAAAACATTATATCCATGTATACTTTTTCACAGCTGTTCTTCATAAAAAAAACCCCAAACAAAACCAAAACCACACACCCATATTCTGAGCTACCCGATTACCTGCAATAGCAAAAAGTCTGGGTTTGATAACCCCAGAAGGTCTGCTCTAAGTCTTCAATTTAAGTAATCAGAATTACTAGTCTCACGGACTGGTATTCACACCCTTCAAATGAAATAGTATGTTTCTGCTCATTATATTTTCTTGTACTTTATCCCCCCAAATATCCTAAAAACCGTTACTATCAGGGGTTCCCCAGTACTGGGCCACAAAGGATTGGCTGCCGGTCCACGGGAGGGTTGGCTGCTGCAGACTGGAAGTGACCGTGGACCTGCAAACCACGGAATAGCAGCCAACCCTCCTTTATACCGCGTATAAAGGAGGGTTGCCTGCCCGCCCATGATATACTGATACCTGCTGGTCCACAGTTTACCGATCCGCGGTCACTTCCGGTCCTCAGCATAAAAAGGTTAGCAACCCCTGCCATCATATTCAGTGCCATTTTTCACAGGAGGAAAAATCTAAAACAAACTGTTGCCTCTAAAACGGATACAGCAGAAACCAGCCTTTGCAGGGCTAGCTGCCGACCCCCTTCTGCAAAGAGGGCAGACTTGCAAATTCACCCAGGGCGTATATAGCTGCAGCAGAGCCGCGCAGAACTGTCGAGATGCATCAGCTGCTCGCTGCCGCTTTTAATTCAAAGGGCATCATGTTCCCGATCAGCTTGGGGGACCTCGGAAGTGCTCCACCTCAGCGGAGGCACCCTTCGAAGGAAGATCTGCAGCACCCAGCTGATCGACTTGCTCTGAAAAAATCTTTCACAGCCCGCTGCAAGCTAAGCAGGTTGCCAGCTCCCCCTATGTGAAAAAACCACAGGTTGTGCTGAACTCGAAAGGTACAGCGCTGAAGAACGTGGTACTTACAGAGTCATGGGTGAGGTAGGTATCGCAGTAGTCACAATAAAACCTAAAGAGAGGGGTGGGGGGAAGGACCCAAAACAACACACGTTAGAAGTTAGGAAGATGATTAGTGACCACCGGTACTTCAGAGTGGTATGAGATTACACACGTCTCGATCAGTTACTGATGGGTCAACACACAGAAAGGGGGCGAGAGGTTTTCTATGCGTGTCCTCATCGGCATGCGATCGAGCTCGTCTATGAAGTGCATGTCCCCCCGTTTCCCCGCTAGGCTGCCGGCGGTGGTGGGGCCTCTCCGAGAAGATTCACCCGCCTGCATCAAGCTGGAGCGCGGGCCCCAAGGAGCCTCCGGCTGCAGCCTCCCTAACCCCGGGCCCGGCCTCACTCACTTGGGCATGTTGCTCCCCCACTCCCGGCGCCGCTGCTAGGAAGTGACGCGATCATCCCGCGCCGCTTCCGGGGCTCTTCCCGCCTCCCGAGCGCGGGGCCTTGCCGGCTTCTGTAGTTCCGGCATGCACCGCTCTACCCCCTACCATTCCTTTCCCTGTTCAGCGTTCTACGGCGCTTGCGCGGGCCAGGATACCTCCGTTGGTGTTCGTTCGCTTTTTCCTGCAGCTGGCTGCTCACGCTGCTCCTTCCCCATTGCCATCCGCCCTTGAAGGTGCTGGACTGCAAAGGGGCTAGGGCTGCAGCATCCCCCTGAGGCGTGTGGCCCAGCTCCCGTGCAGGGGCTTGCATATAACTGTACAGTGAAGGGGGGCAATTTTTGTGCAGCCCTTGGGCTGGGGGCTGGCCCTGCTGCTGTCTGGCTACACCAGGGGCTTCCTGCTGCCCCAGTCAGGCCATTTCCTGAGCTACCTGGGCACTGCCTTGTCTTCCTGGAGACCAGGGTCCCTCCTTGTAAATAACTGAGAAACACCTGCTCTGTGTTATTTTGCAGTGAGCCAAAAAGGTAGAGGGCAAGTCAAAGCCAAGGTCCCTAGCACTCGTCTGATGCAATGACAGCCATGGCCCAAAAGCATCAAGGGCCCAGTCAGTTGTTCCCTTGCAGGCTGTGCGTAGACAGCTGGAGGAGCTGCAAAACACGTCCGTAGTTGTGTGGTGTGTTACATTACTCCACCCGCATGGGGTTGCTCGATGGAGCTGCAGCACGTGGTGCAGCCATTAATTAGGCCCCTCGTTTGCGGGGAAGCTGGTTCCTGCAAGGTTAGGGGCAAATAAAGGATTGTAAGCTGTATCAAAAAAAAAATGGGATGTGAATAATTGCTGGTGCTTTTAGCAGTGTGGGAGAGGAAGTTATTTCAACTCCAAAGCGACTCTTTAATTACTCTTTTGGTATAATATGATATTATGAAGTTTCAAGTCCAGTGAGAACATGGTGCTAAAAACTTCCCCTGCTAGGGACTAATGCAGGGTACTTATAGGAGTCACGGGGGCGTTTTTGACATAAAAAGTCTAGTGTAAGTGGAGTTGGGCCAGTATGATAAGATGGGTTGCACGGCTTGCTTATCCTAATTCTCTGCAAAGAGAATTAGTCTTTCTGATCCCACCCTGCTCACTCCAGCCACAGCAGCTGCCTATCAGGATTTACCGTGTGGCCTGACTTGATGATAATGCTGTCTTCCAACCATCTGCTCAGGGTGCTTTGAGTTTGCAATATCTATAGCTCACTGGGCTTGAATTGTCATTTAAAGCAGTTGCACCCTGGCCTTACCTACTCTGGGAACATGCATTCTCATATTTCATCACTGATCGGGAAAAGCGTGTCTTCTCCAGTGTCAACAAATTTGTTAGCGTGGATGGGACTTGAGGTTTTTACTCCTATGTCAGCCTTTAAGCCTATTCTCATGAATTGGCATATGGTTGACTATTACCAAAATACTTGGATGCACAGTTCATGGGCAAGCAGAATAAGCTAAATCCTGCTCCTGCTGAAAATCAGTGGCAAAGCTCTCATTGGCTTCGGTGGGATTATGATTGATGTATAAGGGGGATATTCAACCCTAGTGGAAGTTATTTCCCACATTATAAGAGTGCATGCTGTACAAGTAGATCACTCCTATTCTTCATAATATCCACTCTACTCCCTACAGTACTGTACTTGTGGCACTACTTACATATCACACTTAAAAGACAGATAGGAGGAACTCTCTTTGTCACTTATTTCTTAGACAATTAAATTATCATCCTATGATTTCCATCATTGGGATTTAAAATCTGACCGATTCTGTGGGAGTGCACAGCTCAGATATTTGGTTACAAGATGCAAAGCCTTGTAACTCTTGATAGTTTAATGAATAACCTGGAATAGCTTCAATCCTACAGCCAGACTCCTGTGGAAAGGCCTGGTCCCCACTGGAAGCCTCCATTGGAACCAGGGTTATAAGTAAAGTTTTACATGCACCGATTTTATAGCAACATCAAGCTGTGCATCACTTCTTTAAATCCAGCTCTTTTTAGTAGAAGCAAAAGTCTGTACTTTGTCAAAGTCCAAGTTGTTTGACTCTGTGTAAAATGACTTGGTGGGCCCCACTTGCTTTCTAGTAATGGACAGGGCAAAACAATAGACAACAAATCTGGCACACAAGGGATTAGTTTATTCACCATTGGAACAGAGTCACCTTAAGCACGAACAGGATGTTACAGCATCAGCCTATGTTGAAAGCAGAGCAGGAATTTTAGAAAGGCAGAATGTAACGACTTGAGTAGGCAAGACAGCAAGGTTAATACCTACACTTTTGCAAAAAGTGCCACGGGATTTTACAGTGACTGCAAACAGGATGCCAGTTTAATGACTCGTCCAAAAGACATGACATTATAGCGTACCTATGATGGTGTGACAATGGCACGTACAAACAAAACACTGAGAGCCAACTATATCCTAAGGGAAAATAAATCTGGTGGAAATGTCATGATAACTAAGTTGGGCATGACTAGATTCATCTTTGACATCATTATTTATGAAACAATTGGTTTATTTATAGCATAGTATAAGTATCCTTCTATGACATGTTTAACCTTAAGGTCGGATACACTTGTTTATTTCTGCTGTGTTATTCTTGGATCTGTTTCTGTATGTTGCCTTACTCAACTAAGGTTATTTTGTAATTAGCACATTTTTGGCAATGAAGTCAGGTCCTGTGTTTCAGGTTAGTCACCTTTTCTCATGTGTCACTTACAAGCAATGGTTTTACCCACCCCAAAACCATAAAGAAAAACATGTGGAGTCTCAGAATGAAACAGAACAGCTGGTGTTTGTGGCACCTCGTTGCTCTGCCCATATTGTTTGCGCTGCTGTTAGTTTGCTTTTCTTTCCACTTATACCAACTTTCCCTTGTGGTTGTGTTGTAATGTTTACCATATAAATATTGCAGCAGCTAACGTCCTCAATAATCTTTACAACTGGTACCACTAATACCTTTCATATGTAGAAAACACATCATTTGTTTACGCTGAGTACCGCTCTCTTTCCATTTTCTTACTAGGTTTCTTCTGCTGTCACTGCTAGCGATTGGATATGGTCTGAAACAAGTTGTTTCAAGTTTCTCTCCCTCAAAGCGAACAAGTAATAAAACCCCAAATGATGGGCGTTCTGGCGTTCTGTTTTGTTTGAAAACATGCCTGTGCACGGGTGGGCTAGAGAAGGGGGTGGTTTAGGATTACAAGAAAGGACAAGCACTCAGAGGAGATTGCCATTGTAAAATGATCATTTAAAGGAAAACTTTCAAGAGTTAAATGGGATTACCTGAGATCCTACAGTAAATAAGTAGTTAAATATTAATGATCGCTAGATAAACAAATACCAAAAGACACCATGTCAGTGTGGAGATATCAGAATATGTTCTGAAAATGTCTGAAGCTACAACTGGTAAGATTACTGTAATGGCAAGAAGCTAGTAAATAAATGTCCTTCCCCATTTTTAATTTGCTGGTTTAGAGACAGATCAGATGCCCATTGAAGTACATTAGAGTCTTCTATTTACATAAATTGGATTGGACTGGTACTTTGTGTTTAGTGCGTTTCCCTGTTCCTCTCCTACCGAGTCATTTAGGGCCAGATTATGAAAACATCTGCGTGTGGCTAATAGGCATATTGAAAAGGATTTTATAGAATTTGTGCCTTGGATTTTGGGACTCCCAGCAACTTCAGAGGGCTGGGTACACAGATCACTTTGTGGAGTTGGATCCTTATTCAGTTATTTCCTTGCTAAGATGATGTTTATAAGCAACACCAAGAAGACAGAAGGTCACTTATCATTTTTTAAATATATATTTGATATATTCAGGACATACTGTTTAAAGGGCAAATTAAGGCACCGTCAGTTTTCTTCAACTGGGCCTTTTCTACATATTCAAGCTGATAGGGTCCAATTCACTCAGCTTGGACCCTACCTGGTTGGTCATTTACCTTCTGGATCTTGTCCGTTCTTCATAAGTCACTTTGGGCCTCATTTTATTTAGGTCCTGAGCACTTGTATACTCCATTAGCGTCATCACAGTCATTAGGTTATCACTTCTCGGCCTCTTGAAGGCTCAGATCAAGTATAGTTTACGCTTGCCTGGCAAGGGAAACTCCGTGACTGCGGAGGTGGTCTTCCTAACCGCATCGGGCAAGACCACTCTCTTGCCATGGGGATAGTGCCTGCCAAGGTAATGGATAGTAAACCTCCCACTTAGCTGCCGGAGTGGGAAGGTTTTGGCTTTAGATCCGCTTTATGGAAATGAGGGACTCCTGCCCGGCTTGCCTCTGCGGTCAAGCAAAACTTGGAAGCATCTGAACCCCAAGCCTCTTGGCTTGGGCCTACAAGTAGGACGCCTGACAAAGGTTTGGGGAACATCTGAAGCCCCAGACAGGGGTGGAGGACGTTTGCTGGTAGTAGGGCTGCTAATGGTTCTGGTTTCACTCTTGGATTTGGAGTTTGTTTTGGCTAATTGGATTTGGAATATGAAAAATTAAAAAAAAATATATCTATCCCATTAAAGTCAGTATTTTCCCAGGGTGAGCTTTGACCTTCTCCAACCAAAGAGCACTCTAGGGCAGTGCAGGCTGGGGGCTTGAGGTGCACCTGCCCCACACTGCCACCAACCCCTTCAGTCCGGTGCGATTCATGGCCCTGTCCAGGACCAGTACTTAAAATAACAGCAGGCATAACTGACCAGCAGAAGTGATGAGCATTTCTGCTCCAGTATTGGGAAAGGTTTAGGGTGAAGCTGCTGTTACAAACTCTGGGGGGGGGCTGCCTGGAAACATCCACCTCCCTGGGATGCACTAGCTCGTGCCCGGGTGCTGTGCCCAGGCTCCCGGTGTGGGTTTGAAGCAGTATTAGGGGCGCACACGTGCAAAGCCCCGCCAGGCCCCTTTGTGTTTAGCTCCGCGGCTACTTTGCAGAGATGCAAATCTAGGTCGCGTGCAAACGCTGGCGGACGTCGGGTCCTTGCCAGCCGGGGGCGACACCCACCGAAGTCCCCACCGGCCCAAAGGAGCCTATGCAAATCGCGCACTACGTCATCGCTGAATAGTCATGTACTCTTATTTACATACGGAACCCCAACACCTTGGGGTCACGCCTATGCAAATCGTGCACGACGTCCACTGCATATTCATCTCCTCATTTACATATGGAACCCCAGCACCTGGCAGGCAACTATGCAAATCGTGCACGACGTCATCACTGCATGTTCATCCCTCCTCATTTATATTCAGCACCCCAACACGTTGGGGTCACCCCTATGCAAATCGTGCCCGACGTCAACACTGAATATTCATCTACCTTATTTGCATACGGCTCCTCAACACCTTGGGGTCACGCGCCCCGACCGAACCTATGCAAACCGCGCACGACGTCGACACTGAATATTCATCTCCCTCATTTACATACGGACCCCCAACACGGACGGGTCACGTGCCTCGAGCCACTGAAGCCATTCGCCTATTGGAACGGCCGTGACGCGCGACCGCGTGTCATTTGCATGCGTCCCACAACGCGCCCTTGCGGCTCTCCCGCCCCACCCCACGCCCGTCCTCCCTCCTGACCCCGTCACGGCTTCTGTGCGCTAACGCTACGCGCTGACGTCACAGCTGGCGTGCCCCCGAGAGGGGCGGGGCGGCGCATGCGCGCCGCTCGCGCGCCCCCCCCCGTTCCATCCGCGGCCCGTACCCCCTCCCCCCATGCAGCGCTGAGGCGGCGGCGGCGGCGGCGGCGGCGCGGGGGCGGTGGGGCCTAGCGGGCGGCGGCGCCATGGAGGGCATGGACGTGGACCTGGACGCGGAGCTGATGCAGAAGTTCAGCTGCCTGGGCACCACCGACAAGGACGTGCTCATCGGCGAGTTCCAGCGCCTGCTCGGCTTCCAGCTCAGCCCGGCCGGCTGCGCCTTCTTCCTCGACATGACCAACTGGTGAGCGCCCCCCGCCCCCCGGTGTCACGGCCGGGCCCGGCCGCGGCCGCCTCCCGCGGGGGTGGGGCCGGGCCGGGCCGGGCCGGGCGCGGGGGGAGCACAGGGACCCGGCGGCTGCGGGGCGCGGGGGCCACGACCGACCCGCCAGGACCAGGATCCCGCTTGTAAACTCCCCGGCCCCGCCACACGTGCCAGCCCCAGAGGAGCGCGCCGCGGAAGTTTACTCGCGACCCCGGCCCGCTGGGCTCGTGTGCCCCGCGTTTGGGTGGTGAGAAGTGGGGTGCGCAGAGATGCCGTTGTCGGGTGCCGCCGAGTGACCCGGCGGTCGCGTGTGGCCGGCCGGCCTCCCTCCCTCCCTGTTGTTTTTCTGTAGTTGAATAATAATAACAATAATAAAAAAGCGTGGAAACGAGCCGGTGTTTTCCAGCTCGGAGAACTTGGCTCTCAACCGAGCCGGCGGGGTAGCGCGAGGCCACGGTGCTGCTGTTGTGCCCAGTCCGGGGGCAAAGGGACCCCCTGGCAAAGGGCTTGATGTTGTTTCCTGGGAAGGAGGAGGGGAGAGAAAGGACCCCGCTGCTTCTGGAAAGCCTCTGTCCCTCTGTTGAGGAGGGAGGCAGCTCTTCTGTGAGGAAAGGGAACGAACGAGACTGCCCAGACCCCTGCGTGGTTTGGAGGGAGGATGGCGCAGGAAGATGGGCCCTGCCCAGGTCTGCGCGTGGAAGAGGAGCCAGACATCGTTTTCGGGTCCCGTTGTCTGATGCGCTTTGGCGCCTGCCTGGTGATTCTCAACCAGGGGCCGCAGCACCCGGGTGTGCTTTGAGATCCTTCCCAGGGTGCTGTACTGTTACTGTAGTTAGGGCTGCCGGTGGGGTTCCCGAGGTCGACACAGGGGTTTTGCATAGAAATGCCTCACTGTGGTCCTTTGCAGCTGAGGAATTGCTCCGTTATTTTTCTGTAGTTAAAAAAAGAGTGAAAATGAAGAGGTGGTGTTTCTCCAGGTGGGCCACAAATCTAAAGCAGTCCAGAACCGCTGGTCTAGCCAGAGGATGTGATGTTGCTGTGCCTGCTCTGGGGGCAGAGGAATCCAAGTGCTTCACGTTGTTTTAAAAAGTTAGCCACTGGGAAGAAGTAGGAGAGAAGAAGACTGAACCACTTTAGAAAGCCACCGTCCCTGAAGCAGACGGGAGGGAGCTGTTATGTGGGAAGGGGATGGATGGCACTATGCGGACCCTCAAGTAGTTTGACGAGGGGATGTCCTAGGAAGCTGGGACCTGCCACAGTCTCCATGCAGAATAGGAACACGTGTGCAAGGAGATATTGTTCTCAAGTCCTTTTCGCTGATGTGCTTTGGCACTGAACTGGTGGTTCTCAACTAGGGGTTGCAGCATCCTGGAGTGCTCTGATTTCCTTCCCAGGGTGACACATGGGGTTACTGCTGTTAGGGCTGCCAATGGGATTCCTGAGACAAACTCAGCAGTTTGGCATAGAAATCCCTTGCTATGGTCTTTTGAAGTTCTTTGCAGCCAAAGAACTGGTTTATTATTTTCCTGTAATCAAAAAAATGGGTGAAAATGAAGAGCTCTTGTTTTTCTGAGGAGGCTGTGAGGCTCTGCAGTGGGCCACAAATCTAAAAGGTTGAAAACCACTGGGCTAGTCAGAGGATACAGTGCTGTTGTGCCCAGTCTGGGGCAAAGGGATTCAAGGCCTGTATGTTTTTTTTCATGTCACAGGAAAGAAAGGAAGAAAAAACACTGAGCATCTTTTAGAAAAACGCTGTCCCTGAGGCAGAAGGGAAGGAGCTGCTGTATTAGGGAAGGGAACAGATGACTCCCCAGACCTCTGAGCAGTTTGAAGGGTGGATGGCATAGGGAGTCAGGATCTACCCAGAAGAGGGAGTAGACGTGCAAGGAGATGTTTTCAAGTCTTTTCTCTGACATGCTTTGATACTAAACCAGTGGTTCTCAACCAGGGAGCCGCAGCACCTTAGAATGCCTTGAGATCCTCGCAAGATTGTCGTAGGGTACCACAGTGTTAGTGCTGTCAAGTGTGCAGCCATGATAAACGTAGAGATTTCAAATAGGGATCTGTAGTGTTAAAACCATTCTTCCCTGTTGTTGTCTTTTTGAGTTCTTTGCAACAGAAGAACTGTTCTGTTGTTTTTTTGACTACAGTGGAAATGAAGATCTTTTTTTTTTTTTTTTTAATCCTGAGAGGTGACACCTGGAGATCCAGAGTCAGCTCAGTGACTGATAAGATGTTGCAGAAGGGCTATTGCCTATGCTGTGGCAGTTAAGGAATGGTGTTAGAACCGCTCCTTCTGACACATATCCTTCATCATCTCACAAGGGTGACTGTAACCAAAAGATCATGCCCAGCATCTTTTCCTGGCACACTTGTTGGTTTCACCAGTACTGATTCTTATTCTTGTTGGCCCTGCACAGCTCACAAGGCTACACGAAAGTGAGCTGGAATCTCTTATGCGTCGAGCATCATCAATAAAGTCATTGGCTGGATTTCAATTGTAGAATCTGTGTCATGGTTTCACCACAAAATGCAGAAAGGGTCTGGTTTGACTTTCAGAGCAGAGGTGATTGTGGCATTGGCAATCAGAGAAACTTTCTGGGGAATTATTGGAAGAAGAAACATGAAGGTGATTTAATTTTAATTTGCCCCACTCCTTCCACACCTTTGGTTTTTCCCCTTTCACCCTTTTCTATAACCTTACTATTTTGACAGCTTTGCCTGTTCAGAAAGGAGAAGCAGGTGAATGATTATTAGCAAGTTCTGGATCTCTCAAAAGTGGGTCTGAACTAAAGGAAGGTCTTGTGAGGAAGTGGGGGTGGTTTATTTTAGATAAGTGTGTTTATGGCAGAAAAGATCATCTTAGTCAAAACTGCCAGGGTTGTAACATAAATACAAGGTATTTGCAATACATGTGTGGTTTAGCTCCCCATCTCTGCCCTCCCCCGCCCCAGAACGATATTGTCATCGCTGTACATGGTCTTTTTGTTTGTTTTTTTGTTTTGCAGGAAGAGAGAACTTCATAGGGCAATAGTGTGAACTTGGAAATTACCAGAGATTGCATCAAATGATACGTTGTGTTGTTGAAGTCATTTTTGTTACTATTGGAGAAATACTTTATTTTTCTATTGTGACTAATACTTCTCTCTGTCCTTCCATTTAAAATCATGATTTCATACACTTATAACTTGGCCATAACATTTATTTTTGTAAAGTTAGTGTGTTAATTATTTAAAGGAGGGTGGTTGCTATATACATTAGTTTTTGAAGCAATTAGCCAACCACTTCTTTTGGTGAAAAGTGACTGAATAATAAATACTAGAATTTTAGATGCTAGATTATACTTAGTTAAGATTTTCGTCTTTTGTTTAGGAAGCACTTAGCATCTGGTAAGCGATACATTTTTAATGCAGTTGAATTACTTCGGGTGCAACAGAAGAAAAACTTCAATTTGGTTAGTACCTAAGCTGGGTAATCCTCAGCTTCTTCTTTACTCCCACAGTTCTTCTTTATGCTGAAGTTCTTAATGTGTGGATTTTTGTAAAGACGGTTTGATGTAAGATGTTGTATAGATGGTTAAATTAGAAGTAAATTCTCCATTAAATGGTGAGATTGTAGTACGGTGCATATGAAACATGGCTCCAGAGTGTAGCATGCATAGTTGCTAGGTGGACATTGTGCCTGTGGGCACTGTGGTTCTTAACACCAGTGACTTCTGCTAAACATGCTGAGAGGTGCCGTTAAAGCTTTCCTCATGGAGTCTCACTAGTGTGCTTTAATTCTGACTTCCAGTATTTGCTCTGCTAGTCTTGGGACTCTGCGCAATTCTGTTAGGCTAGATCAGTCTGGTACGCCAGCACCTTCCAGGTATTAGTTACAGAGCTGAGACGGGCAAAGGTGGTCAGTTATAGATATTAAAGGGACTACCATGAAAACTGGCAAATCCCTTTTGTTACTTGTGATCTAAGTTGCAATTTAAGCTTCTATTTCCATATTTCAGAGAAACTTTGTCATGTTTAGAGATGGTGTGGAAATAGTAGCTATGAAAACTGTCACTGGGAAATTTGATGAGGTCAGGATGGTGGGCAGAAGTGTGTACTTTGGTCCTAATCATAGATTACAAACAATATATCCTGCAGACGACTTGTTTTGGTGTCACTGCCAAGTTTAGAAAGGCACAGAATTGACCTCTGCTCTAGAGGCAGTCTCTTCTCTTGCATGGAGGAAGAAAGTGATGGTGGGATTGATAGCAGTTGTGTATTTGGTAGAGCAAGACATTTGCTTTCTAAAGACTGTCATTTTGGCACTCTCCACCTACCCTGTGTTCACCTCTACACATTTTATCTCGGTGTATTCTAAACAGCTTCTTTGCCACCAGTAATGAAAGCAGCTCTTTAGGGAACACTGCTATCCAATGACTAGACATAAAGTTTCTTGCCTATCTTTAGTTAAAGCCCCGTGCTCTAACAGATATGTGCGCTAAGGGTTTTTTTCAGAAGACTCTCCCAGTGCTTTTCATTAACATGTTTGTTGGACAGGGTGAATTTATGAAAAAATGTACAAATCTCAGAGAGGTGGGCAAACTCTGAAACATCCATTTTTGGGGGGGGTCTCTTAGAAAAATGTTGATTACTTCATAGTTAAGTCATACATTACCATTTCAAGTAACCTTTAAACTTCAGCACTTTCAGTTGACCAGACAGAATGTATTCTTACTTTTTGGAAACCTTGGTTTAGGCCTGGTCGACAAAACATTCCTCTGCTTGATCAGTAAGATGGGATGAGTCTTGCTGGTTGAGTACAGACCTCTCAAATTTCCAAGATTATTTCTTGATGACCAAGAAGTGTGGATTTAGCCTTAAAATGAATCCAGTCTACTTTCTCTTGTATGTGGATGTGAACCCCTACTGCCGTGTCAGTCAGTTTTCCTGTTTTTGTCAGGCACTAAAAGTTAAGCTTAGTGTATGTTACTGCCAACGCACCTGGGAAAAAATCTATCTTGTTTAACTATTGCTTGGTGAATTCCCATACTCCCCCTCGCCCCCAGTCATTATGTGATCCAGAAAACTGACTGGCTGCGTACTGAAGTGCATCCAATGCCTTAGGTGTAGATGTTGGGTTTAGTTTCTTGTTGAAATGTATTTTATGGTAAAGTTAAATTTCAGGTGTTGGCTGGAAGTCATCTTTTGGTGATATAGTACAACTAGAAACATGCCTGAACTTGTTTTAGCCCTCCCCTCCCTCAGTAATACCGAGCTCTCTCTGCATTGGGAAGTTTGTCTGCAGTTTGTCTGCAAAGCACTCGTATGTTTTTAATGTTTCAGAAAAGTGGAAAGTTTAAATCAGACAGATGTGTGCAGTGCAGGAACTTTTACTGCTCTTGTTTGCACTGTGAGTTATTACTATCGGTGCTGAGGATGGTTAGGACCAGAGACTTGCCCAATTCCATCCAAGCAAAAAATTCATACAGTAAAGTAGCTTTGGGGCTGCTTGTGGTTTTCTATTGTAAGCATAGTACAAAATTTGAAAATGTTTGTTTGCTAGCAGGAAAAGCAAGAGGGGTTGCTGTAAAATATAAAGAGAGTGAAGGAAAACATTTTGTATCAATTTACGTATAGTCAGTTTTACTATTTCCCCTAGCTAATTTGTTCCCCTTTTTTTGTTAATGTGGCAATCATGTTGCTGCAGGGAAGATTGAAATAGGGTTTTTTTTCCTTTTATTGGGAAATTGTAAAAACATTGGCAAAGGGAAGGGGATGTAGGGGAGGGGACCTGAAATTACTTTGAATTTGTTTCCTTTAAAACCAACCGACTGGATTTAAATGGATGGTGTTCTTTTTATTTTCAACTCCTGCTGCAATTCAGTCAGATCTTAAGGGAGTCTTTTGAGAGGATTGATTTCATTTTTTTTAATATAGTAATTTACACCAGTATCTATTGACATATTAAGTGTTTTTTCATTTAAGCCAAATAAACTGTCCTTTTATGTTAACCTAATAAACATAGCATTTAATTGAGGTTTGGCAGGTAGTGATGGCAATAGTTAAGGCTGCCAAACAGTTTCCATTATAAATCCTAGTTTTATTGTAGTTTGTTTTGTTTGTAGATTTCTGAAGTCTCAATCTAATTTTCTCTTTCAAAGGTTTTTTTTTTAAGGGAGAATGAAATCTGTTTTGGAGGAACTGAAATGGTTGAAGAGAAATTAAAAAGAAAAATCTTTTAGTGTGTCTTGGTCAAAAATTGTAATGTTTGAAAGCTCAAATTTTGTGTGGCCACACTAGTTCTTCTTAACTTTGTTTTTGTATACAATGTTCATCTCCAAAGACTTGGGCCTGTGTAAATACCATTTACATTTTGCCTTTCAAACCTCTTACATGCATGGTAAGTGTTCCTGTTTTACAGGTATGTAGTTGAGATAAGGGAAGATTAGTTTGTGACCAAGCTGGGAGAAAAAAACAGAAATCTGGCTTTCATTTCTGAGTGTCAGCAACTAAGCTTTGTCTGCTTCATGTACTTTGTTAAGCTTGGGGAGTGGGTGCTGCTTAACAGAGTTGGCAGTTTTAAAGTGAATGTGGCTAGGAGATTTTTAACTCCACCCGTGTGTCTTTTCCAGCAGAGTTACTCAACTTGTAATTCTTAAGATGTGATAAATGTCCACTCAAGGGAGGAAACGTAGAGAAGACACTGAACTGGAAGTCGGGAGACTCTACATTTCAGATATGTCATGGATTTTCTTTCTCAGCTTAGGCAAGCAGTTGTGCTTCAGTCTCCCTCCCTGTAAAAAGAGGGTTGTGATCTAAGGTTACAGGGTGTCTTCACACGTGCTCTGGGTTGGGGGTGCATTAGAGTGGCTCCCAAGGGTTGCTCTAATCAAGTGCCCACAGTATCTCGTGTATTCAGCATCTTGTGCTTCAACGTGGTGGGGGGGGGGTACTTTAACTAAGGCTCCTTCAATGAGCTTTAGTTAAAACACCCCCACCGCCATTTTAAAGTGGGGCAGCACCAAACGTGATGATTAATCGAGTCTGCTCCAATGCATGCTGATTAGCACACGAAGCAGGTGTTGGGCCCATGTATAGGTGTCCAAAGAGAATTGAGCTAATATTAGTGGAAACTAACCAAAAACCAGTGCATATCTTTGCACGCCAGTGAGATGTACCGTTCATGTGAAAAGTTAGGAGAATTCTGCCCTTATCAAAGACTTCAAATGACTAAGATGAAACCCTGTGTGAAGTACACTGAGCTAATATCTGCTCACTGGCACAAGGCCTTAGTTGATTAGAAGATGGGCTAGTTGTTTAGATGGACCTGAAAAGAAAAGGTCACCTTTTTGTACATGCAGATGAAGCTGCAGTCTTGACTCTTGTTTTCACCATAGCTTCTTAGTACCTGGGCTCCTTAGTTGGGCTCTGGCAAGGCCCCCCAAATAGAAACGTAAGCAATAAAAAAGGTCAGTGAAAAGGGCTTTTAAAGTCATAGTAATTTGTTCATTTGCCTGTAAGTTAAGAATGGGGTCTGACATCCTGTCAGGTATTTTGTAGTAACTGCCCATGTGCAAGTTCTAGCCTCTTGGTAAAATGCATGACATGGCTATTCAGTAAAACTGGAGTAAGAGCATGCAGATCCTAACAAATTATGCACACAGAGGGGTGCTAGGTACTGTTGTTATTGTGCTTTAACTTGGTTGTAACGTATATGTATGTCCATACCCATGATCCCTTCCACTTCCAGTTGTTTTGAATGGTGCGTCTTGCACTCCAGCCAGCCAGCCTGTATTTAGACACTGGGTTAGTAGCTCTCAGTTGCTTCAGCCTGGTCAAGTGAAATGAAGGTCTGAGTGTGACCAGCCTATTAGAGTCTCAGCAGTACTTATCACCTCACTAAGGTCTGAAGCCTCATTTGCATGTTGACAGGAAAGGAAGAGAAGGTTTGTCAAGGCAGATGCAATTGTAACCATTTGGAACTTCCTGAAAAATCAAGTCGCTGTTCTCCATGCTAATTTAATAAGTGAACCCCTGCTGTGGGCTCTAGACATGTTGGCAAGTTCTTGTGGTTAGAGTATTGAAGGTACTTAAGCAATTGCACTTACAAAGGGGTTCAGTGTCAGTACTGAGGCACTGCCTAACAGTTGTGTCTTCACTTAAAGAGCCTTTCCCTTAGCTTGTGAATGTTTAGAGCTGGAATCTAATTTTACTCACTAGTGGCCATTAACCTAGACACTGAAGTTCTTTGCCAGGACCCAACAGATAGGTGTCAAAGCGTCTCTTCAGATCTGGCCCTCTTTCCTATGATGCATTAAGTCCTTTGGGGTTGGGAGTTGAGCCGTGACTCTTTTTAGGAAGTTGTACCAATCTTTTTGTCTCAGATCAAGTGTTACGTTCTGTTACTTTCATAAATTAGCAGGAAAAATGTACATGGCGTGAAAATATTTTACTTTCTAAGGAAAAGAAACCTAAAAAAAATTCATATGCCAAACTCATTTACATAGTAATGTTTGCACAGTTGAACACGCGTATCAGGCAGTGTGAGCGTTGAACTCGAGTGTGTAGCCTTAACCGTGTTGGCCTGTTACTGTGATCGGAGGCTTTATCTTTATCAAGGTCAAGTGACCTTGCTGAGGTCACTTGACCCCAGTTGTCTTTCCTGCTTGGTGCAGGGGGGCTGGACCTGATGGTCTTCTGAGGTCCCTTCCAGCCTTACAGTCTATGAATCTCAGCACAGCACTTACACAAGTGTGGACTAGTGGAAGTTCACTGCCTTTCAATGATACTGTGGTGGTGGTGGTTTTTTGTTTTTTAAGTCTTGCATTCTTTTGTGCGCATATATTGGGGATTTTAGCTGCTTTTTTGGGGGGTTACATGGTCAAAGGATTTTATTGATCTTTTTTACCACTTCTCCTGGTAGTGGCAAAAAACATAATAAAATAACTTTTTTTTTTTTTTTAAGTTGCAAGCATACAAGATGTGCTATCAACCTAACAGAGAGTACTCATCTCATGTGTTTGTGTTCCTGTTACACTTAACATGTGTATTGTTTGATTTGTAAGTGTACATTGTTGTGGAAGCACATCTGTTACAGACACTTAGTATCATGTTGTCTCCTCTCTAGTTTTTAATCAGGGATATTTGCATTAAACATGATCTGATGACTTGGTTTCTGTTGCTTCCTGTACCATTGGAACTCAGAAACCCTGGTTATGTGCTGAATGTTCACTTACAGATTAATTGATAATTCTTCCAGAGAATGGAATCTAATATTGAAGTACTGGAAACAGATGAGTTCGTATCACCCGATCCTAGAAATTGAGGTTAAAACAGCCTTTCAGGTCATCTAGTCTGTTCCCACTGGTTTTTTTCTTCTGGCTGTTCAACCAGTGAAGATTGTTCCCTAGAGAAAATGTTGTAATGTAAAGGTCTCAAAATCTCTGGAGTATGATCTGGCATGCTTTCTAGTGAGCTTGTGGAAAGCTGGTTGATTACTTCTGTTGATTTCCCTCCTAATTCCTACCTTCTGTCTTCCAGCTGTGAGAGATCAGCCAGAAGCAGGGTGAAGGCATGAAAGCATTGGGAAAAGTAGATGTGAATCCCCCTCACCCCCCCCCCCCCCAAAAAAAAAAAAAAAAGGATAAAAGCATATTTCTGTGAAGGAAACAAAGTATACTTGCATGCACACTTCCTAAAGGTGATGTTCTGTGTATGCAATTGCTGGGTTAGCCAGAGAGAGAGAGAGATTTTTTTATTTTTATTTGTTTTTAAATCCAGTCACAAATATGGATTTATGGTGGTCACTTGCTTAACTTGAGAAAAGTTCATGGATTTCTACTGGCTGTTCTATATCTGGTTTCTGTCTTAGCGATACTTGTACTTCTAAATAAATAAATTAATTGTATTTTGCCGTCATCTAGTACCTTAAAGGAGGCTTTTCCTAGTCAAGTGTAAATTCCTAATTTCATCCTATCTGCTTGTTCTCCTGAGGAAGGGTGTTTGTGCCTGAAAGCTTGCAAAGAACAATTTTTCCAACTGTTTAGTTGGTCTAATAAAAGAGATCACATCTACCCAAAGAACTTTGTCTGCCTATACTCCTTTTTATAGCAGCTAACGACCATATTTAATGGTGTATAAGTTGGCATGGTGTATAAATTGACCCTGTTTTCCTGATGCATAAAATTAAGAGTTCTGTAGCTCCGTTGTACAAGTCAATCAAGCTTTTTGGATCAGAAATATGGGGTTGACTCATATCCGCCCCTGTGTGCCCTCACAGCAGGCCGTGCGCTCGGGGTATGGACACATGCTGCAGCACTGCTTGCAAGGGATGGAGCCAGGCTCAGTGCTCAGCTGGCACAGTCCAGGCAGCGCTGCTTACAGGGAATGGGGCTGGGTTCAGCACTTGGCTGGCACAGCCCCATTCCCTGCAAGTGATGCTGCCTGGGCCACACCAGCAAAGCGCCGAGCCCAGCACTGCTCACAGGGGCCAGGGCCCAGCTTGGCGCCTGGCCCAGCAACATCTCCGTGATGCTGGCAATGCCCACAGGCCATGACTCCCTATGAGCTGAGCCTGTGGGCCTTGGTGTCACCATGGAGACACTGCTCAGCCAGGTGATGAGCCTGCCCCCATCCCCTACGAGCAGCGCTGAGCTTGGCACTCGGCTGGCACAGCCCAGGAGGTGCCACTTGCTAGGAATGAGGCCACGCCAGCTGAGCGCTGAGCCTGTGAGCAGTGGGCCGGACTTGGCACCTAGCTGAGTGGTATCTCCGTAGTGATGGCAAGGCCCACAGGCTGTGCTTGGGCTTGGCCTAGGCCCTATGTCCTCCAGCGACAGGAAAGCTGTTGGTAAGTGAAGAAGGTTGGGTCAGAGCTGGGCTGGGGTTTGGCTGGTGTTGAGGTGGGAGTCAAAAGTAATATGGTGTATAAGTTGAGGTGGAACTTTAAAGGTAAATATTTTGGCTCCAAACGTTGGTTTATACACCGTGAAATACAGTAATTTTTTTTTTTTTACTTTTTCAGGATGGGCTAATCTAATTGTCATGTTAGTGTCACTGAGGAGGAGGCAGGAAATCAAAGGCAGCATTTAGAAAGTTAGTCTTCTCTCTCCCTTGCACCCTGGACAATAGTTCCCATTAGTCAGCCACTCTTCAGAGCTTCATTCAGGAAGTGACAGTGGAAAAGCAAACACCTTGTCGCTGTACTTCTCTGCTTTCACGTTTACAGTCTTCACATTCCATGGGGTAATATATTGACCAGAGCTGAGTTCTTAATACACAATCAATAAACAGTGCCTGTTCATGAGCGAGCTGTGTTTTCTTTCGACTCTGGCCAGGTCAATACACTGCTGAGCAAGTTCTAATTTAAGAATTTCTGTTGAGCAGCGCCTGAAGTTGCAAGACAAGTGCTTAATTTTTCCAGATTCTTGGCAGAACTTGCAGATGCCCTCAGAAAAATCTTTTAGGCTTAAACTGAATGTACTTACTTGGAAGCTGCTGTTTTGCTGCTGTCTTTTCTACATTGCCACTCTTCTGCCTGTGATAGGCCCGTTGTCTCTTGAAGTGCCAGAAACAAGGTATCACAGCAAACTGGTATTTTCTATCAATAGTTGCTGCAAAGGAGTATGATTAAGTATAAGGTCACTGCCATGGTTTGTCTATAGAGTAGAAAAAAAATATGTCAACTCTAGCCCTTTATTTTGGGTTTTGGAGAAATAGTCCATTTACAACACTTCCGTTTTATACATTTTGTTTTGACCCCAAGACAGCCTCAATATATCTTTGGGTGAAAGATATTTTTGGATTGTGTTTTTTAAATTTACTGTAGACATATTACATTTTGCAGTCTCTCCTTGGCGGTGCTCATCCATCCACTGAAACTGCCACAAAAAAAAAAAAAAAAGGAGAGAGCAAGTGAGCATAAAAGACAGATTATGAAACATAGGATTGAATAATCAGTTGAAAAAGTCTTGTCATAGGCAGCTTTTAATTAGAGTACTATCCATAAAACTCTTCCTTCCAGTCAGAAATCACGTAGTTTAGTCACCCTCATTTTAGTAGAAAAAGGTAAATGAAGGTCCTGGTTGGAGAATATCTGTCTCTCCAGATTTTTGTAGAGCTCTGAAAAATGTATGCGGAAAAAATGGAAATGTAAGCAGACAAATGTAGCAGAAGGAATTGGGGATGGACACTATAATTTGAGTTCAGCTGGGCTGCAATACATGCCTGAACTTGTTCTCAGGCAGTTTCTGTAGCTTAATCCTCCTTTATTTTAATGTGGACAATTATAGAGACAGTTTCTAATTGAAGAATTACCAGTGTTGCCAGCGCTTTTGCTTACTGGTGACCCTTGGTTTGTCTGTTGTGCTGTAAAGAACTGTTTTCTATTTCTAATGGCAGTAAGTCAGTAGCAAACTCCCACTGAGACATTCTCAAAATACTTTGCCCCAGCCTTAAGAGCTTCTGACCACCTGCTTACGAGAGTTCAGCTGCTGAGGATGGTTGTGCAGGCTATAATGCTTTTAAATAATGTCACAGTATTGATTGTGTCGCTAACTCTGCTTTCCATTCTTTGGCAAGATAAAATGCTTGACCCAGTACAGTTGGAGTGATACTGGTTAATCTGTGCTCAAGTTCATTAGTGTTTTCATTCAAGGAAAGTGACTCACTATTAGTTGTGACTTGCTACTAGCTGTTCGGTGTGCCGTAGTAACTACAGAGATTTTTATTTTTTGGAGGGTGGAGTGTGAGGCAGGTTCTCATCTTTCTCCTTCCTTGTGCCGTTTCTTTATTAATAGAGTACAGAGTACAGTATGCGTATTGCTCCTAAACAGGGCTACTGATCAGCAGTTTTGAATTGTTTTGTGTCGCTTTCTCTGCTGCTTCTGAAAAAATTCCAGTTTGCATTTTGGAATAGGTTCTGTTCATCTGAGGCAGTACAACATTTTGGCTTTAGACACCCGTGAATTCCTATTACAATTGACCAGGTATTCCTTTTCAGCCATAATGTGAAACAATTGAGTTGAAAGCTTTGCCTCAGTGTATGTCTCCCAGATTATCTGAATTCCAATAAGTCACTGCTTTCCATAGCCTTGATTTCTTGCAAGGGAAGTCAAGAGTGAAAGTACCTTGTAACTCGTGTCAAAAAATGGGTTCTGATAGCGCGGTATCTGTTGAAAGTCCATGTTCTATAACATCTTGAGGCTTTCCATCTGACCACCCTATCCTATCCCTGCTAAAAAGGTTGGTTAGCATTCAAAAATTCCAGAAGGGAACATACACTTTCTTCTCTAAGCCTTGACATTTTCTCAAAAAGCGTCTCTTTGAGGTGTCGGCTACTTCAGAACTAGCAAGATAACTGCCCGAGGTTCCTTTCTGGACCTGTAGACCCAATATAGTAACTGCATTCGTCCAAGAATGATATGCGGGCAGCAGGACAGGCCTTATGAGGAGCGTCTGAGGGACCTGAACCTGTTCAGCCTCAGTAAACGGAGGCTGAGGGGGGACCTGGTG
>JAGPOW010003356.1:4457708-4481871 GCA_030014935.1 Caiman crocodilus | reverse complement strand
GGAACCGGCTTCCTAGGGAAGTTGTTCTTGCTCCTACCTTGGGCGTCTTTAAGAGTAGATTAGATAGGTACTTGGCTGGGGTCCGGTGACCCTGGCACTTGTTCCTGCCATTGGCGGGGGGTCAGACTAGACGGCCTGCTCTAGGCCCCTTCTGACCCTAGATACTATGATACTATGAATAGTTGAGTCAAAAAAAATTCTGGCTGTCAGGAGGACAGAAAGGGAATTTAGTTTTGCAGATACACTGGAGAATTGTCCCTACCCCACATGCTGCTCCAGTGCTGAGAAGGGAGAATTAGTCCATTTACAGCACTTTCTTGTTCTTACAGATTTAGTCTGGACCTCAAGCCATTTCCAGTGTATTTGTGGGGAGGAAGATAATTCTTGTGCTCTGCAAACTTTCCAGTTACCTCAATTCTTTTGCATAAATTCTTTAGGTTGATTGTTTTAAAAGCTCGTGCTCTGTGCTGTAGCTCTTAGTTTATTCTTGCATCACCATTTAATATATGTGGGAGGGATACGGCGTTTATTTACTTGGTTTTTGTGACAAATGTTCTTCCAAATTACCAGTATTGAGAACATGCAAATTATGAATATTGATTTACAGACCGTTCCCCTTTCATTGTATTAAAGTGGCAGGCCATGTAGAACATTGCCAGAAGAGAGGAGTCTTCTGCATTGTAGCTGCCCCACAAAACTAAGTGGCTCAGTCTGTTGATCAAAGAGTTTCGTTTCCCATTTCAGCTCAGGTGAAACAGGGACATCATTTGAGGGTGCTTTCTGCTTGGCATAAACTTCATCCTGCATGAAATTCAAAATCTGAAGACTACCATTTATGGTGGCCTGGGGTAGGTAGTTATCTGGGAAGCAAAGAGGCTGTGTTTTACTGAGTGGCTTTGTTTTTCTTAAGTGTCAATCCTTGACCTTTTTAATGCTTTCCAGTGAGGTGTAATTAGATGGTGTGGTGGCTGTAAGGGAAGGCCGTAGTCAGTAGGATATCAAAACTTACATGTACTACATGGCTGAACTAATATGCAGTTGAATCACTAATGTTAAACAGCATTTGGATATGTGTTCTGCTCTGCATTGTGTAGGGTACTTTCATTAAAGGATTTCAAAGCACTTTACAAACCAACATAAACACTTGCAAGCTCCGGATAAAGAAGTACATTTTATTCATATTATCATAGGTCGTCTTGTGCCCCTGTGAGAAATTACAAAATGTATTAGTGGGGGGAAAAACACCACTGCATACATATTCACACCGTACTAAACAGAGTCACAGACAAAAGGCCATTCCCCATACTGAGCCGACTTGGATCGGAAGTGTAGCTGGAAGTCTGTGGATGTGAGATGGTTTGCAATTTCCCATTCAGCTTTCGCTTTATCTAGCTTGAGAGCTAACACTCACATCCAGGTGTCTCAGTTGTAAGAATATCTGTCAATATTGTCTTCCAGTCTGGTTGTCTCAGTGTTTTCTTCGCTGTCTCTGTCCATTTCCCCAGTGCAGGCGGAGGTCTTTAAAGATCCTATGCCAAGCGTCCCTCTGCCAGGTGGATTTGGCTGCGTCCTCACCATCCTCTGCTACTGATTTTTGGTAGTAGGAATGGAGTTAATTCAAAGCCATTTTAACACAGTCTACCACCTTGAGTTTCGTGTTCCTGTACATCAGGAGGTTCCTGGACTTCTGGGAGCACCTTTCCGCATGTGCATGTATTATAACGGGTGTGTAGGTTCCTATGGTGGTTAAGGAGACAATGATCAGTGACTAGAAGCGTGTGTGTGTGTGTATACATATAACCATATATAAATTTTAAAAAATGTATTTTTACACACAAATTGTCAATATTGTATTCTGTGTTTATGGAGACTACTTGCGTTGTCAGTTGAGGGCAGTAGCAGAGACCAAATCTATTGGGAGATCAGCAGATCCTAATGGTTAAAGCAGGATGAAGTATGGCATTTATATTCTATTCCCTGCTTTGCTCTTTGCTCAGTGTGGCCCTAAGCAAGTCATTACCTCTGTCTCAGTCCATGTTTGGAGCATAATGAGGCTTACTTTTTTTTAACCCATAGAATGTATACTAAAATTGCTTTAATATGCGTAAGGTTTGCCTGGCAAAGGAGTTGGTGCAGGGAGGAAGGCGTATAGCTTGTGACTTATTTTAATGTACGAATATTCTGTGTTGGCCTGACTCTTGGGATGTTTCCTGTCTGAACAGATCAGCTGTTACAACAGGAGCTGTCTGCAAACAGTGAAACCAGAAAGAGGATAAATGCAGCTAGTCAAGCATCCATGACAGTATAGTCCTGTGTATTACATTGGCAAAGTTGGACATTCACCTTACAGTTCCAGGTTTTATTATTAATTTATGTTGGAACTTGTATTATGTAGGAAGGAGAAGCTGTGAGAAGATGGTTGAAAAGTGAGTTTGTAGGAGAGTGATATAGCTAGGCTTGGCAAAATGGAGGTGAAGGGGACGTGAGCTGAGGAAAAATCAAAGATGAGGGTTTAGCCAGGCTTGAACTTGAGGCCAGGAAAAACATACAGGAATAGAAATGAAGTTTTGGCTTTATTGTTTTGTCTTTTTAAGTATGCATTTGCCTGTAAAAGCCTCTGATACTGAATTGGGTGTGAGGAGCTAGTAATGCCACTTAATTGCTGCTGAGAGTGCAGGAAGTGTACAGGTCCATCTGCAAGTGCAAGTCGTGCTCTCCCAACATCACGCTGAAACTGTGACTTGGTTTTTGCCAGGCCCAAAGACAACAGTGAAGTGTTACTGTCCGATCTCTGTTGCCGCTTGTGTAACTGTGAAGCGCATGACTGCAAAGGACCAGGCACTGTGGCAGCAGGGTGGCGCCATATGGCCCCGCAGCAGGTTTCTCTGTGTCGGAACGAGAACGTTCTTCTGCACGGACTTGAGCCTGTGATTTGCTTTGTCATCCTGACCGTGACTCCTGCCACTTTCTAGTCTGCTACTTTCAATTTCTCTTCAGTTCTGGAAAATTCCTTTAATTCTCCACTGGGAGAGCCCAAGGAGAAACATCAGAAAAAGGGAAGCAAACAAAAAACCCAACCCTAGAACTGTTTGCTCAGCAGAATGCAGCCAGAGCAGGTAGGAGGAGGGTTTGTGATACCTGATCATGCTGGGACAGCGAGTCCGCTGTTCAGCCTGCATTCTCCTTGGGTTAGTTTTTAACCAAATGCTGCAGCACATTCTGAATCATTTCCCAGTGGCAAGGCGAGCTGATGAAATATGACACGGGGAGGGGAAGCGAATTGGCAGAAGGCCTAGGTGCACAAATAACCCACTACCCCCTGAAGCATATTTACCAGCCAAGCAGACAGACCAAAATGCTGCAGGCTGCCTTTGGAAGAATTGCAGAAATTTCCCTTTAAGATCAGTCCTTTGTCTTAATGCAGATGGAGGATTTTTGCTGCCCCTTGTGTATCGGGCCCCTGGGATCAGACATCTTGGGATGTCTGCAGGTTAACCTTTGTGTATTTGTGGAGTGGAAAAGGCAATGCTGTAGGCAATACTATGTCTGGTTATCACAATATCTTTCACGTTGAATCAGTGTGTAACATGGTGAAGAAATTTCAGCGAAGACTAACCTCCAGATCTAGATCATCACGTTAATCGGTTGAGTGAACAGGAGCCTCTTGGCACGGCCCCACTGCAAGTTATGTAAATCTTGTTCAGTGTATAAGCAACAGGCGGCTAGTGACGTAAAACTAGCATTTGTCTCCATTTATTGGCTAATGTGACATGCACCCTTCCCATAGCATTTGACTGAGCTGGCTGTTTTAAATATAGCCCTGTCACTGATAAGCAGAAAATGCCTGGTGGTGAATAATGGATTGTAGTATAAAATTCATTGTTAACTACGTATCACTGGGAAAATCTTGCTGAGTGACTATTAATATCAAGTTCTGTTGTGTACTAAGGTGAAACCTAACAATAAGAAAACCCCTTAACTCATATGACCTTTGACGTCCCTGTCCTTCTACAAAATGTTCCTTCAGTGCCACCTAACGCATTAGCAGTATTCTGCACGAGTTCAGCTGGGCATTGGTAGGAACCCCATTGGTTTAGTGTAGCTACGAATGTCTCAATCGACAAGTGGGAACAGATGCATCTAAAATGGGTGTCAAACATCCGGTTTCTGAACCTGTGTCCTCTAGCCTTTGGGGCTCTTAGAAGGACTGGGATTTTGGGTAGGTCCGGCTGCTGAAACCTGGGACACTGAGACCCGTTGGGGAAAGCATGTTGGGGCAGGGGTTGAGCAACGGGTGCATTAATCCCTCTTGACTTCCTGATGCCATGACACTCTCCGCCCCCCCAACAGTCTGGATCTGTTGTGCCCCCCTCACCCCACCTTCCTCCTCCAAGGAGCCCCACGGTCCAGATCTAGCTGGGTAGGTATGACATCCCTGATCTGAACCAAAGCTCTCTGTTCCCTCTGTCCTCCTTCATGATAGTTTTAGACAGGTATGACGGAACCTTTTTTCAACCCAACTATTAGCCAGTGTTTGGGGATTTGCAGGTAGTTTTCATAAGGAGCATAAATTTATAGCTGGATAGTTCTTGGCGGCACTTCAGCTAGCTTAAATGTGTGCCCACAGGCCTGTTTCCTTGAAGAGTAGGAATCAGACAGGAAGCATTTTGTTTGCAGTTTCAAACCTGTCTTGGGGTTTTGCTTTTTCCCAGGGTTTTGCTGCACGTCTTACCTTTGTGAATTCTGCTTTTGCTTTCTCACTGCTATAACCTAGATGCTCCTGCCCTGATACACTCCTCCACCTGCAATAATTCAGCTTCTGGCCAGTCTCACCCACAACGTGTTTTGGTAATGAGTCCTGTTCTTTCAGCTGGGCTCTAGAAGGGACCACAGCTGCTGTGCACCTCTATCCTGAATGAATATGAATGGCCATTTCACTCACCTGCTTTAAAAGGGCTTCATCTCGCCTCCATCATAACTGTGCCTTGCTTCCAAAAGTTTTGCAAGACTCTGTTGTGAATTCTAATAGTGTCACCGATGTTTTAGCTCTATTTTAGGTGGGTAATGCGGGAAGGGTTAAGTGATTTAGATGCAGTTTACAAAACAAGTTATGGTGTAATTTGGCATACAAGTTAGGGCTTGGAAACATTCATTGCATCATTTGACCGTTCGTTCTTCTGCTCTAAAGATCACATGGCTTAAATTATTAAGCATCTGTTATGATTTTTCTGGAGTCCACAACATGGAGGACCTAAAATGCCTACCATAGCAAACTTCTGCTGGCTTTTGTAACTTATCTTAAGAATGTTGTCTTCTGAAATGGACTGAGAATTTCTTGAAGTTGGGGCTCTTTATTGGGGTGAGCATGCTGTCAGCAGTGAATAAAGGGAAGTCCTGCAGTTCTGTATATGACATATCATACCCAAA
Organism: Caiman crocodilus; assembly: GCA_030014935.1. Lineage (NCBI taxonomy): Eukaryota > Metazoa > Chordata > Crocodylia > Alligatoridae > Caiman > Caiman crocodilus. The sequence continues at coordinate 4,476,444 of JAGPOW010003356.1, read as the reverse complement.
AAGGCTGTGTTACAGACCTGGTTACTTTAAGACACAACTTTTGGCTTGAGCATTGCATTATCCCCAGGGTATTATTTATGCTTTATCCATTCTGTGGTAGCTGTGGATGGGATGGCCCCTTTTTATGCTAAAATAAACCAAAAGGAGCCCCTAAGGATGTAACTGGTCTGTACTTACAGCTGCATTCTGTTTTGCTTTCCAGGAACTTGCAAGCAGCCATTGGAGCCTACTATGATTTCGAGAGTCCAAACATCAATGTGCCCTCCATGTCCTTTGTTGAAGACGTCACCATAGGAGAAGGAGAGTCTATCCCTCCTGATACCCAGTTTACAAAAACATGGAGAATACAAAACACAGGTACGTGGGGGAAAACATCTTTCTTCATGTTTTAAATTGAGTTGGACATGTTGTAGAGACCAGTTTAGTTACTTAAAATCTTAAGTAACTGTCAGAGACCAAAACTTGTTGACACGTGTAATTTTCTGCCAGTGGCTAAGGGGGGAGGCTTTCAAAGACAAAACCCAGTTAGAAGCCTGACTCCCATCAAAATTCAGTGGGAATTAGGTTCTTAACTTCCCTGTGGGCTTGAAAATCATTCCGTTTTTTGGATGTTGATACTTCCTTTCACTTGGCCAGACATGTTGTTTTGATGTGTGAGGAGCTGTGACTTCTGTCTAATTCTACTTTACTCCCTGTGGCAGCTGGGACTTGCTGGAGAGTCTCCAATGCAATGCTGTAAATAGGAGAGAAAGAAAGGATAGCCTTCCAGAAAAGCAAATGTAATGTGATACCTGCTGTCCATGTGCTGTTTCTGTGAGCTCTTTCCTCTTCTTCCCTCCTCTCTGAACCTTCCCATGGGGGCTCTATTATGTTGGAGGTATCACAGCAGGGGACAGAGCCAGATGGTGGCTGTATGGTTCAAAAAGACCTTGCAACCTCTTTCTTCATGTCCCATATGTATATTTGGTCATTTTAACGGTTTCTATTCTGTCAGCTGCATTGTTGTACTTATATTTTTTTGTCTGTATTTCTCTGGAGTTCTGGATAAGTGTAGTGACCTGGTAGCGCCATTGCATACAAGGGGATGTCATTTTTTCTGTTTGGAGGTTGGCTAGCCTAACAGTTTGGAGGTGGGGGTGTTATTGCAAATGCATATTGCAATAAAATTATAGTCCAATGTATATGCAAATTTAGTCCAAACATAAAATTGACTTAGTCGTTCTAAAAGGGTTCATTTTTCCTACTTTTAGTGAAAAGGGTTTTTTCTTTTTTTCATTAAAATATAGCAGGCTTTATAACTCATGCACTTAGGAAGCATTTAATGGGGATGGCTATTCTGTTGGAACAGCAGTCTGAGAACAGAGTTAGCCAGACTGCTGTAGGGAGCAGCGCTTTAGGGGCTGATCCTGTATCCTTTGTCTGTTTTGTCAACAGACATGAAGGCTATATGACATTGAAATTAGCTGATTATCAGGAGCCAGCATTAGCCAAATTTCTGTTATAGCCAGATATGTGGTCAGTGATCTTTAACCAGAAATTCATGTCTCCATCTTTATTTGGAAGCTTCTATAGTAGAAGTGCAGAAGAAGTTAGTCTTTTGGGTATAAACTCCAGACAGGATTTATCATTGCAATCTTTCCTTTAACTTAAAAAGAAGACATTTCTATTTTTTTTTCATTAGGAGGATGGAAACAGTTAAGCCTTAAGGTTTTATCAGCTGGAGAAATAAGACTTTTTATTAAAACTTCTCACCTCATGAACAGCCTATATGTTACAGCCACTACTTATAAAGCTGTTTATTCCTACATAAGTAATTTCTTCGCTGTGGGGCTGTTTCCTTGAAATGGTCAGCGAAGGTGGTGCTGTAATGCAATTCTGAGAAGAGCTGATGTAAAGTTAGGTAAAATTACTCTCTGTACAAGGCTGTGCCACTGCAAGTCCATTAAAACTGAAGTTACAGGGAATGATGTAATCTTGATGTGGGCCCTTAGCGAGTAGCATGCAGTGCAAGTCTGTGGAGGCAACATTCCAGCATGAGGTGAGTCAAAAAAATAATTGTCATATGAGGCCAGGCAAAATAAATGCTTAGCCTTAATCTTTTGGATAATTATGGAAGGAAACTCCGATCCCTAGATGCAAAGAGAAATACGTGGCCCTCAAGTGTTGCAGTGACAGGATATCATATGTATATTTGTCTTGTGGATCTGAATTTAATTGACTTGCTTGCTACTTCTGGTAGAAGAATGACAGTACAACAAGGATTCATACATGTCCTGTTAATCTCCATGAGTAAACTACAGCTATGTTAATCCTGTTTATAAATGACTGCAGTGCTTGGGCAGTGTGCAGCAATATGCTAAACACCATTAAACCAGATTAAAATACATCCGTATTTGAACTGAATCGTTTGAATGTTTGCTATAAGAAACTGCCAAAATGGACATTTTATCAGTTAGAGGTAATATTATGCTCAACATCTGTTTCAGGCACACATTGTGTGGTTGATGTAAAATGGAAAGAGGTTTTTTATGTAGTATAATTATGGTAATATACAAACATAATTGGCAAACATATGGACAGTTATGATTGATTAAACCCCATTTCTACACCCACGTCCTCTTGAATATTTTTCCTTCCCCCAAATTACTGGACTTTCATAAAAGAGAGAGTCCAAACACTTTCAAAAGGATGCCTATTTTAAGCTAGATGAATAAAATATTCTTAAGAATTTGTTTCCCTTCAGAATCCTTTGGTCTGGTCAGAGATGTGGGTAGAGGGATGAAAGCTTGAGCTTAGACTTCCATGGCTTCTGTGGGTTCCTTTCAAAACCAAACTTTGTTTTGGCTTCAGCCTGGGCTAAAGCCTGTCTTTTTTAATTTAGTTGTAGTAAAGTTTGGCTCCAGGCAGGAAGGTCAGACCACAGTGTTAAAACTCATTTTAGTTGCGACCCAACTTAACTACCGTGTTGTCATTTTTTAGAACTCTACAGAAGAGGCCAAAATCTTGCATTTTTTAAGGCTTAGTTTTGATTTTAATAAATATTGAAAGACTACAGTGTTGTTTCCACACTAACTTCATGCTAGGTAGATGGCTGAAATGGAAGCGAGGTTTTTATTAATCCTGCAATAACCCTGAATTAATAGGTTCCATTTCTAAATATACGATATCTGGAGACAGGTGTTATGGGGGTTCGGACACTCGGTAGTATAGTGTTCTGACTGGTACAGCCACAGGGGTGTTTGACATCAGGGGGAAGTATAGATGTCATTCATAATGTATATGTGCACTACTATTTACGAATGAGCTGGTTTCAGGCAGGCCCTTTTGCTTAGTATAGGTTAATACCTGGTCTTTCAGTATTGTCATTTCCTTGTGTGCTAAAAGACCAGGTTGTATAATAGCACTATTTCCTAAAAAGCAGTGGACTTCAACCAACTTATTTCCTTTTCCCACTGTGTGCCCAGCTGCAGCTAGCTCCATAGGATGATTATTATGATTTATCATCTTCCTAAGAGATCCATGTACTGAAATAAAAATGAAACAATGATTATGTCATTCTGTGGTGCTTAGCTGCAACACTCTAGGCACCTAGCAAACTTAAAGGTTTTAAAACTGAGAGAAAACCCCCACATAAATTATTTAAGCCAAACTACATTGTTGGTTTGCAAACCCTTTCAGGCAAGTTTTTGCACTCTGCCTCCCATAATCCACATAGCAAGTCCAGCTAAACTGCCTAGAGCCTCACTTTCCAGACCCTCCCCACCCCACATATGCTATTTTCTAACGTAGAAAATCCAGGGAGAGCTGCCTTGTCCTGTTCCATATATCCCACACTGATACTTCCTCTGTTTTAAGGTTTTCAGTCTGTATTACAAACCCGCTAATAATGGGGACTTGCCTACAGGACCAGGCGCTTCGGCTGTATCCTTACTGCAGCATCTCCAAAGAACTGATTACTTTGGTAGATCAGCTATCAATGTCACTCCTTCAAGGTGCCTTTGGGCCACTACAGGAATGTACCGTTACTGTCTTGGAATAGGCTTACAATAAGTCCATGGTCCTCTGCAGCCACAGACTTTCCTAAAACGCTTCTGTCATTTTCAGCCATAGCGAATGCATTCCCAGTAGCCGAGAAACCAAATTTAATCGTTCTGGTTCATATTACGTCATCAGAAAAGGTTTGAAGAGCAGTGACGCCCCAGAAACCTTTTCTGAAGACGCTTTCAAACTCTGGCAGGTGTTTCAGAAACACTTTTTTTCCACCTTTGTCTGCTCACACTTGTCTCTGACTCCTTCCTGAAGCTGCTGTTTTCCCTGCTGCAGCTATCCCCAGGAGCACTCTACTCCATCTCTTCGTGCTGCACTGTCAGTCCCTGGTACTGCAGGCTAAAACTTGGATCTCTGCAAGATTGTGTTTGGAGTTCAGTCCACACATGTACAAGGCTGGGAAGGCAATTTGAAGCAGAAAGAAGAAACACAACAAGGCAGAAAATTACTCTCGTGTTCATAAACGGGGAGTACAAAACTGTTGGCTCCCCCTGAAGCTGCCAGCAAACAGAGAAAGGAGCAAGACTCCCTGGAGGAAAATGTTTCCTATTTATAACATCATTGAAGCTCTGAGAAGAGGTAGAGGGGGAAAAACTAGGCCAGATGAGTGCAGCATGTTTTCAACGTAGCTAAAATGGACAAGAATTGCATCACAGGTGCCCCACTAATATATTGAGGGCTGTTTGCCTCTGTTAAACTGTAACTGTTTCCTGGTTTTAAAGGATTTATTGTTCTGTGCGTTTTTCCTTTCAGTTGGCCACGTGATGGAACAGTGATATTTTGAATGAAAACCTGGTCTGTTCCTCCTCTCCTGTCACCCCTGGCTGTTTGTGTGGGACCTCAGCTCAGCCGGTGTCTGTTATAATATAGACAGATGTAACAATTGTACTGGGGTCAAACGATTCCCAGTTGTGATAACTGTTATATGTGCCTGCCTGTGGGAATACAAGTCTAGCAAAACTGTTGCAATGAGATGGGGTTAAATTTAAAGTGGTTTAGTTAGTTTGTACCACTACAGAAATATGCAGTGGTAACAGCTTATGTTATAATAGCCTATGCATGCTCCTTTGTTTTGCAAAGTTAAAGTTACCTCTGTCCCTAGCCTTACACAGCTTGGTGTCTCCTTGAATGTTCGCAGGGCAGCACAACGTTGTTTAACTGTAGCTGATCATCCTTCCAAAGCAAATAATACAAGGCTTCTTTAACCATTTCATCGCTCACACCTAACACCATCTTCTGCTCAAACCCAGGGACAGAAGCGTGGCCACCAGGGGTTTGTCTAAAGTACGTCGGGGGAGACCAGTTTGGCCACGTAAACATGGTGATGGTCAGGTCGCTAGAGCCCCAGGAGATTGCAGATGTCAGCGTTCAGATGTGCAGCCCCAGTGCAGCTGGAATGTATCAGGGACAGTGGCGCATGTGCACCGCCACAGGACTGTATTATGGAGGTAAGTGATCCCTTTCCTTGGTGTTCAGGCTCTTATTTGTAATGTTCCCACAATGTGCAAGGTAGGAGTCTTCATTATTTTGTCTCTGCTGTTTAGATACTTGCTTGCAGCCCTGATGCTTTTCTGATATCCAAATGACGATCAGATTGGATAGGACATTTTATTCCTGTGCGCCTTATTGCAGCGGCTGTCAGAACAATGCTACCCTCTGGTAGTGTGTGAAGAGCAGTGGCCATTTGATTGTGAAGGCCCTTGGTTTGTGCTGTGTAGGTGCTGACTTCAGAGCCATCCCAGTCAGCCAGTGACCATCCCGTTAATTCTGAAGCACGTAAAATTTGTATCGTCTAACTCATATGAAAAGTAGAACAGTGCAGCCCTGCCGCTCTGAGTGACTAGATGCATCTTTTCTATCTGTTATGCACGTTCCTTTGGGGTTAGCTCAGGGTTGTTCTCTAATTTTTTTTTTCCAGTTCAGGGCTTTGTCCAGTGCATTTCTAAAAGATTGGAGCAAAGAACCTTCTGTCAGTTTCACTGAGAGAGAGATTTAGAGTCCAGTAGAAGTTCATGTTGTTTTCTTTTCAGACTTAAAGCTGATTGGTACTAAATATTATTGAAAAACCAGGCTACCTATTTTAAGTACCCAGATATGGACTTTGGAGCCTAATTTGGCTTGTCTAAGCTAGAAAGTTGTGTACTGTTTTCCTGATAGTGGTTTACTTAAAGCAAATACAAGTCCTGTACTGTGCACACCATGTTATTGTTATAAAAGTGCTTCTGTATGGTACAGCATTTCACATCATGGAAGGAGACTATTTTACAGTACAAATCACTGATATCAATGTATAAGCCCCGGGTGAAATCCCAGCCAATCTGTAGTTAGTCATAATGGTAAAAATCATGAATGACGTGTGCCCCCGACGGCTGTGGGGCACAGCGATGGTAGTAAGTGGGAGCTCCCACAGACACTGCCAGTGCTGTTGGTGACCATCCACGGATGCCGCCAGCGGTGCCTTTCAGTAGGGGCTGCACCACCACGCTCAGGGGGTGCGCATGCACCCGCGTGCACCCCCTACGCGTCACCCCTGTTAAAAATTCAGCATAGATCAGCCCTAATTTCATGTGCCTAGTTGTAGAAAAGTATATGACTTAGTATTTAGAAAGCCCCTGGGATATTTTAGTACTACCCAAATTTAAATAATAAATAACCCACTAGCATCTTTTACAGGACATTTCATTCCTTGGAGACTTGAAGCTAACCTTTATTGACACTAACGGCTAGTGAGAATATTGTTAACAAGACTTTCATCGTTTTTTGGCAATTGGGAGTACCCTGACAACATGGGGGTCAAATGAGAAATATTACCACCGGGGGATAAAATAATTATTCATGCACATAACTCCATGCTTCTTGAACAGAGCTGTTAGCAGATACAAGCCTTCTCAAATTATTTTGGAAAAGGATACGCTCTCATTGCAGGGATGAGTTATAACTTTCTCTATTTTGGTTTCCATTCAGAAGGCCTGCCTTTGTTGCAGGACTGTATAAGGGTGCACACCTCTTATTTTTAAGGCTCATTTGGAAGTGAAGTGTTCAAAAGGATTTTAAATTTCCGTAACCCTTCTATTGCTCTGTCTGGTATTTTTGTTCCTCGGTTCAAACCATAGGTTTTGCTGTACCAGTGATAGCTTTTGAAGCAGAGTATTAGTCCTGAGGAAAGATGACACCCTCATAATGGATAATCAGTTTATTGCTGTATACTTTGGATATGTGGAATTTCTTCCTGATCTGTTGGCATGATCAGCTGACTCCCTGAAGCATGAGATTTGATTATTCATAACTTGCATAACTACAAGTGTAGTTGGTCATAAAATTGCTACTGCTTGGAATGTGGGAGTAATTTTATTTGTAAAAGCATCCTCTTGTCATTTCCGAGTCTAGGGCATGGAAAGGAAGCTTCCTTTCAGGTGACTTCTAGTAGATGGTAATATTGAGGTCCCCACTTACATAATCTCTTCCCCTTTAGATTTGGTTGGTGGCGATTTTCACTAGGGGTGTCTTTCTAGAAATGGGTGGAGTAGCTCGTGGTGACTGCCTCTCGGGTTTTATGCATTGAGGGGGTACAATTGCCATGCTATAGTATTCCCTACTCCGCTATTAAAGGAATCCTCCTGTCAGAGCCTGGCCACAACTCAAACTGGCTTTCTCAAGTTATTTGGAGCTACTTAAGAATTAACTGGAGGCATACAAAAAACTAGAACTCTTGGTCTAATAAAGGGTATCATTTTGGAACCAACTGGGAAATCGCAAGAAAATTGTCTTTTCTGCAAGTGTTCAGGATCCAAAGTCCTTTCTTCAGGCTCTGGGAAAAGTATAGATGGTACAAGATGGTAAAAAGTCCCCATAGGTAGACTAGAGGCATGCATTTACAATAACATGACATGCTTGCCTTTATTCCCAGAACAAAATGTGTTATTTTTCAGGCTCCCCAGCTCTCGCTGGTCTAAAGTGGTATGTCCCAGAATTCGCCTGACACCAAGCCACTGGACGCCAATATTTTCAAATCTAGTTTGGATAATTCAATCTATCTTACACAATTGCCGAGTCGGGGAGCGTGGTGGGGTCCCCCAGTGCGTGATCCGGAGGTGAATCAGAAGTCCAATCAACAAATCGAGTCACTGTTCCTGATTTGGGCCAAATCCAAATTGTATAGGGCCCATTTTGCACAGCCCTCGTAAATACCGCCTTATGTCTCCTGTACTAGGGAAATTACGTAAGTTGAGGTGATTAAAAGTTCATGAGTATTATCTCCTTTCCCATAGGAGTGTTTCAGAAAAGGTCAAGATTTTACTTCTCTGGAAATAATAAACCTCAGGATTAATGTTTAGTTGTAAGTTCCTTGGAACTTAGTGACAAAATCTTTCACATCCCTTTCAGCTCTTTAGTAGAAACTCCCTTGCCTTACTACTGCAGCAGGATGGGCAAGACCATATTATATATTTTTTTTCCATAGGTGAACCTTGAGCCAGTTGGATAATACATGCTTCTTGTTTAACATTTATAGACTTTAAGGCCCAAAGGGGTAAAGCAGACTAGTTGGTCCTGTTGCAAAACAGCACAGGACAGATCATCACCCAGTAATTCCTGTATGATGGAGATCAAGTCTGTGGTGAATTTTGTGAAGGCCTGGCTGTTTGGCACACTTAGAGAAAATATCACCAATACTTAAAAGAAACCAAACAAATTAGTGCCCTAGCTTCTGTGTATAAAGTATAAAATGTAGCTTCTCCATTAATATTTGGAGAAGCAGAGGCATGGCTTTTGCCCTCCTTTGAAACTTCTGAAGGGCAGCATAACAATGTGAAGAATTAGAGCAATTACTCACCTTAAAAAGGGGAGAAAACTTCTTCCTCCTTGCCTGACCTGTTGGGCTCTGATTTCAAGATTCATTGCAAGCACCAGCAAAATCAGAGCAGGAAGAGGAAGGAGCAGCTGTGCTAGGGAGTAACGATTTCGTCAGTTGTTTCAGGTCAACTGGCTAAGCCCTGGGCTTGGCAGGTAAGGTAAAGCAAGGGATTCTTTTCAAGTGCTTATAGCATTTTTCAGTCTGAACAGGTTTTTGGCTGGGAATAATCAGAAGCTGTTTAAACACCCACATGTAGCAGTTTGCTTTTAAACAGGAGAGGAAACTCCCCTGTAGAAATCTCGCTGACCTTTACTGAGTTGCGGACAGGGTTCTTTGGGTAAACCTGATCTCTCTTTATTGGACCAACTAAAATAGTGGGAAAAATTCTTTGCAAGCTTTTGGGTACAAACACCTTTCTTCAGGCAGAGGAAGAGCGTTTGTACTCAAACTTGCAGGGAAGAATTTTTCCAACTATTTTAGTTGATCTAGTGAAAGAGATCGCATCTACCCAAAGAACCTGGTCTGCCTATGTCCTTAGATCAACACGGCTACAACCAACATGGGAGATTTGCTGAGTTGCCACGCTTAATGCTATTGGTGTCCTCGGGCAGAAGGTGAGGAGTTAGTTGCTGTACTGTAACAGCAGATGGCACTGCCTCCCCACTCGCCAAGTCCCCTTGCTGAACGCTGCTGGCTGTTACTGAGCCAAAAAGAGTCTTCTGTAAATGTCATTGCATTATGGCACTGGGCTGGGTTTAGTCTAATTGGCTCTGCCTTTTTGGAGTCCTTACTGTTGTTTCTTAGAGGGATTTGAACATCAGCTGGGTATTTGGGTGTTTAACCAGCCATACATTTGTTATGTGCAACTAAGATGGCTAATTGGGAAATTGGAAGGCAAGGTGCTATATGTGAATCCCACTTCGTAATTGTTTTGTAAATTAAACACAGCTAAACCCTGCCAACTACACGATTGAATGTAAAAAGAAACAATAATGACCAGACTGAATTGCAAAGAAGCCTGCAGTCTTCTTCCTCTAGCCCAGTGTTTCTCAACCCACGGGTGATGATCCAAAAGTGGGTCACAAGACTGTATGGAACGGTAGTGAGCAAACTTTTAAAAATGGATTCATCTTTAAAGGAGAAAAAAATGTGGGGAAACCGCGGCTTTTCCCTTGCAGGCTGGCGGAGCTCCAGCCTGCAAGGGGCTGCTTGGGGGCCCCTTATGCTCCATGTACCCATCCCCAACCCCACACACTGGGGAGTTGGGGGCGGGGGGCAGTGGGTTGGGAGCGAGGGGCACTGGAAGGACCGGGGGGCTGTTTTCTACTTAAACTATTAAACGGGATTGGCCATCAGTTTACACAAATGGGTCCTGGTACAAAAAGGGTTGAGAACCGCTGCTTTAGCTTGCTCGCATGCTGTGATTGAGTAGCTGAAGGAAAACCAGGTGCTGAACTCCATGTAACATGCTAGGTTCATTTATCAGTCTTTTCGAGATGCCCTAAGGTAGCTGCTTTGCCTTCTTAAAGAAAAGGAGCAAGAAAATTTTAATGCAAAAAGCTCCTAATACAACATGGAGATGGAGATGTACAAATCAGAAAGCTAATTTATGGAAACTAGATATTCTGTATGTATACTGGTATAAACGAAAGTTTTACAGTAATACATAATAGTACCTTTGTGCAGGGGACAGTTTCATTCTATACTGGACCACCAAGAGTTTCCGAACATTTTATTCCAATTTTCACCATAATGTTGCATGAAATAGGAGAAGATGTGGTGAGCCGCCAAAAGTAGTTTGTCTCAGCCGATTGCTGATATTTAGAGCTAGAAATAGAAATCGGTGAGATGCATTATTATAGCTATGCTGAACTATTGAGTAGTAACCTATGACTTGGATAACAGACCCTGGCATGGTTTGCAGTATAAGAGCAGAGGACTTGGGAGTAGAGCCTCTAGGGTTTTGTTTGCATCCTTCCCTCGGCAGTGCTATGTGGTCTTAGGCAAGTTATTTACGCTCCCTTATTGTTTCAGATTTGTCTGAACCGAGCTGAAATATGCGTCTTCCTGGGAGTTGTTGTTTTAGTGCTAGGTAGCCGTGCTGAGGAGTTCGGTAAGAAGAATGCTTGCTGCTGTCTTGGCGATGTTAGTGCTTTACAGACAACAGTTAAGCCTTTAAAATGATTGACTGAAACTGCAGCACGTCTTCCAGAAAGGTTGGCCCCGCACTGTCCCGGAGTGTGACTTCAATCCCTTTCTTCTGCTCTGCTGTGCCTTTATGCTTCTTGCCCTATCTCCTGCTGTGCAGCCTGTCTCCTCCCTGATCTGCTGCGAGCTATGCAGAGGTTGTCCAGGCCACTTGTAGTACTCACGTTGGCTGAAAGGTTAGCTGAAAGGTGCTGTGCAAGGGCAGAATTTTATGGTACAAGTAGCAGAAGAAGAATCTCTGTTCCCTGTAAATTGTATCTAGTGCTGACCAAAGTGTCCTTCACTTTTTCCAGATGTCATCTGGGTGATCCTCAGTGTGGAAGTTGGAGGACTTCTAGGAGTAACGCAGCAGCTGTCATCCTTCGAAACAGAGTTCAACACGCAACCACATCGCAAGGTAGAAGGAAACTTTAACCCGTTCGCCTCACCACAGAAGAACAGGCAATCAGATGACAACAACCTAAAAGACCCTGGGGGTTCCGAGTTAGGCACAATCGGCAAAAACACGTGGGGGCCTGCTCCTGACCAAATCGAACAAGATCAGAACGGACTGTCACAAAACTCTGTAAATCTCTCCCCCAGCAGTCACTCGAACAACTTGTCAGTAGTGACGTACAGTAAGGTAGGTGCCCTGGGAGAACAGGAGAATGGGTAGGTGATGGCCATAGTGTGTACTGTGATAGTCCTTCGTTGCAAACTGCGAAGTCCTCCCTTCTGCCTCCGCCAGACTTGCTAAAGAAGGTTCTGATTTAAGACTGTATAACTCTGCCAGCTCCTCACGTTATTAAAATCCCTTTGCAGCCAATAGACTCTACCAGACCCACCTTCTTTTAAAGTCCTTCTCAAAGTTAACTATATCGTGTGTGGGTGCTTTAACTAACGGTGGTTGGAGCCCGTGCCAGCCACTCAGTGCACAGAAGTCAGAGTCTCTCTCTCCAACAGTGCTCCTGACTACTGTAGATGATGATAAAATCCTAGGCTTCATCCAGATTATTTCTTCATTGTAACAGAAGAGGGAGAAAAATGCCCAGCTCAACATTTGAGTCCCCGGAGCCATGTTTCAGGAATAGTCAGTTATAGGATTGTTCCTGTTTCTCTGCACTTGTTACGAATTGTAGTTGATTTTTAAATTGCCATTACTTTTAATTGCCCTAAAAAGTTTGCTTGATGGATGCTAATAAGTCTGAGTAATATTTTGACTCTTTATAGCTGCTTGTGTGTGAAAAATGAATTGCAGGATTATTATTTACACTTCAGAATCTTGTTAATACCAGAAGCATGCCAAGGTGTGTACTGTCCTGTGTCAAAACTAGTTGATTTTAAAATCCTTTAAACATGCCTATTGTACTTTAAGCAGGCTGTGTAGGACAATAACACTCGGTTGCTGAATGATTTAATAAAGCCCTGATATTAGGAACTGCAGTGCTGTAGGTGAACTAACTGGATAAACTGCCTATGATATACACACAAATCCATTCTTAAGTACGCTGCTTTGTACTGAGGTCACACTTCTTTTTTCTGACTCTTTCTTTCTTACAGCAAACAAGTAGGATGCAGCTGGTTCAAAAAAACCCATCAATCGCCCTCTGCATGTTATACACCTGAAACCAATGATATGAGACTTATTGGGTCCTGCTTCAAGATAAGATGTTCCTTGACCCTTAAAAGGTGGAACTAGGTGTTTGTGGGAGTTTGTAGTGACACACAAAACCTTTAACCTGCCAATACAAAGGTTTTAGTCCAGATTAATAGTTACTGAAAACTGTTACCATACGATGATTGCTTGGTGGGTCTCAGTGAACAGTGGTCTCCCCACAAACCACTGCTCTGTTGGCACAGAAAAAGTCAAGAACCAGTGTACCCATAGTCAGGGTAATAAGCAGAGCTCAAAATGACTCCCCATAACAAAGTTGAGGAACATTGGTGGCATACTGTGGGGAAAACTGCACTGCCATTGTCTCTGTTATGTGCCCTGTCTAGAGGGCATCCAGGATTGTGTAACTGGATGCCTTTTCAGGAGCGCTTCAATCACATGAAAAGAACTAAGATGAAAATCAGGTAAGGTCTGTTTCCTTAATTTAGGTCAGATGCTGGATGCATAGGTCAGCATTTCACAGTTAAAGTGCATCCAGTCCTAATTTAGGTCACATTACACATGGTTATCCCAGTCTTAGGGACAAGCTTTTGGCTAAGCTTGGGGATTTAGTGCCTGGGCACTGCAGGTGCTGGATTTGATTATGTGTCTACCTGACTTGCATCTCTAATTGAGTGAATGGATAATTTCTAAGACTTCCAGCTGCAAAGTGGTTGATGCAAAAAAAAACCAAAAAAAACCACCACCAAAAACAAACCAAAAAACACAAGTTGGGGTTTTTGGCAGAAATAACTTCCTTTCAGAAGCATGATGTATTAAAATTGGTCTATGAGGCCCACTTGGACTCTTTCCATCTATTGAAACCACTATGCCATTTGATACAGGATAGCGTAACTGAGTCATTAATGATTAAGGGGCCCACAATTTATATCAATGCAAGAATGGCAACATGTTTTGACAAGCTGCATTGCAAACCTAGGAATACAGTATTAGGGTGTATAGGGAGAAATGTGGTGCAGCCATGGAAGAACCATCTTTTTTTAATTGCCTAATTGTGACATGCAGTGACAACCAGCTTGTTTGCTCCTTGGTGTACCAATAAAAATGAGCTGAACCACACTTGGATAAACAAAAGGGGATGGTATCTTGATCCATGATTATATTAAACTTAATAATCTAGGCTAATGCAGCATGATCGTTAGTCTTTTCTGATGTGAATCATTCTAATCTAGTTTCAGGAAGCTGTCAGTCTGTTTTTAGTGTTCTTGTGGTCTAGCTGGCTAGTTTCACGCATCCATTTTTTAAAGCTGGTTTTGATACATTTTTGCCTGAGAGCAGGTAAGGGACTTTGCTTACAGGGTAACTGTAATGAAAGTTTCCTCAGGTATTCAGTAATTGCTGTTCCTTTTCACCAGCGCACAGATAACAGCCTCTATTAGTCCTTTTTTATCCAGCAGTGCTTGATATGCCAAGTTTTGTGTTTCGTTTTAGGTTTGCTTGCAGAAACTCTAATATTCTTGGTACAAAAAGCATCGCAGGTGAAGTGCTAGTCCTTCCACCCTGGAGAAAGCCAAATTTGATTGAGGTTTGATATTACCGTGTTTGGATGCATCTGTCTAGCATACGGGGTCTTTGTATTGTTTCATTGTCGTTCAGATGCAGGGGTGTTCGTTACAACTGATGATTGCAAAAACTTGGATACTCTTACAATGGTGATTTTTTTTCCTAGTATAATATGAACATTATCAACTGAAGAAACCTCTACACGAAAAACAATATGGAAGACTAGAAAAGGCACCATATGTGTTGTCCAAGTAAGCAACGTTGACAGACTGTCACGTTGAAAAGACTGGTGCTAAATTTAGAGCAGATTGATAGGATCAGTTGTCAGTGCTTGGCACAAGGCATACATTCATATACTCCATGGGGATGCCAGGTAGGCAGCTGTATAGGGAAATGACCAATTCCTCTGCATCCACTTGCCCTTAAGGTCTTGGTCTCGGTCTCTGTCTGTGTTAGAGGTAGTGGTAGACAGTGGGCTACCCTGATTTGCTTGAAGTCATAATTCTGCTTGGAACACAGTGGGCTTGATAGTCAGCTCATTGGTAACTTGCCTGTCCTGAGTGAACAGGCTGATCGAGCATTAGTAGAAGATACAAGCTAGTTTTAACTGCTGGCTTCAGAACAACTGAAAACACATTAGTAGCAGGCACTTACGTTAGTGCAAGGCTAATCTTTCCTTTATGTGGGCAACTGTCCTAACTGCAGCTATCACTTTCTAAAAACAGCCTCCAGGGAAAGAGTTCAACATTAAGCCTGATTTCTTCTTCCTCTGCTGTTTCCTTTGCTGTTCTGTTGTTCAGACTTTTGAGTAATTTGGTTCCTGTACCTGCAGGATGTATGTGAAGCAAAGGCTATTTCCTTAACAGAGGAAAGATGAGCCATTTTCCACAGTTGCTTGACTAAGGACCTTCCCCTGAAAACCTGCATGCAGCTTCTGTCCACAGACAAAAGGAGGTGGAATTGGGTTTTCATTTCCAGAAATAATCATCAAGGATCTTCCATGCTCATTCATTGTTTGGGCTTACAGGAGCAGCACCTCTCTGAATGTTTTGATAGAGATCAAGTCAAGGGAAGTAGGAGACCTAACACGGAGTATTTTTGACATCATACATTTGGAAAGCGAACCGTATGCAAGCCTTCAACCATTCAGATCTGATTTGATCTCATGCTGCCTTGCAAATAGGAAATCTTTCTGGAAAGGTGGCTCTTCTCTTGAGATAAGCACCATATAGTAGTCTTTTTTTTTTACATTTGGGTCTCTGTGTGTTTAAGTGGAAAAGAAGAAGGGCTCCTTAGGGAAACTTTGGAAGCACTAAACCACCTCACCAGCAGATGGTGTGCACATACCTTCTGGTAAGCACTGTGCTTTACCATCTGTTTTAGCTGTATATCCCTTCTCTCTGGGGGGCCTTGAGCTGTGCTCTGGCTTGTGAGTAGTCTAAAGAGAGAGTGGTATTCTGCAACTTGATCACAAGACTGTACCTGAGAAGGTTTTATTTCAGGGTGGCAGTAATGTAAGCTTTTGCAGCAAAATGGGAGAGTTTTGGCTTATTTGATTGAGCACATAGGTACAGCTTAGTAGATCTATGTTTTATTCTCTAGCTTCATAATCTTGGGCAAGGCTTTCCAACAGAAATTTGCTTCTGCTCCCTTTCCCACCCCCATCCCGCAGGCTTATAAAATGGAGTGGATTCCTAGCCAGGTTTAGTGAACCATATGGAGATCTGTAGCACAAGGAGTGGGTGAAGTTTATCAGAAGCACCATTTTTAAGTGGTGCAAATGCACAAGTGCAGCCCAGGTGTTAGTGGCATTGAGGCCTTTCTTCCAACAGGAAGTCTGGGAGAATTCCCATCAGTGCAGTTGCACTGGTGTTTGCAACAGAGGAAGCTTTTGTTCAGACAGTGCTCAGCACTTCCAGTGTCTTAACACTCACGATTAACCTGCTGGTCCAAAAAGGGCCAGCAGCTGTTGTACCTTGTCTTCACTGGTGTTTCTGGTGCAACTAAATGAGGGCAAGTCATATTCTACAATTCCCTAGTGTAGACAATGCCCTAGTGACATGCAGATGTGCCATCTGCTGCTTGAAGCAGGCAGGCACGTTGAGATTTCACACTTAAAACATTTGAAATACTTCCTTACGGGAATGTGGAATCTGGACCGTGGATGGTTTGAAACAAAATTACGTGAATGAACACTCCATTTTTCTAAAAATGGTAGAACAATGAGGCTGGCATTTATTAAAACAAAGTGGACGCTGTTTATATTGTTTCCACAGTATAATTAGGTAGTCTGCTCTTAGAGTGCTATCGATCTAGGCCCAGTTTCAGGACAGCAGTTTAACATGTGTTCAACTCATTCCCATTTAAGTTGGCTATTAAGCGTGATTACCTTCAAGCATGTGCTTAATCCCTTAAAGATAAGCATATGCTTATGTGCTCTCCTGAATAGTGAAGGGCTGAATTCCTGCCCAGATGTGTGGATTTTGTTCTCCCATTTGGCAAATGTGTTTTTTTTTTTTTTCTCCCCACTGTATTATCAGAAGAGTTGAAGCCAACATGGTTCTATTTTGTTTACTTCCTCCTTTTATCCCAGCAATGTTGCTAGGAGACCCTACTGCACTGTTATCTCTGTCTTTTTCTAAGGGAAGCACAGAGCATGCTTATAATCTCAGGAAAATCTTTTAATTAATTGCTGAAGTGATGGACAGCAAGCCTTTTTTTCCCTGTGAAATAACTGGGGAGTTCAGATGCTTGAGATAATGCAGTGAGCGTAAAACTCATCTGTGTCAGGTGTCTTCACTGTTACTTAGAAATCCTAGGTCGTCCTGACACACTGCTAAAGGTAACTTTTTTTTTCCAAAAGTTTTAATTTTGTCCCTTGCATTTAAAACTGCTCCAGGGGCAATCAAATACGCACCTTGGTTTCATGGAGTCCTTAAGGGTTCATCATGAGAGAAATCCTACACCAGGTTCTGTAAGTTTGGGAACTGTACATTAAAAGCCCAGATCATGCATATTTTAGCAATGCACATCCCTATTCATTTCAGTGGTGCCCTGCAGTTACCCCCATAAAATAGTTGGCAAAATCTATGCCATAGCTCAGGACTACCTAAAATTTGTTAAGTTATTCTGTATACCCAGGCCACCTGAAATTTAACTGGCTTGGGTACTGATTTAAAGCCTAAAGCTCTACATCAGGGGTGGGCAAAATGTGGCCTGGGGGTCGAATGCAACCTGCCAGGCCATTCTATCTGGCCCGCAGGGCCCCTAAAAAATTTAGAAAATTTAATATTAATCTGCCGCGGGGTGCCTGTCATGTGGCCCTTGATGGCTTGTCGAAACTCAGTAAGCGGCCCTCTGCCCAAAATAATTTCCTGCCCCTGCTGTACATGCATCTTTCCTGGTGTGTTTCTCCCACAGATTTCAGTTATAAATATAGCATCAAACTTGGACCTGCTTGTTAAATAGACAAAAAAAAGTCCCATTCAAAAGCCTTTTAACTTGTTTTTGGTTTAACTTGATTTGAAAGTTGCTGTTGCTTGCCAGTGCACACTTCTTCCAAAGGTGTGCCGTTCCAGTTTGATAATGGGGGAAACCCTATTTTTAGATTGGTAACTGCTCTTTAGACTCAGTCAACTTTACTAAAAGTGGCAAAAAGCCCTGATGAAACACCTGATCTATACTTCTCAGTGGCTATAACACTCTGCTTCTTCCCATAAAGTGCTTGTTTTAAAAAAACACATGTGCAAGCAGCCTAAAAGGCAAGAATTTTTCAGGCAGCTTACCCAGATTTCAGGGAGAGCTGTGGGGAGAGGGTGAGTTTGGAGGGGAATGAGAACATTGGGGCTGCAACAGTACCTTGTACCTCTCTTATTCCCAGAGTCTTGAGGCTTTCCTTCTGGGGAAGAAGATACGTTCTATGACTCAGATGTTCAGCCTGGATTAGATATTTAGGCTTGAGAAGGGCTCTAGCTAGCCAGAAGAGCTGATGTAGAACAAGTAAGGAGAAGTCGCAAGTACCAAATAGCTATTTACTATGAGCCTGTGACAATTGCAGAACTCCTTAGTAGCATTTACGGGTTATACAGGGTCTTCATAAAGTCCTTGTGCACAACCTAAGTTCATGCCCTTAAGGTCTCGGTCTCGGTCTTGGTCTCAGTCTCTGTTGGAGGTCGTGATAGTGATGGCGGTGGGGGGGAAGTTTAAAAGTGCACAAGGACTTTATGAAGACCCTGTATGTACTTCAACCCTTTGCAAGCTAGTTTGCTTTTCTGGTGAAAATCTGACATCGCTAAACCAGTTACTTGCATCTAAATCAACCTGAAGGCCAGGTGAACTGTGGGAAGATTCTTAACTTCCCCTCAGTCCTACCTGCCACATTGTATTTGCATAGCTCGCAGAGAAAAAAATCATGTACTAAACAGTCTGTTCTTCTGTTTGCGTTCAGTTTACATAAGCAAGTCAAAAGAACT
>JAGPOW010003356.1:4432417-4451618 GCA_030014935.1 Caiman crocodilus | reverse complement strand
ATATATATATATATAAAATGAAACAAATTTATTAGGATTCCAAAGCTGGTAGGATTATTTTTAAAATAATTAAAGCAATTGTTAAGTATCAATGTACAGTAGTTGTGCCTAGAACCACCATGCAAGTGTATTAGTTTTGTGCCAAGAGGAAGCTAACTTTTTGTATCTAATTCACCAGCTAGTAATTGTAAAGCTTTGCAGAAGTCATGTTCTTTAGTTTTAAGCCTTCCATTCTTACCCTTCCATCTTATATCGGTATACTTCTAATTCTTCTTTCTTGTGGTGAAATGCCAGCTTAGCAGGGAGAGGCCAAGGTGTTTCTGAATGTAGCGCAAGAAGTGGGATCATCAGCTGGATTCCACGGTGGCATCTTGCATTTCTCTCGCCTTTCTCTTGCTGGCCGATTTTAGCTTCTATGAGGTTTTTCTTTCTAGATGAGCTCTTCTAGGTTTGTTTTTAGACAAGGGAGAGCTTTTCTGGATGTGAGGGTCACATAACTGTGGAATGATAGCCATGTATAATAGGATGACACAGACTAATCCCATAGGTAGGAAAAGTGACTTGAGTTCTGTGTCAGACTTCCAAGGTGCTGTGGTCACTGTGAGTCAAACTGAAATGGAAGAGGGTGTTGGGGTTACTATCTACTTCAGAAACTTGAACCGAGCCACAAGAGCCACCTGCCAAAGATACACTAATATGCAAAACACCCCTCTTATCGCCATGTAGTTACCCTGACCCAAACTGCCATCTTCTCTTGGTCTGCCCTAAGCTGTTTCCAGGGAGCACTAGTTCCTTGGCTGTGTCAGTGTTTGTTCTTCATTTAGCCTCCAACATCCCTCTTCTCATACCAGGGCAAGTAGGTCGATTATGTTGAGGCTAATGAATCCCTCATACCCAGCAGAGAAAGTCTTGGGCCTTTGGGGAGAAGCGTGGGGCCTGGCAGTCTTGTGCTTTTGCTGACCACTGATGGGTTTTGTTTGTCTTGTAGAGATCTTAGTTTGAAGAATAATTTTCCTGTACGTTTGAAATCTAAAGAAAGCTCCAAATGCGGGAGAGGAACTTGTGTAAGAATTTGCTACTTGGGTGTAGGAAGGGAAGCTTGGAAGACATCCTGTGTACTGTGAGCCTCTTGCTGAGCCAGCTCATGGTGCTGAGTTAACCTGGAGGCATGTAGGGGGGGAAGGGCAGCTCTTTGCTAAAACTGCACAAGTTGATTAGATCCAAGTTTCTCCCCCCTGAATGCAAATGGGGAAGGTGCATTTGTTCAGCTGCAGTCCTTGTACCTGGTGCGTGTTGTAAAATTCCTCTTGCCCGGGATGAGTTGCAGCCTTTGGACAGGTGAATAAAGGGCGAGATTTACATCATCCTGACCCTGTGGGCAAATGGATCTTTTCTTCCCGGCTTGGCCTGGTGGAGTTGGTTGTGACAATCCTGCTAGGCATTGAGCCTGTGCCCTCCAGTACCTCATGTGCACGACTACTGTGTGTCCCTTCTGAAGTGGGGGAAAAGGCCAGGAGATTGCTGTGTAGTCCAGCTGATGAGGCTGCTCTTCGGCCTCTTCACATCAGCCTTATCTGGCTGTTGTGTAGACTGAGGTGAAAATGAGCTTTGGGTCACCGACACCTGTTGCTGTCACACTTGGAACCCTGCAGACCTCATATGGGCAGGGGCAGTTGTGTGACCCTTGGCCCTGACTTCATTTTCCCTTCTGCTCCCAGGCACACACGTTTGACGCATTTAGAAACGACTACCTTGTGTATGTCCACCTTTTCCCATTGCAAAGATTCTTTTTCCAGGAGTCACGTGGCATGCACCCTGGTACTGGGCTTTCTTAGTCGGTGGGCATGCCAATTTTGGACAGCTTTGAGTACAGTCTCCTTTCTCCCCTTCAGTCTAACAGCACTCTTGTCACCGGGTTGCTCACTCCAGGGTGTGAGAGAAGTCACTATCAGACTTGACTTGCAGCTGCAGAAATCCAGCCTTGTGATAGTCGTGTATTACAGCTGTTCCCCAGGAAACCCTCTTGAGCATAAACACAATCCTTTTCGATGGGGATGATCATTATATCACTAGTGACAAAACGCTATAACTGTTTGAGGGTGTTGGTTAGTGGAATAACCCCTGCTGTAACAGTGGGAGAATGTGTAAATTGCTGGTGATTCTGCCTCTTTTTTCCTCCTCATCTCTCCAGTGAGACCTGCTTTGATGTCAGCAATGGTTTATGTCCTCAAGCTTCCCAAAACTCAGAAATGCTAGCAGTCTCCAGCTACACCTTCCCATTCAGTTTGCAGTAGTTCTTAAATGAGGAGTTTTGAGCATGGTTAGCAAAACCCTTTCCAGGTAACAGCAAGAGCAGCCATTGCACTGGTTTTGTAGAGCAGGCACTTTTGAACTTGGGAATCCAGAGTGAGGCATTTAAACCAAAAAATGACCTAAATATCCAGAAGTGCTCAATACCTAAGTTTTCTCATAGGCTTTGATGGGAAGGTGTGGGTGCAGCAGTTATGTAAGCGAGGCTGAATGTGTTGTACTGACTTGTAGGGTTGTCAGGAAATGATTTGTCGGCTGAGACCACTGGACAAGGAAAGGCCAAATGAAGTTTGCTCCATGCAGTGTTTCCTCAAGCAGGTTCCCTGATTTGGGAGGCAAAGGAGCTGGTGGTACCCAGTGGTGTGAGAGAGACTGTGGCTATAGACAGGCTGTACCAGGACGATTTTCTTTGTTTCTCTAGACGCAACTTTTTTTTTCTTTGGAGGCCATGATCTTGGGAGTCCTGAAATGAGGTAGGGGGTTGGGACCTTTTAAGCCAGGAATTTCACATTTCCAACAATTACCTTTCTTTCATGGATCCTTGAGCTTAGCATCAGCTGTTTGGGTCGGGAAATGCCTCAGAATCTTGTGTATCCGAGAATGTGACTGAAACTGGGGCTACAAAAGCTTCCCGTCCCACCGCTGAGAAAGCCGGGGATGAGCACTGGAGCCCTTCTTGCTGGCAATGCGCTCCATACCTGGAAACAGGTGACCCGCCTGCTTTGGCGAGGCTGGGACTCTCTGGTGCTTTGTGGCTCAGGAGGGCCACCCTGAATCCTCCAGAGCTTGGAAGATACCTGTTGCTCCCCAGGAGGGGAAGCAGAAACAGTCCCAGAGCCTGTGGGTGTGAATGGCTGGTGTTGGCAGGGCTGAGAAATGCACGCTGTCCCATGTCTGGGTTTCTGTTGTGTTTTTTTTTCCTGTGTGAGTGAGTGGTTGGTTCTGCGGCCTGTCTTTTATTCTCTCTGGGGGGAGTGCATGTGTAGAGCAGGATGGTGTGTTGCCGCATTGGGTCTGGGAGAAGTTGTACAAGAGCACATTGAGGGTTAAAAGGAAGCTTTTCCCTTTATGTATAAATGAATATTTGTATGATTAAATTAACACAGGAAAACATCTCCTGCCGCTCTCGAGTCTTATTGACGAATGTTCTCTTCTCCTGTGACCTCCATCATGTGTCTGAAGTGAACGAGGTCCATATAAATCTCCGGGCCAGATGGAGGTGGCATACAGACGTTAAAATCGGTTTGCACGCAATACTGTAAAGTCCAACTCTCCTGCTCCTTCAGCCTTGACTAATTTAAAGATAGAAATAAATTCAGGGTACACTGGATGCCTGAAATAAATAAGAAAGTTTTCCAGCCTACGTACAAGTGCCAACAAAAATAAACACTGGAGAATGTACATTAAACTTAGAAGCAAATGGTTATGTGACCTGAGATATCACCTGTTGGGGCGGGGGGGAGGGATAGACCAGGTCGCACACTCTGCTCGCATCCCTGTGATAGCAGGGTGCTTGCCCACACAGTTTACCACATTTGGGTCACAACTGACTCTTCCTGAGTTCAAGAGGGACAACCCTGTGCCCCAGGAGACACTGAACAAGTGCTCAGTTGCCCAGTGACTTCTGCTGCGAGTTTTGCATTGGGCCAGCACTATTCTCTCTACTTGGGGCTGTAGGAAGGAGAAGTCCTGCTCAAGCCAGCTATATGGTAGGATGTTGGGTAACAATAGCATACAAAAGATGTTGGGTTGCTGGAGTTATTTCAGCCCAGTTGTGGTGGGTGACGTGTATCACAGTGCATGGATACAAGTGTTCCCAAAAGCCTAAGGTACTATTTAATGCAAACTTTCTCAAGTGAATGTAGTAGTAGTACTGCACAATGCAGATTGAAAAAAGAAATGTATAAAGGGAAATAGAAACAGGCATTTATATCAGGAGGGGTTTAGGCAACTCAATCATTCGGTGGTCGCGGGGCTTGTTGGAGTCTAGGGAGTCATTCTGATGGGCAACAATTCAGTACATTGCTGCCAAGTCCAAACCAATACTGTAACTACACTGAGGTCTGTTCCTTTGCTGGTGGTGGGAGTTCTGTTATACACTTCGCTACCCCGTATCTGAAATGGTTGAACTTGCGCTAGTGATGAGGTGGCAGCTCAAAACCAGCCTCATCAAGGCGTCTAAAGACAGAGGAGTTCCTTACAAAGGGCCCATCGTTCCTGTTCTGCTTACTGAAAGGTAACCATGTCTTCGGTGAAGATGGTCAGTAACTAATTGGTCTTCTGCTAATGAGCCAGTGGTGTGGCTGGGTGTGGAAGGGGAGACCTGAGACTTGCTGTAGAGGGTGGATCACTGGAGGCAATGACCATAACATTTCAGAGTGCTCTGATATATCAGATAACCCAGAAGCATGTATTAGACCCACCCTGAGCTGGAGACCACGTTGAGTGACAAGGCCCTCAACTCAGGTGGCATCTCCTGACAACCTGTCCTAAACAAGATTTTGAGCCAATGTCAAGGATTGGTATGGTGCCAAGCTTCAGTGGTCTAGCATGAAGGATAGAGGTAAGTGTTGTTTTGACAAGTACCTTTAGCCTCTTGGCTGGCTGACTGTGGATGGGGGGATCAAGTGGGATGGGGAAAAACTAGTGTGGAGCTACTAGCTGGCAATCCAAAAGCAATCATGCTCGGGTTCAGAGGTTATGCCAAGTTACCGAGCTTGCTTCGTACGAGAGGAAAACACTGCCAGCAGATTGAAAGCTCGGGACCCCAGCCCAGCCCCGCTGCTGTCCCCCCACATACTGACCAACCAGTCCCTCCATTTTTTCCCCAATGACCTCCAGGTCTTGGTGTTTTGCCTTCAGTGGAGCCATGCTGACTTGTACCAGCCAGAGTATCTGGCCCACCCAGGGTTTCACCTGGATGCATCTTGGCTTCTCACTGAAAAGCCCAGAAATCTGTAGATATTTAAGGTTAGAGTGTGGGTCACCTGGGAGCATCTACTCTCTCCAGTCCTGTGCAAGGTGGGTCCCAAAGGTTCACGAGCTCAGAAATTGCCTGCAATACCACATGGCTTGACCATCACAACAAGCCAAACAATTCTGCCCTTATGACTTTTGCATTAAGCCCAATATCTTGCCTACATAGATTTTATTTTGGATCACCTTAGTGGAGCTGTTCTCTTGCTTACATGTGACTTTATTATTAATCCCTGAGAGAAGCATTTGTGATATGGAGAGAGATCTATATATCTATAACTAAAAAAACAAAATTAAAACATTTGAATAAGTGCCTGGAGCTTTCATATGCTGTTTAAGCTTGATTGAAAACTTTGCTGGGAACAGACATCCTGCTGCTTGTGCCCATGGCTATTTATTTTGTGCCTGGAAACAAATGCACCCCTTGGATCCTCGATGCTCCCAGCTGGTTTTGAACTGGCTGTGTTTGGATAGTTTAAGATTCTCTCTCTCCACCTCCTCCCTTTTCATTTACTAGCTATTTGCTTGAAAGAATCTGTTTGTCTTTAGGGCTGCCACCTGTCAGGAGTTCATCAAAGCAAGACAATCAGATCACACCTTCATTATACCACTATCTTAGAAGCAGGCAAATAAGCAAGGCTGTTGCTACAGTATGGGGTCACTTTTCCACTGCACTGTGACTCTTACCTGGTGGTTTTGTACTTTGGGTGTGGTGTAAGGTGGCAAAGCTAAAAGCAAAGTCAAATAGTGGCTGGAGAATCAGAATCTAATTTTACAGGAAGAAGGGCTTAAGTAGAATTTTATAACACTTTTTAATGTGTGTTTTTTAAGGTAGCGTTAATCCAACCTCATGCTTCAGGTCTTCAAGTGATGGCTGCAAAGGTCAGGATGGCACTCCTCCTATATGCCCTATGCAGCCTGATATATTGTGGGGAAAGGGGGCTGCTTGTCTTTAAATCTTGGTTATTTAGTTATTGCTAGGAGATGAAGTTACGGATTCAAGGGATCAGATTGTTCCTCTGTGGTAAACCTTGCTGTCTGGCTTCAGTCACTGAAGGAACATAGTAATTTTTGCATACACCTCTGGCAAGAGGGGGGTTTTGCCATTATGAAATGATTGCAGAGTAGCTCACATGCTTAACCATCAGAGAAAAGTGCTTTAGCATGGAGCAGTGCTGGTCTGTGCTGGGTACCTATTTTAGTCTGTCTATAATGGGTAGGCAACCCCCAGCACACATGCCAGCGTGGCACACGGAGGCATTTTGCTTGGCATTTATTCTTTGAGGTAGGGGCTGAGGCTGTGCTTCCACAACAAGGAGCCTTGTGGCTCCCACACTATCTGCTTCCGGCACGCCAACATTTTACCAGTAGAGGTGCCAAGTGTTCTTGGCACTCTGCCCCAAAACGTTGCTGACCCTGGTCTATAATCTATTCTGCCTTCTACTTCATTTGAAGCTAATATGGCAAACTAAATCACTAAGGGCAAACTGCCAAACCACTCTGGCACGCTGGAAGCCACAGTGGCTCCAAAGACCAGCTCCTTATCCCCAACCCTCAAAGGTACCCTGGATTGCAAGCAAAAGTTGAATCTTCCAGGGTCTTGTTCTCGGCCCCTGCCCCTCTTCACTTTCGAGCTAGGGCGTTCTTTGAGGCAGGCCTCAGCTGATCTAAATTAGCACTTTTCTCTTGGGGTCAAATGAGGGTACCAGTGAAGCATCCACTACTGGGTGGCTCTTCAGGAGAGGCTGAGAAGTGGGATACCTATGGGCTTTGTCAAGTCTGGGCAGCTTCAGCATGTGCCATTTGCTCTTTCAGCTTCATATGTGCAGGGCAGAATAACCGCATCAGTGGGATTACATGTTTCCTGGTAGGAGGGCACCATAGAGGAAAACTGTGCGACCATGCAGCCAGGGGGGTCATATTGTGCATACGTATAAAGGGGGAGAATTAAGATTGCCTTACTTTTGGTGTTCCCTAGCATCTGAGAGGTGGAGTTTGTAACCTTAATATCCTTTTAATATATTGTTTGGCAGCTGTCTGTTTCCGAGTCCTTCACCAGCTGTATATTCCATTCACCGTCTTTTTAATGAAGCACGTAAGCGGAAAAAAATTAAATAGACCTGATTTATGGAAGCCTAAAATGATCTAATATTAAGATACCAAATCCTATTCATAATAAAACTGCTGAACTTAATGTGATGAATCTGGAAACAATGCAGGAAGTTCCAGTGGGGAAAGAGATGGCACTCCTGGGTAAGGAAATGGCCTCGTTAGTAATAACGCCTCTTAAGGCAGTGGCACTGAAGTGTGGCATGATTTGTTCCATCCCGATGAGAACGTTTGTCTGCAGAAGACTAAATTAAGCTGGACCAGTTTAAAAGCGGTCATCAAAATAATACAAGGCAGGTGGTGATACGTGCCAGCCTATTAAAGCGCTTTATATTGAGCTCTGTCCATATATCTGCGAGCCCTTTAAAAGAGTGTATTATTGATGGGCAAACTGAGGCACATGGATGTGAAATGACTTGAAATCCTGTGGCAAGGAGGCAACGGTATAGCTTTCACTCCATCTCATGCAACAGCAGCATGGAAACCTAAAACCTGGCAACAGGAGATTTCTCAGGGGCAAATGATGTGCAGTGAACTGCATTATCATCTTTGTTTCATGACTGTTTCTGTTTCTTAATCTGATTCTTTTTCACGTTGGAAAATTGGATTGCACTGTGTATAGCCTGGGGGATAGAGATGCAAGATCCCACTTGAACCATTCATACTGCTACCCATCAGCTTAATATCTGCAGCATCTTCCCCGTGAAATCAATAGGATAGTGAAGTCCCTAGCAGACTTCATGGAGTCTGATTTATTTATTTATTTTGCAGAGGCTAATTAATGACTCAATCTCTGGAGTTGCATCAGCTCCTGTAGTCCACTGCTTGTAGGAAGTCATTCCCAGCCTGAGAGCACCAAAGGTGACAATGTTTCCACCTTGTAGCATCTGTCTGGTCAAAAGGATGGGCCCTGCACTGGAGTGCCTGGATGAACATGAAGTGCTGTTTAAACAGGCAACTGAAGAGGTGTGTAGACTGGTTGAAACCGAGTGCTTGCCCTATCCAGAGAAGGCGGAGTTGGGTAGATATGAGCTCAACTATCCAGACTCTTACCTAGGAAAGGGAAATCCCCGGCCTGCTATGAAGAAGTGTAAACCAGATGATCACAGTCATCTTTTATAATCTAAGAATCTATGCAGGTCACTTCATCTTTTTGTCATATGACAGATTTCAGGTCCCTGGTAAGCAAAATTGCCACCCTCTGGTATAAGTGTGGTCTGTGGATTTCCAATAGATCCTGAATCCTAGCGGTTCTTTCTAAAAAATAGGTAGTGTGCCCAGTCCAGCCTCCAGGAAGAAGGTGACCGCTTGCAGAGTCCTGAAAGGTCAATAGCTGAGTTGCTTGAGCTACCTGGGGGGGGACACATTAATAATCTTCAAATGTAATAAAGTCTTCAAATGTGTCATGGTTTCTCTTTAAAAAAAAAAAAAAAAAAAAAAAAAAAGCGTAGGAATAAACTGTTATCTGTGGCTACATGGGACAGGACAACGAATAACAATATAAAATTGTAACTATAGAAATTTAAGTTTGATTTTATAAGAGATAACCAGTGGAATAGGTTCTCCAGAAAGGTGGTAGAGTCTCTGTCCTTGGAAGTTTTGAAAAGCAAGGTAGATGAACACTTGACTTGGACGGTTTAGATAGAGATGCTTGGCTTTGAGCTAGGCTTTGGCCTGTTGAGGTCCCTGCCAGCCCTGCTTTCCTCTGGTTCCATAAAAGAAAAAAGTAGACTCTTTTCAACAAACGAACAGTTTTTATGAGGGAAAAAAGCTACCTGGAGAAGTGGCTGGGATCAGGATTTCATAGTATCATAGTATTGTAGTGCTTAGGGTTGGAAGGGACCTAAGCAGATCATTGGGTCTGACCCCCTGCCCTGGACCTGATTAGGTTTAGGCTGTCCAGCACCTTACCCAGTAGCCACTTTTGCTTCTTACCAGTTAATTTTCTCTTTATCACTCTAATTTAAAAATTCAAATGCCCCTGATACATTTGGAACAATCTTCCCAAGGAGATGATCTTTGCAGCTTCCAGTATATCCATATTTTGGGGCAAACAGGCATCTTGAGTCTGATGGATCTTGCTACTTCGCCATGTTCTTCTTTACACAATGCAGTACCGTTCCTAGCTAGTCTTTCAGCAGAAGCACTGTTTTTGAGACATGCTGTCTGGTCACAGTAAACAGGGGAAGGAAAGTGAGGAAGATTAGATAACAAGGAAACTTATATTGTGGCAGACACCAGACAGCATCCTGCTCCCAAACAGCTCCTTGCAAGGGAAGGGAGTGTCCCGATAACATTTCGGAGGTTCCCAGTGAGCCTTTCTTTGCCAGCTGGCTTATTCAAGTCCTACTTCTGGTCTTTCACCTGACTCAAAAGTTGTTGAGGTATTCTCAGGTCAGCTGTGGCGGTGCAGGTGTCACCAGGAGCACAGATCAACATCCTTGCTTTAGACCAGGCGATGCAGAAGGCAGCACATGCAAGGTTCAAGCCTGGTGGGCGCTGGCAGCTTTCAGGCAGACCTTCTCCTCCCAGCTTTGCTGTGATCTGAGGTGACCTTAGCATGCTGGCTGTAAAATGGGGTAAGGAACTTTAGATTCTGCTTATAACTTGATTTCGAATCGCATTGTTTTATTGCTTGTTTGCATTCAGATCCCATCCACCTCATGCTGAACTCCTTCCATGCGCAGCAGCAGACAGGCCTCTTGCCCTGAAGAGCTTGTGGCCGAGAAGCACGAGATGTTCACTGGGGGCCAGGCTTAGAGAAGCATGGCAGAGAGCAAGATAGATATGTACCTCATTATAGACTAGCTGAATGAAAGCTATAGAGAGCACAAGCTTGTGTGAACATGAGCACAGAGCAGTGTATGAAGTGGAGTGAGCGATTCGAATACAAAAGGTGAAATGGGAGGAGGATAGCAAATAAAAATCCATAGGAACAAAGGGGAAAGAGGTTTCACCTCTGTCTGCTCTTCTGGCCAGCTTCTGCCTAAAAGGTGCTCGCGGCTGAGCCATCCGTAGCACGGTAGAACAGCCGGTAGAGGGAGCTGAAGGCATTTCTCGGTTAGAGCCGAAAAGGCTCGGGCCCTGGAAGATACTGTCCAGTTGGCTCTGCTACGTGTCGGGGTTTATTTTTCCATAATGATAAGATGTCAGCTTTTGTTCTGAGCCCCATGCCCCAAGAGTTGGCAACTTCTACGGACAAATGTGGTGGCGGGGAGAGGAGCGGGGGCCACCTCACGCTGCACAGGAGAGGACGCTGTCTGTCTGCTGGCCTCGGTGGGGAGCAAGGGGAGGTGACAATGGAACGGGGCACCTGGATGGGTTGGTTTGTCAGGGGGGAGCACTTGGGTCAAACTTGAAGGTAATAAAGCACTGCTGGTGCTAAAGAGGTCCGAGACGGTGCCTGGGGAACGTGGGACGAGGGTCACCCTTGCAAAGCTGTCCTGTGTGGGTGGGTGCAGAACCTGAAGAAAGCCAAAAAGAGGAGGCATGAAGGGGTTCCTGCTATTGTGAGACGCATCCTAGCTGGGCATAACTGTTCAGGGCAGGTGAATGCACTCCAAGGTGGCTTTTTGGGCAGGTTTAGATGGCAACTGAAGAGCTGAGCAATCCACATGGCTATCATTGCGTCTGAAGCCTATGGCAGAGCCCTTGGAGCTGAATCCTGCCCTTCCTCATTCGCGGCGGAGGTGGCTATGTAAAGCCTGGAGGGTGGAGAGTGGGGTTGCGGATGGTGAGGAGGGAACTGGCGACTGCAGGGACACGTTACCTTGTTGGATGCCTGCGCTGCAAGCAGAAGCCTGAGTTGAAGGCTATTGCCAAGGCACCCTGGGGGTGGGAGTCTTAATAGATATTGTGGATTAATTATTACTAGCTTTCCTTGTCACCTTTCCCTCCCAGTCCAATTTTCTTTGTTTCACACAGTGGAATTGGTGTTGTGAGTGTGAAGTCTCAACGGTGGAGGGTGCCCAGGGGAGGTGGTTGAGGTTTCCCAGGTTTCTAGGCAGGGGTTCGAGCATGTTGTTAAAGGAACCCCTAGATATTTGAGCCTGGCCCTTCTTACTGCAGACAACACCTGGCTGATGGCCCTACCTGCTTACTAATTTCCTGCACAGTCCAGCTTGCCTGGGGGAGGATGGAGATCAATGGATGCACTCATCCATTATATTTCAAAGCGCCCGGTTGGTTGTGAGCTGGCCCAAGACTGCCAGTGGATTTCCAACAGATCCTGAATCCTAGCAGCTTTTGCTCTGCGTCCTACACGCTCACTCAAAGCTCCAGTTCTTGGTGCTGCCACCCAGCCTGACATGTGCTGGATCCTCCCCTAGGATTTGTCCTGCATCATGATTTAGTGCTGTATCAGTGGATCTTGTGCCCATGATGTCTATTAAAATAGATGCGTCTTAGGTGGGGCAGGAGGCTTGTTGAGCAGGGGCTGCCCCCAGGTTGGAGAGTGATCCTAGAAGGGGGGTATGCATGTGGTGTGTCTCTTTTAAAACAAGCTTCTACCCCTCTAGTCATGCTGCCACGTGTGTTTATGAAGTGCTAGAAGAGCATGCAAAGCTCACTAAGTGCCTGAGCCATGTAACAGTGAGAAAGCAGCACAACTTCTCAGCTCTTGTTACAAGGCACCTGCCAGGGCAGCAGGAGTCTTATGGTGCAAGGCAGGAGGGAGCTGGGGTAGCCCTTTCTATTGCCAGTGCCAATAAATCCTGAGGACCTATTGCCTTTTAAGCTTTCTCCAGAAGGAAGATTGCTCTTCAGGAGTCTCAGAAGCTCTTGCAGAAGGAGAGGGAACTCAGAAATGTTTTAAGAGGACTCAGCTTCCATTGCATCTGCCTTTAACCACCCGCTATAGCAGGTCAGCAGCAGTCCCACCTCCCCTCAACCTTCCTGAAAGATCTGTTCACTTGCAATTTTTGCTTCATGCTGTTACCCCAACTGTGCAGAAATCACAAATCATCCTTCCCTGTTTTAAAACAGATGAGATTTCAACCCAGGTGGTGGCCACTGCCTTCTCTGATCTTCTGGTTTTGGAGGCTGCGGAGGTCAAGATTTGCTCATCTTTCCTCTGCAAGCCCAAGGGGTAGAAACTTGGGGGGCCCCCCCACTCCTTCCCCCCCCCCACCTTTGTACATGGAAGCAGAGAGTCATGTTATTATGGGACTCCAGAAGCTGGAACTTCAAGGCAACACCCACCGGCTCTCCAGAGACTTGCTGTGAAATGGAGAGGGCGTGAGAGCAGTCCAGCCTATCGCACGGGGCCTTGGTCTGTTGTGTTGCCCATGTGCCTTTTGTTAACCCTGATAGCTAGATGAACCAGGAGCCTTCAACAGGATCCACTGTAAACTGTCCTGAATCTCGTAGCAAAGATTCAGCCAGCACAGATGAAGCCGTCCATCCCTCCTACCTGCTAGCAAGCCCCTTTCTCCCCACAGTGCATTATCTGTCCGAAGGGAGCAGGAGTCTGAAAGCTGCCAGCGCCCACCAGGCTTGAACCTTGCATGTGCTGCCTTCTGCATCGCCTGGTCTAAAGCAAGGATGTTGATCTGTGCTCCTGGCCTGAGAATACCTCAACAACTTTTGAGTCAGGTGAAAGACCAGGAGAAGTAGGACTTGAATAAACCAGCTGGCAAAGAAGGCTCACTTTGGGGAGCCTCCGAAATGTTATCGGGACACTCCCTTCCCTTGCAAGGAGCTGTTTGGGAGCAGGATGCTGTCTGGTGCTGGGAAGCAAGAGCCCTGACTCAGAAGGGCTGCGTACCAGTCGCTTGAGCTCGTACCTACTAAAAGCTGGGACTTTTCTGCAGGCACGATGTCTGCCACAATAAAAGTTTCCTTGTTATCTAATCTTCCCCACTTTCCTTCTCCTCTGTTTACTGTGGCCAAGTTTCCTCAATAAGTCTGACAGCTGCAGGCTGAGCCATGACGTCAAACTGGAACACGGAAAGAAAAAAATTATGCTTTTTAAATAATACTAGTAATTGGAAAGTGGCTACCTAAGCATCGGGCTGGTGGGGAGACCCCAGGGCCTGCAGTACTCTTTGATGCATGAGCCATATTTACGCTCCAGTGGACCCGCCGCTCGGGGCAATGTTAAGAAATCGTGCAACTTGTTAGCCTCAGATTTGATGGTACCTTGCCCCATGCCGGGGCCTCTAGCACCTAAGTGATGTCTCTCCTGCTTTGGGGGGGCACAAAAGATTGCCAGCAAGAGATGCCAGATGGAGCAGCTGCCCAGCAGCCAGAGCAAGGGCCGTTGGCTGTGTCAAACTCCCCGCTGTTCTGACTTCTGCCTTGTGCCAATTGGCTCTTTGCTCCAGCCTGCTCCCCCTTTAGTCCCTTCCTCCTAGATTTGGTGCAAACCAGCTCCTCTTACCCCTTTTCCCCTGCTCAAGTCCTTACCGCCCTTCGCTCCCCATTTCTTTGCTTTTTTTACTAAACCCACCAAAACCCCACAGTGGTAAGATGCCATCTGCTACCATCCCACCAAGTCCCGCATCTCCCCCACCCTGCCTGTCTCTTGATTATAAGTGCTTCACAGCACATGCCATCTACTTCTCTGTGTTTGTACAGTGCTTGGTGCAATGGAGCTCTGCTCTTGTATGGCCTTTAGGCATTACTGTAATAAAAAAGGTTAATAATAAAGTGTGCAACTTGCCCGGACTTTGCACAGGGGAGTGTTAGGTAACAATAATCTTATGTTAACTTCATGCTTTTCCAGCTGGTAGATCCTGAAGTTCATTGGATAGGTGCCCACTGCTTCATCCAGCTCTGGGGTGGAAGGGGGGATCCCAGTTAAAAGTACCAAGCAAAAAGCCGATGGCACCATAGTCAGCTGAAATGCTGTTCCTGACATTGCCTGCCCTGTCCATGACCCGTCATAACTCAAGGTCTTGGAGTCACTATCCTGTTAGAGCTCTGTTTCACAAAGGTCAGTCCAAGCACTTCACTTTCTTTTCTTCCCCTTGACTCTTTCTCTGGGGAGTTGTGTGTCTCTTGAAACAAGGTGCTGTTCCTCTAGTCCTGCTTTCACGCCTGTTTATGAAGTATCCTGGGGTTCTTACTCTTTAAAACAAGAACCAGGGGCCTGGTATCCTGAAGCTACAGCCTCATAGTCTCTGGCTTTCTATGTTTCGAGCTTTTGACAAGCATCTTGATGGAGAAGAGGAGTGGGAGCAGCAGTGGCAGCTGAATTCCTGGACTCCAGAAGATGCTGGTCCTTCCAGCTCCGAATTAAGGGACACTGCTGGAGCCAACAGCATAGCTAAAGTAAAGGCTCTTAGGTTTCAACTTTATCGTATTCATTTTGAAAGAGAAAGAGAGCGAGGAAAGGACGTTCTCTTCCCCTCCTAAGCCCATGGCTTCAATCGTCATCAAGTCCAGAGACCAACAAACATTGTCTTGATGGATGGCTGATGACTTCAGAGTTAAAGGAGCCCAAAGCAGGCAGGCATCTGCATCAGGACAGGTCCTTACGTCTTTATACTATGCCCTGACACCCGTTTACGGGCGTCTTAGAGGAGAGGCCGAGGCTTGCTTGTGAATGGAGGGCCTTCCTTTTCCAGCGCGCTCAATCCAGCACCTTCTTGCCAGCTCTGCGCTGGCTCTGAGCGTTAAATAAATAGACAGGTGTTCAGTTTATTTTTAAAGCAGAAGTGCCGAGCCCAGCAAGACTGTCGGTTTTCCTCCGGAGAATCCATGCACTGAGCAACGTTTGTCTGACAGGCGCCGAGAGACGGAGGATGGTCGTTTGCTAAATGCAGTCCTGGACGTAACTGTTTCATTTTGTGTTTTCCCCGACAGCTGATGTCACAGAATTGGGGATGTGCAGCCAGAGGGGAGCAAAAATGGCTGTGTTTCAAGGAAAAGAAGCAGTGAGACCACATCTGATCTCCTTGGCCAGGAAGGAGACAGGGTACAGGAAATGTCTGCTGTAGCTCTGGTAAGAAATCCACGTGTTTTGGGGCTTCTCAAGGTGGGTCAAGCTCCTCTTTGTCACAGGCAGTGAGATTTGTGGGTGCCTGGCACAGTCACCCCAGCAGTGATGGATGTGTTACGGGTGTTGGTGAGGTTGCAGGGAAGAGAGCGGGAAGCTGGGGCGTTATCGACCACTCTTGTCTACCAGGCCTAGCACGTGGCCCATCAGTGAGCTGCCTGTTCTCAGCTATCTGATCTGGCGTTTGCTTGGTCCCAGCTCACAAAGGAGGGTTAGAAGGAAACAGGTTGTGGTGCCTGAGAAGCAGGTTTGTCAGAAATTTTAAAGGGGTCTGAATAAATAGTGATAAGGAAGCAATTATTTAAAGAGCAAACAAATGGAAACTACCAGCTTTGTGCGTGTGTGTGTGTGTTTGTGGGAGGAGGCACAGTGTCAGTGCTGTCAACTGAAGGAAGTGGCTCCCATCACCTTCTCGCCCTGCTTCACGTACTGTCTAGGGTTTTGTATTGTGCCTGTTATGGCACATACGTGAAAGGAGACATGGGAAGGAGCCCGGTGCCAGGTCCTGTTGGACGTGCCAGTGGTAGAGGCTTGTTGCGGGGCGCTAGCCAAGTGTAGAGAGGGGCAGAGGTGCTAATCCCTGCTAGTCTGACATCAGGCAAAAGGTAGAGACTACCTGGATCAGAGGAATGACCTTCTGTAGGCAGCGACCGACTTCCATAGATTCCTTTTGAGGAGAAACCAGAGTTTGCCTGGACAGTGTCTGGAGTTGCTCCAAGTTGACGAAAAGCAGCCAAACAAAACATCTGATCAACCAGCCTCCCTCGTAATGCCAGAGAAAGCGCAGCCCTCTCCTGGGGCCGCCAATCCAAACATAAGCTGGAGAGCTGCCTTCATGACAGGTCTGAGAGCCTTGATGCAAATAACAGTCGTGTTGGGTCATAGTTTCATAGTCGGTAGGTAGGGTCGGAAGGGACCTGAGCAGGTCGTCAAGTCTGACCCCCTGCCATGGCAGGAAAAAGTACTAGGGTCAAACGACCCCAGCAAGTGTTCATCTAATCTCCTTTTAAAGACCCCCAGGGTAGGAGCCAGTGCCACTTTGCTTGGAAGTTGGTTGCAGATCCTAGCCGCCCTGACAGTGAAGCAGCGCCTCCTGACGTCTGGTCTGAACCTACCCCCTGCCAGCCAGCTTGTGACTGTTATTTCTAGTCACTTCTGGGAGTGCTCGGGGGGAAGAGGGACTCCCCAGTGCCTGCTGGTCCCCCCTGACTAGTTTGTAAATGTTCACTAGATCCCCTCAGCCTTCTCTTGTGGAGGCTGAACAAGTTCAAGTCCCATAGCCTCTCCTCGTAGGGCCTGCCCTGCTGCCTCTGAGCACGTGGGTGGCTCTCCTCTGGACCCTCTCAATGCTGTCCACATCCCTCCTGAAGTGCGGTGCCCAGAACTGGGCGCAGTACTCCAGCTGTGGTCTGACCAGTGCCACACAGAGGGGGAGGATCACCTCCTTGGACCTGCTCAAGATGCATCTGTGGATGCATGACAAGGTGCGGTTGGCCTTCCTGACTGCGTCCCCACACTGTTGCCCCATGTTCATTTTGGCAGCAATAATGACTCCAAGATCCTTTCCTGCCTCTGCCCTGATAAGAAGGGAGTTCCCCACCTGTAGGTCTGCTGCTGGTTCCTCCTCCCCAGGTGCAGCACCTTGCACTGGTCAGTGTTGAAACCCATCCTGTCCTCGTCGGCCCACCCCTGCAACCTGTCTAGGTCTGATTGCAGCTTATTTCTCCCTTCTAGCGTGCCTACATCCCCCCACATCTTAGTCAAATTTGAACAGGGTGCTTTTTACTCCCTCGTACAAGTCACTGATGAAGATGTTGAGCAGTGCGGGTCCGAGGACCGAGCCCTGGGGGACCCCACTGCCCACATCCCTCCAGGTCAAATAGGACCCATCCACCACCACTCTCGGGGTGCGGCCCTCCAGCCAATTAGTGACCCAATTGACTGTGTAAGTGTCGACGCCACAGTCCCCTCGTTTTTTAATGAGAATAGGGTGAGAAACAGTATCGAAGGCCTTCCTGAAGTCCAGAAAGTCTACGTCCACTGCTACCTCTGCGTCTGAGGATGTTGTGACCTGGTCGCAGAAGGCCACCAGGTTGGTCTGACAGGACCTGCCTCTAACGAACCCGCGTTGGTTGCCCCTAAGCATAACCTCCCCTGCTGCCCTCGTGGACATGTGCCAGGATAATGCTCTCAAAAAGCTTACCCAGGATCAAGGTAAGACTAACTGGCCTATAGTTCTCTGGGTCCTCCTTCCTCCCTTCTTTGAAAATGGGAGCCACATTGGTCCTTTTCCAGTCTGCTGGCACCACACCAGAGCACCACGAGTGCTCGTAAAGCCGTGCCAGGGGTCCCGCAATGACCTCTGCTCGTTCCCTCAGTGCTCTGGGTGGAGATGGTCAGGACCAGCTGATTTAAATACATCCAGTCCCTCCAGAAGTTCCCTGACCAGACCCTCACTGACCCTGGGCCTGGGTGCGCCTCCCCCGGGGCCTGAGGGGGTCCCGGCAGACGGGCTGATCTGGTCCCTGCTCAGGAAAATGGAGGCAAAGAAATTGTTAAATAGGTTAGCTTTGTCATCTGGTGCAACCCTCAGATTTCCTAGCGTGTCTTGCAGAGGCCCCATGTTACCCCGGTACCATCTTTTTACCCCCTATGTATTTAAAAAAGGACTTCTTCTTGTCCTTGATCCTCCATCCCGTCAGGAAAACCAGTGTGGGGCAAGTTGCACAGAAATTGGCCCACATCCTATGCAATCAGAATCATAAGCTTCCTCCATGGGCTGTGCAGGGCATTGTGAGCACCTGGGGTTGCTTTATATATAATATGGAGAAGATACAAATCTTGAGTTACAGGTGGGCCACCGGTCATTTCTTATTTTCATGCCCAAAATCTCCTGGGCACATCAAGCTGCCCTAGTCTAGTGGGCAAATTCCTATGCTAAATCCTTAGCCTCTCTGCACCTTGTCTTCCCACTCCAAAATAGGGGTGGTTGGTATGCTGAGGCTTAATTCAAATGTTTATTTTAAAATGTTTTTAAAAAGCTGCCTCTCAACACTGCAGGTTCCCGTGACAAAAGGCTCTGTCCAAGTGCAAAGCCTGTGTGTTGACATGAAATTATTCGTACATACCAAAATGCCATCAGCACTGGGGTCCTTTCCTTTTTCACATCCTTGCGACAAGGTATTTAGCAGAATTTGCAGTTTCGTTGGAATCCGACATGGTTGCACCGTGAATGCTTCTGCTGCGGCCTCAAACTTGTGACTTCTGGGCTGTCAATTGGGCACTTTAGCACCTGCAGCCCCCGACGCCTGCCTTGGGGTGGAAGCTACTGAATAGAATATAATGCTCTGGCTCCATGCAGGGCGAGAGGAGAAGTCTGTGCTCCCGGTTGCAACAACAGTAGGGAATGCGAGCTGGGCATAATGAGTTGGGATTGACTTGGAGTCTAGTGTTAATGCTACCACTTCTGTAGGAAGTGCCGTGATCGCTGCAGCTGCTGCTTTGGGGGTTAGTTGATATAGTTTCAACTCATGTTGAAAGGCACCTTGAGCCTTTTTTCCATTTATATAGTGAAGAGTAGGTAGATTGAAGTGGCCTGGAGCTGTAATCTTGCATCCCTTTTGAATAGATTGGTAGGCTCCTGCCAAAAAGGGGCTTTGAAATTGCCTATTCTTCCAGCTTGAACTGGCGAGTCTGTGATTTTCACAGTCGGATTAAATACTGCACAGAACTGCCCTGATATATATAGAAGAAAAAAAACCCCCCACATACACACATTTTTTCCCTATTTTTATATTTTTTCTATTT
>JAGPOW010003356.1:4408029-4426610 GCA_030014935.1 Caiman crocodilus | reverse complement strand
GGGGCATTGGCAGAGCTGTGCAGAGGACCAGGCTGGAGGGACATTGTACGATGGCACTGAGGGGCATTGGCAGAGCTGTGCAGAGGACCAGGCTGGAGGAACATTGTATGATGGCACTGAGGGGCTTTGGCAGAGCTGTGCAGAGGACCAGGCTGGAGCAAGGTGAGTGGGGGTATCTGTACAATGGCACTGAGGTGCGTTGGCAGAGCTATGCTGAGAAGCTTCCTCTAGATCTACATTTCTTATCCCTGTGGCTTGTGTGCTCAAGTTGGCAGCATGAAAACCAAGGTGGATCTTGGCGCCCTTTCCTTCCTCTGCTCCCTGTCTCAATTTCCTGCCACTGTGAGCTGGGCACACCTGCTCTGCCCTGCGATGCTTCATGCTGGCATCCAGCAGCTCTGCACCGTGAATTCCCCCCTTAATCCCAAGAGACAAAAGCAGTAATTTAAAGAAACCGGAGGAAGAAAAGATCCAGGCGTTAACAAAGGAACGGCAAACACACAGGTGGGCTCTGCCCCTGTGTGGTGCCTGCCAGCTGGGTCCTTGGGTTGGTACGGGCTGAGATCTTTTCCCTTTGTTCTGCGTCATGAAGGATTTGAGCTGGCAGTGCTGAGAGTGACGGAGACAAAGCAGCCCAAACGGACACCTGCAGCCAAGGAGGAAGCAAGAGCCATGAAGGAGCAGGCTGATGGCAGGGTGGAAGCCAAGGAGAGTGCCCCAGGTGTGGGCTGGGCAGCAGAGACAGAGGTAGGGGAGTGAGGAGATACTGCCTGGCCTTGTCTTTTCTCTTCCAGGACTCTAAGTTTGGATTTGAAACTGCGGGCAGCAGTGGAGCATGTGGCTGTGCAGGGCGGGGGGTGGAATCAAGCGACCTGTTGCCATTATTATTTGGCTGAGTCCATTGCCGTTGGCCTTCTCCAGGGTCACTGCTCTGTGCCCTAGTCCTACGCTGAGTCTGCTGTAGGCCTCGCACCCCGACCCAGCTGGGCTGGCTTCCTACCCCTGGAGAGTTGCCACCACCTCCTTGCCAGCAGTCCCTTACCCTTTTGCTCACGTGGGTCACGTGCCCCTGAAGGAGAGGACTTAGAGGTGAGAGGAGGGGCTCCCTTTGTTCAACTTGCCGAGCAAGCAGCGTGTCTCGGAGCAGAGGGTCAAATGGGCTTGAACTGTGAGCTGCTGGGGGCAGGGGTCTTCTCTTGCCCTGTGCTTGCCCAGTGCCCAGAACAATACTCCTCTGAGCAGAGCAGAGCAGAGCAGCCTGCTGGCAGGGGCGGGTGTGCCCCACACCCCAGCACCTCTGTCACCTGGCTCTTTCCTTCTCCCCAAAGCCAAAGGTGTGCTCCATCCAGCTCTGTGCATTGGTTCGACATGGCCAAGGTCTCTCTTCCCCAGTCTGGAGCCTCGCCTGCCTGCTCATCCTGGGGAAAGCATACAGGTGTCAGCGCTGCGGCCACTTGCCAAGAGGGATTAACATGCGGTGGTGTTTTTTCTTCCTCCCTGCGTAACTGGGAGCTGGTGGCGTCACCTCCCTTCCCAGGCGGAGGGAGCTGCGAGGGTGCAATAGGCGTGGTGTGGAGGGCTCGTCCCAGATGCATTTTTCACTGAGGCTGTAGGATGGGGCAGCTGCGCTGGGCCAAGGCTATGTGAACTGTGGCCCCAGTCCAGAGCAGTGAAACATGTGTTCCCCACCCATCCCCTCTGGTCTGGTGCAGTCTGTTATACCATCCCCAGGCCTTCATAATGCCCCGCCAGGCCCCGGTTGTTTTAACTCGCAACTCTTGCAGCATATACGTACTCTGCAGATGCTGCTCTGCTGGCCGTGCCGTGTAGACAGGCTTGGGCTAGCTTCACCCTAGCTGGCATGGGATGACTGCTAGTCACGGCTGTGCAGCGTTCAGCCTGGAAAAAATGTCTGAGCAATGCATTCAGCCTCCCGGGCAGGCTTTGCAGTGCTTGCTGAGCTGCTCTGCCTGCTGCATACACAAAACTTTGGAGGCAGGGGCAGTCTCTGTTCATTATTTGTAGTGCCTTGCATGGTAGGACCCTGGTCCACGGCCCTTAGGTCCTACTGAGTTATTGCTACCGCTACCGCTGCTTCTTTGGCCTCATCTGTCCAGTCCCATCTGCTTGTGTGTTGTGAGCTGCTCCTTTCTGTTCTAATCCAACCTCCCTCTGGCCCATTTCTAATCATCCCCGATCTGTTGGTTCCTGGCATTGGGCAGAAACCTTGCTGAGACCCCAGGCTGTCTCCCAACTGAACTGGGCAATTCTGGTGCTTTAGCTTCAGTTTGGAGTTCATTTTGTGCAAGGAAGAAGCTGTCTGTCTCCCCTGTTGATGCACAGGGACCTGAGGCTGGAGTGATGGGGATTCTACGCTGCTTGTTAGAAATGGGCCAGATCTGAAGCTTAAATCCCAGCCCATCCAACTGTTAAAGGGGGAAGTGGTTAGCATACGTTTCCTTGAGGAGGATGAGCCAATTCTGCTTTGACTGAGGATTGGAGGGATCAGATGAGGCCTGTCGTCTGGGTCTGTCTTGTCTGCAATGGAGCTCTCAAAACTGCCTGGTGTTCACTCTGGATCGTAATGATGATCGGTTAAATCTCAACATTGCTTAATTGCTTCAGTGCTGATTGTTTTAGCAGCTACTGCAACCTGAGCTGAACAGCCCTCCTGCCAGTCCTTCATGTTTACCCCATCCTCCCACGTGTGAGCACAGCAGATGATGCCCGTGACTTTGCTCCTGAGTGATCAAACGTACCAGCTGGAATAGGCATGGAAGGTGGTAAAGTCATTGAGAAACTGGAGATGGAAAGGAATTATGGGGTGGGGATCTCTTGTGCGTGCACCAGGCTGTCTAGCAAACCAGGGCCAGTCATCAAGGGTGGGCTGCTCGCGCGCCTGGCTGTCACCACAGTAATTGCCCTGTATTCCGCTCCAACATGCCTCTGCCCCATAAACCATGTTTATTGCAACATCTGGGAGATGGGGACACAGGGCAAATATAGCAATGGGAGGTAATAAAAGGGAGTGACCTGTCTCTGCCTCAGGGCATCCTTCCTCCTGAATCCAGGGCCTCAGCTGGTCTCCACCATCACAGTGACTTGGGCAGACACATCCCAGATGATCCCATTGAGTTTATTCAAATGATCCCGTTCAGCTTTCCACTTCGCAGCCAGTTCTGCTAGTGACGGGGCTTATGCAGCAACAGCTTTCTTTAGCTAGGATAGCCTTAAACCAGTTCTCCAAGCTAAAGGACTCACCCATATAAATGTACTTTCATTTTTGTTGGCATTGCTGGGTCAGAAAGGACTTGGGATTTTTTTCTTCCTTGTGTTTGAAACCGTAATTGCTAGGTGGGGAAAACTTTATACCCGAGCATGTTTGTCCCTTTGCATTACTTCTTCCTCTGGGGAGTTAGCGGGGGCATTTGCAATGTTCTGAGACTGCCCCGCAAATCTCCCTGATTTCCAGGCAGCGTTAGTACCATTTTCACTCTTCTGCCTTGGAGTGGGATTTTTATCTCAGTCCATGAATCAGTGTGAGCCCTGGTGTGCCTGAAGTTAAATTAGGAGCGATGGTGCAAGGGTGATTAGAATTGGGCTGGAATTGGAGTTAATTGGGCATAAAAGTATTTCCATCAGCAAATCTGTTTGGATGGAGCTGCTCCTGGGCCAGCTCAGCTCCCTTGGATTTCAATCCAGCTGAGCTAGGGCACTGCACGACCTGCGTGGAGATGAGCCCCGGGTTTCCGTGGTGTAGGGCAGGGTCATTCTTATGCCAGCTGCTGTTTGGCCTGATTCTTTACTGTTTTTCATGCATTTTATTTTATTGGGATCTAGCTGTTCCCTCTCACCCAGGTGATGCCTGTGGTTCTTCTTTCCAAGGCAGTCTCGTGACTGATACCCCTCCCCTTGCAATGAAACAGGCAGCCCAATCTTGTGGTTGTGATTTGGGGAAACTTAGGTCACTTTGCCCACCTGTGAAATGGGTGCTGACCTCCATTGTGAAGTGCTTTGAGATCCACCGCTGATGAGTGCTCCGAGAGCTGGGAGCAACCATTGGCTTTTCATAAGCATCCCAGGTCCCTGAACATGGATGCAAGGCAATGCAGATGAGGTGTTTCTCCTTGCCACCTTCTCTGCAGGTGGACGTGACGCAGTGGCCAGCCCAGCCTTTCCTGCACACGTAGCTGGTGGTATTGCAATAGATTCCAGCCTACCTGGACCCTAACTAGCACTGATGTAGGGATGGCTCGTAGTTTCCCAGGATGGCAGGTTTCACCCACCAGGCTCAAATGACTTTGGGGAGGGCAGCAATGGTACAAAGAGAAGCCCAAGCACAACATGCAGGGTCATACTTCCTCTAGGAGCTGCCAGTCTGCTGCTGCGCAGGTCTAATTATGCCTCCCATGCCAGCTCTTCTCCTCTTGCAGAAGCTAATGTTCAGTGACACTCGGGGCAGGTGCCTGCACATGTGTTGTTGGCGACATGGCAACAGAGCAGAGTTGACCTGCTGTCCTGGGTGGCCAGGGGGCACTGGACCTATGTGGATGAGACTTTGCCCTTTGCTTGAAGCATCTCAAAGCTCTTCATGTGTTACCTGGCCCAATATTGCTATGCTCCTCTTGGCATTTCATTTCAGTGGGGCTTCTGGAGAAGGAGCCCCAGTGTTTTGAGAGCACCCTGTGTCCAGTTGCAAAAGGGAGCAGCTTAGACCTCCTATGGTTTCATTTGCACTAGGGATTCCCTCGGCTCTAAGGTTGCTTCCCCCGTAGCAGGCAGTAACGGATTGGCCTCGTCCCTTGAAATGGGAGTAAGTGCACAGGGTAAAACACATTCGCTAGCAGCTTTGCCAGTCTCCACTAAAGGTACAGAGGCAGCCCTGGCTGTGATTGAGCTGAGTCTCATCCCAGGCAAGGCTGAAGCACTTTGGCTATGAAGCTGGAGTTGGGGAAGGAAGTCATTGGCATCATTGGAGATGGGATGCTGGCTGAGATCGGGGCTCTGTCCGCTCCCTTCCCTCTGCCTGCAGCCATCACGACAGGTGCACACGCATGCACTTCTGGCAGCTCCTACTGCCTGTTCTGGAGCATTTGTGGCTCTAGGACACCCAGTGCATCCTGAGAACATGCCCTGATTGCTGAGGGGACCACATCTATGTGCACCTTCTGCTGGCTGTCAAGTGATGGCAGAAGCCAGGCTCTGCTCA
The DNA here is from genome assembly GCA_030014935.1 of Caiman crocodilus. Taxonomy (NCBI): domain Eukaryota; kingdom Metazoa; phylum Chordata; order Crocodylia; family Alligatoridae; genus Caiman; species Caiman crocodilus. The sequence goes on along the minus strand of JAGPOW010003356.1, from coordinate 4,421,401 downwards.
GTGGGACGGGGAGTTGCTCGGCTGGCAGAAGGCAGTGTGGTGGCTGCCCAAGCTGGAGTCTGTGGGGCAGGGAGTTTGCAGGACAGTCTAGGCTGGCAGGGGCCTGGGGTCTGATCTAGTGAGCTCTTCCCTGCGCTTCCAGAAGCCTCCTTTCTAGGGATCCCGGCAGCTCTGACCTTCTAAATAGGCATTAGCCTGAAATAACCTGGCCATAAGCCCTGCCAGTGCGTGTGTGGAGGAAGTGGCCTAGCGTTAGCAAACACACGGTTTGGAGCAATTAAGATTACACTGGGGGAGCCAACAGTTTCCAGGGCAAACAGAAGCACTCATTCATGCATTGAGCCTGTTCGGGAGGTGACAGGAGGTTGTGCGCCCAGAAATACCAGGCCACTCCTCCTTGTTGTGCTGCGCCCAGCCAGGGAGGGGTTTCTTGGCTTCCCTGTCTCCTTTCTCCCAAAAGGATAGGGCGTAGAGCGGGCTCTGGTGCCCCTCACAGTGAAGGGGGTGTGTGGAGGGGATTCTTGATGGACTCTGCTGGGCCTGAATTACACTGACTGCCCCCTTCTCAGAGCCTAAAAATGAAGGTCCCGTCTCTGGGACCACCCAGCCAGCCCTTGGGCTCTTTGCTGCTGCTAACAAGGGGACCCCTCAGCACCCATCCGACGGTGGGACACCCTTGCCCAGAGGGAGCTGGATTGAGGCCCACCACCCTCCTTCCATACAAGGGACCCCTTTTTTTGGTGCCTATCCAGGGCCCTGCTGTGGCTACCGTGGAGGAACCTGAAGCCTAGGAAATGCCTTTGGCTTCTGGTGACTGATTTGCCTGTGGTTGATAATGTCTGTGGTTTGTGTGATGACATCAGGGCCCCTCCATGAGGTTTATTATATCCGTTTACTACATAGCTCCTTATCTGTTATTCTTGTGATAGACCCAGAGATTAGCAGCAGGCAGACAGGCCCAGAGAGATTCCTCTGGCCTGATTCATCGCCAGGCACTTTTCTAACACGGCCCTTTGGCCTGCTCTCCCAGCTGGGAAGGTGAAGGAGTGACACAGGCAGCTGAACCTTAGCCACTCAGAGGACTAAGGATAAAGAAAAGTATTAAACACGGCGGCCCTTGATTTCTGGTTTTAATGCGTCTCCGGTGTTGCAACCTGTCCTTTCTCCAATTGTCCCGTTTTGCGTGCGCAACCCGAGCTGCTTTGCATAGCAGTTGTGACCACACTGGAGTTGCGAAAGGCAGAGCTTTCTCGTTCAGAGAGATTTGTAGCCCAAAGAGCCGGTTAGGTTGCGTCTTGAGCGACAGAACCTGGTTGTGGGCAGGAAATTGGAGAGGCCCGGACAGGGCAACATGCAGGTGAACCAGCCTTGAAAATGCACGTGTAATCTTGGAGGAGTTTCTCCTCTTAGCGTGCCTCAGCTTCCCCACTTGTAAAATGGGGAGAATTCCTTCCTTCCTGAAAGGCTGGGGATGAAAGGGGTGAACGCTTAGTGCCATTACAGTCCCTCCTTCCAGCCAACAGTTCCCTTGCGCTAGCACTCTCCAGCTCTTCCGTTCTTGGGACTGCAAGGGGAATTATTCCAAAGCACTAGGTGCCGAGTGACTCCACCATTGGAAGCCCGATGGAGGGACAAGCTTCTTCTCTCAAAATATACCTGTAGGGTGGGATTCACAAAGCTCCTGGCGTAGTTCTGCTTTTGCTGAAGTCAAGGGTGACACAGCCGCAGACCCCAGGGGCCATAGGGTTCAGGTAGGGGGCCATGCATTGGACTGCACCCTCTGTAGAGTGCCAGGTAGGGTTTAGGCTGGGCCAACAGCAGCTCCTCCTCATCCAAGAGCCCAAGTCTCCTGGCGGCTTTCAACCAAGCCTGTTGCATGGGGCAGGTGCTGCCAGCAGCTGCAGCTCGTTGCTCCTCTTGTGACACTGACGGCTTCAAGAAAGGGACCTGGCCAGCTTGGCAGCCTCCTTGGTTTCTGAACCAAGCGTTTCCAGCCCTGCCCTCCCGAGCTGAACTTTTGTGTCTTCTGCACATTCTTCTTCCCTATGTTGCTGCTTGAGATTCAAACAAGCAGAAGAAAGTGAGGCCAGCAGTGGTGTTGTTCTCGAACCTCTTTTACTTGCCCAAATCTCTGTGTTCCTGATAATACAGGAGCACGGAAAATCCTTTCAGATCCGTGCTTGATCTGCAGTGTGATGGCATTCCTGATGAACTGGGCCTGGGATGCACTGGGAAATGGGCCCAACCTAGCCACTTCCAGTGCAATCGTATTTGCTCGCAAGCACGAGGCCAGCTACTGGCTCTGTATGGCTGGATTGCTGTGCTCTTGGGTTTGCTGGTGGTTGAGTTGGGGTTGGGCCATCTGACATTTGTCTTGGTTCAAGGCAGTGAATGAACTTCTATGATGTTGATAGTGGTGTGTCACTTTATAGCAACTTCCTCTTCTTCAACCTGGGTGAGTAAGAGTCCCTGCTGTTTCCCTGCACAGAAAAAAGGGTTATTTCCTGCAGAGGCCTGTCAGTGTGCTCCTTCTGTGATGCAAGGATTCTGAGTCTCCTCTAGGTTTTCATCGATTCTGGAGATCACGTACAAAATTTGAGACTTGCATAACACAACCTTAGAGTTGTGAATGGAAGCAGGCAAGTAACTGGTGTGTGTGTGTGTGTGTGTGTGCACGCATGCGCGTGCACAGTTGCTGTGACCTTGCTGTGTGTGTGTAGGGGGTGGAAAGGAGGGAGTATGAAGTTAATGTGACTTTATGCTGTAGGGTGTGGGCGGCTCAGCTGATGTGGGTAATGCATAATGCAGACTTAGCCTGGATCATGTGGCATATCTGTGACAGACACAAACAGCTAAAATTCCCCTGGGGCATCATTTAAAGGAAGAAAATAGCTTTATAGGAGCCATAACTTGGCTTGTGATGAGCACTGGGCTTGGATTGCTGAAGCAAATGAGTGATGCTGAAGCAGCAGCGAGCGTCTGGAGGACAGAGGATGGAGCTGTGACCTGGAGCGGTGCAGGGGTGTCCCCGGCAGCACTGCGTGTGGTGGGTGGCAGCTGGGCCGGGCTCAGGTCTGGACTAGCAGCAGCCGACGTGGGCACTGAGGTGTTGGTGGGAGATGTGCAGTAAAAGTGCCCGTGACCCACTGAGGCAGGAGCTCTTGGGGAGCCAGCTGACTTGCTACGCGAGGACCCAGCCCAGCTGTAGCAGAAAGCATTGCCAGCACCTCCCTCTGCTTTGCCTGGTTTGGCCCATTTCCTTTTTCACGGGCCCTGAAATTCAGTCAGCCTTTTTTAGCAATCAAGGAAACTTTTGAAAACCAGTTGAGTTAGTTCCATACGTGGCCCTTCTCCAAGGAAGGAGCCAATCTGTGCCTGGGACCTCTGCCCAGTCCCTGAAGCTGGACTAGTTCCAGTTGGGGTGGCACAAATCGGAAATGAGCCCAGACCAGGCCCAGGCTGGTGGCAAGAGTGTCTGATTCCCGGTAGCCAGGGAGCGTCCAGATTTGGGGGTGGCCCGTGTCGCGGCGAGGCTGCGGAGCATTGGCTGGTTCCCATGAGTCCCTCTGCTACAGGCAAACAGGCCTCTGGGTTTAATTAAATGGCAATGGCAGCGTTGAACACCCTGAAAATGGAGCACGATCTCTATGAAAGTACACAGAGAGTGTTTGCCTCGCACAGTAGGGAAGGGGGGTGATCTCGATGCCAGCAGCGTTTGTGGAAGGGACTGTTCCCTCCGGCAGGCAGCACTAATTGGAGCTGTGCTTGGATCGTGGCCCTTGCCTCAGCCTCTTGTTCGATTTGGGCACGGTTGCTATCCCGGGCCAATGACCCGGAGCAGCAGCAGAGCCTGTCTCTGCTCTCGTGATGTCTGTGGGGCTGACGGGTGCAGCAGGCTCCGAACCAAGGCTGCGTGGATCTGAGGCAGGAGGTGTTACCGCTCGAGTTCAGACCCAAGATCCCGTGCTGGGAAACCGCTGTCGGAGCTGCAGAGTGAACCCACGGCAGACCCTTGACCCCTCCAGTGGGCTGTGTCATGACTTCCCCTCTGCAGCAGATCCTTAAAGAGAAGCAGAGAGTCTCGAGGCCAGTGCAGCATGTGCTGTCTGAGCAGCACTCATTCTCTGGGACCGCCGAGAAGCCTGGAAGCATCTTGCTGCACCTCTGAGCGAGCCACCACATCTCATAGAAAAACTGGCACCTGTGCAGAGCCCTGCTACGTCTCCTGAAGGGCCTAATTCCAGAGATCCAGAGCGTTAAGCTAGCAGCTGATGGAGATTGCCTGTGTTTGGAGGTCTGAATCATGAGGACATAACAGGGACGTAAGAAGCCCCATTTCCTGGGTCAGACCATAGAAGCACCTTGCCCAGTCTCCTGTGCCACACAGGGGCAGAGAGCGGCTGCTGAAACCAGTGTTTTTTCCACTGTTCCTCTCTCACTTGCAGCCTCCAGCATTTAAGGTCCAGGACGTTCTGATTCAGAGGCTGCATCCCTAACTCCTGTGCTCGATGCTACTGATGCCCCCTTCCTCCAAGAACTGGTCCAGAAATCCCCACCTCGTAGCTGTCATCGGTTTGTGATTCACAAGATAAAGCTATGTTGAGGCGGGAGGTAGAAAAGAGCCATAATCTATTTGCAGTGTTAGGGTGTGTGGGGCAGTCTCTGTGGCTGTATCTACACAGCAAAAGGTAGGTGTAGCTATACCATGGAGAGGTATGTCCATGTTGGTTTTACTCTATCGTGGGTGACAATAGTGGGACAAGCTCCACTGAGCATTAGCACCCAGCGTATGAACCCAATGTCCCTGGAGAGTTCGCAGCCTGCCTGCTAGCATGTGCTAAAGCCCCTGCCTTCAGCGCTGTCTATCCCTTCGCCAGCTAGGTTAAAACGAGCACAGGTGCATAGACATAACCTCTGTCTCCCGAGTGTGTGCATCTTGCACTGGGTGGTTCTGTTTGCTAAGCTCCTGGGCACTGCTCGGGCAGTTCCTGTGAAGAGACTGAGATGATGTAGGCAAATGAGGGGATTTATGTCTGTGACAGCCTGTAATGATATACTGCTGCTCATGAGCGGGTAGCCTGTGTGCCTCACGCCAGCTCCTGGCACTCAGAGCCTCCCTGCTCCATTTACCTTGGCTTTGCAATAATGAAATAAGGAACAGCAAGGCTAGCAGCAGTGTACCCAGCTGGTTGCTGTGTGTGTTTATTTCATGTGGTAGATTTTTCCTTGATGCCCTATCTGAAGTTTCCACATTTGAGACACGCCTGTTTCTGTTCATACACTACAATAAAGTTCCCTGTGCTGGAAGGGGGTAGCAGGGGCAGCTTTCAGCTCTGCTCCAAAGCACCACGGCTGCATTGCTCCCTACAGCATCTCCCACTGCCGGCCGAAGGAACTGGAGTGCGGCAAGCACCTTCCAGGCGCAGGGTTTTGATGTCCATGAGCAGGGCTCAAACCGGGGGCCTCCAACACCCTGGGACAGCTCAAGATGACTTGCCTTCTGCACCTGCACCTACACCTACACAAGGACAGGTCGGGGTGGGGGGGCCAGGAAAGTACATGTCGTCTGGCTGCATCATCTGGTTGGCTGGACAGAGCTGCAGGTGTGCGGAGCCAGAAGGTCTCAGTGGGGTGGAGTCGGAGCAGGTGGATCCAAAGTTCGGTGCAATCGGTGGGGAAATCTGCACTGACTTTAAGGGGCTTTGGGTCAGCCCTGTGGGGGCTTTGTGTCTGAGAAGCAGGTTGACGTAGAAACAGCTGGAGAGAGAGACAGATTTGGATGTCACATAGGAGAGCCAGGTCCCCATGGAGCTGCAGGTGCGAGGTGCTGTCCTCACAGCTGCTCGTGCCCAGAGGCAGATGCAGTGACTCCTGTAGAGAGCAGGCAGCCTTGCCGTGATTGGGATGCTTGTGCGGGGGGAGTCCTTTCCTCTGTGAGTAAGGCTCCCTGGGTGTGGCAGGTTTCCTTTCTCAGTGCTCCAGTTCTCTTTGTGTTCACACCCATGTAACTCCCTGAGATTCGGCAGATGGCAGGGACCTGCTGCGTGCTGAGCTGGGCTACACGTTATGTGCTTTCCTCGCACCAGACAGTAGTCGCACATTGAGCACGGGAGAGTTGCAGCTTACCACGCTTTTTGCATCAGCTCCAGGCTGGAATGAAACCCTCAAAAGAGACAAGAGGGGTTTGGCTTGTACATGGGTAGATTGCTCTATCAGGAAATGAAACCTTTTTACAGATTCCCAGAAGTTTTACAGAAGTGATGCAAGTCTTTTCCAGGTCCGTAATGGGGCTGTGCAGGGGGCCTAGAGCGTGCTGGCAGTGTGCAAGGGGGAGTTGTTAGCCATGGATCCTGCAGCCTTCCAGCTCCAGCATGCCAGACCGCTAGTCCCCCATGAGCAGTGCACAGGTGGGCACCCACCCTCCCACCCAGCATTGTGGGTCCCTCTCGCAGTGCCTGCCACGTATTCCAGCCCTGACTGTAATTACCTGCGTGCCTGTCAAAACAAGAATAAAGAGCTTGCTTGCCTATGGTGGCCAAGTCTGTAATCATGGGGAAATGTTCCCCCTGTGATAAGATAACATTGATGCATTTCAAAGGGGAGGCTGAACCCCTTTTGTTGGTGATAGCATGGGAATGTGCGTGGGGCTCTTGTGCCAGCACGGCACTGCTGGCTTAGGAAACTTTCCTGCGCAGGCCTCCTTTCTTCCTTGCTAGCAAAACAGCTTTTTGATTGTGCCCTTATCAGCGTTGTGGGTTTGAAAACCTATGGGCATTGGCACAGGCCTCGTGGAGAAAGGGTGGACCTTTTGCCTCTGGAGGCCTGGGTCACCCACAGTTGGAGCTGCTTGTGGAGCAACACCATTGTTTTGTGTGGCCCAAGCTGCTGAAGGGGCTCTTTTAACATGTTATAAAAATCGGCAAAGAGCTGGCATGGTTTCTTCTCTGACAGGGCCCTGGCAGCCTACCCAGCAAGCAAAGTGGGGACTGGAGCCTGGGCTTGCTGAAGCTGGCTACTGTGGGCAACCATAGTAGTAAAGACACGTGGCATGAAGGCATACCTGAGGTCCCTGTTGTGTGCTAAAGTCTGGGCTGCTGTGCCTAGTTAAGGGTATCAGGATAATAAGGCTCAGCTTGCACAGGGATGCTAGCACGTGCTACAATCACAGCACCATGTGTCCAAAGAGGCGCTTAATTTTTTTGCTGATCTGCTTTGTTTGGGGGTGGGAGGTCACCTGCACATCCGCTGTGGATGGGACGTTGGTGGAGTCTGCTCTGAGGGACACGGCGAGGCAGATTCTCCGGGGCATTACACATGTGAAGTAGGCACAGACACAGCTGTTCTGAGACCAGGCGATGGGAAGTGAGAAGACAAGAAAAAGCAGAAGAAATGTAGGAAGAATCAAGGAAAATTTAGGGTTTAAAAGCAGGGGGAGGGCACAGGAATTGCTGTCAGCAAGGTGAAGACCATTTAAAGAGCTCCTTAGTGCGGTGGTCTTCATAGGCACACATTCAGCATCACTAGGCGTGTTTGTGGCCCCGTGGACTCTGGGATTTTGAGTGCCCAGACTGGCCATGAGTGCTGGGCAGTGCTTCTTGGCAGTGGAGTGCATGGGCAGGCAGGGCTTCAAAGCTGCTTCCGGCATGAAGGCAGCGTGGACAAGCTGAGCCTGTGTGGCTGGGTCTGCACGTGTTTCTGCAGTGGGCTGTGCATCTCCCTGAGGACCTGCTGCTTGGCACATCGGTGCCGGTGTAGGTTTCTGGCCGGTGTCCTGCTTGCATTGCAATGTGTTGGAGGAAGATCTGGGGACAGATGGGGGCTTTTTTGGCACGAAACCTGCAGATCTGATGACATGGAGCCCTTGGGCTTTGCCAGACGGTTTGTACGGGACGGGGTGGGAGTTGAAGAAGCTGGAATGTGATGTTTAGATGCCCTTGATATGAAACATTTTGATTTTTATCTGAGCCGTAACTATTTTTCCTTTTGAAACTTCCTTCTGGTTTAGTTCTGAGCATTCAAGAACTCTCCAAAAAAAAAAAAAAAAAAGTCCTCGAATCAGAAGCAAAATATTTCCTTTGTCTCTTGACAGTTGCCAGTGAACCAAAAAAAGCCATTTATTCTCACAGCGCTGGTTGTATCCTGCCAGGTAGCTTCTCGGGATGTCTGTTCTCAACAGTGGGCGCGAGTCTCCTTTCCTCTGCCATGGGTCTGATTCCACTGGCTTCCACGAGGTTGCTTTTTGGTTTGGGCTGGTAGAAGGGACCTGGCTGTAAACTTCCCACTCGTGCCTTCTTCCGTCCCAGAGGCAGCAGCATTTCGGCAGGTAGAAGACCTCCCAGAGCACTGTGGGGTCCAACGTGGGAAGGCAGGTGCTACAGAAATGAGGTGAACCACAGTATTGCTGTTGAGTATTGCCCTCTACTTCTCAGCAGCGGGCAGGGACTGCCTGCTTGGCAGAGCAAGGCTCTGTAGTTGGGGATGTTCGGGTTCATGTAGAAGAGGCCCTAACGGCACCATTTCCCCACCCAGGGCCGTGGCTCACGGGTGTGTTGCCGCTCATATCCCAGAGCAATGAGCAACCCAGTCGGGTGGAGGGGAGCGACTCCAGGTAAAGAGGATCCTGCAGAACCAGGGGCCTTTGGGTCCAGCAGCTCTGGAGGAGGGGTCTGCAGCAAGAGGGTGTAATGGGATCCATTGGGGAATTTGTGCACAGCACCACGGGGGCACTGATGATGACCCTCCAAAACCAGGCATGGCCAGGTCCTGGGCAGGAGGGGAAGAAGGAGTCTTTTCATCACCCCTCAGCACCAATCTACAAGGACCTAGAGTCTCCATTTGAGCTCCGCAAGGGCCCCTGGGGCTGGCCAGAGACCTGAAGGGGTTAAAGGCTGCCAGGCTGTGGCAGCCCTGTGTGGAGAGACGGGCACAGTACCGAGGAAGGCTTCCTGGTGTGGGAAGCATGGTCCCCTCAAGGGTTAACTCTGGGCTGGGATATTCAAACACCTCCAGCTGAGGTAAGCACCCAGCTTGTTTGTTCAGGTAAATAAGGAAGGAATTAGATATAATGAGCCAGGGAGGCATTTGCTGAGCCCTCTGCATGCTGGTGCTCGGCTGCAGGGCTCTGCCAGTGCCTGCGGTGCCTACTTGGAGGCAGATGCCTGTAGCTTTGTGCCTCTCCCTGTAGCCCCACAGATCCTCTCCCACCCCCCAGCCGCTCAGAGCAGCCAGGTGCTGAGTTCACGTGTCCCCTGGCAGGCGGAGGTCCCTCCTGGTGGCACCTCTCCAGAGGACTTGATGCTTCCCAGAGCGCGGGCAGTGTCCTGGGAGCTGAGCTGCACTGAGTGAGGAGCACAGCCCTCGCGCCCTCTTCCTGGAGCCACGTCTCTGCTCCCCCTCCGCCCCCTCCTTATGCCTGACTGAGATGTTGAATGTCAGTGGGAGACCCCTTCTACCCTTCTTGCTGGACCAATGCTGCTGCTCCTGAGAGCCCACGCATCTCTGCACGCCTAGCGGGTAAGTCCAATCCTCTGGTGATGAGAGTATCATTTCTGGTGCGTCCGCCCTGGCAGTGCAGAGTTTATCCTGGGCTCTGAGATCTCCTGGGCATTTCCCTCTCCCATCCGACCCAGCCTTGCGTCTCCGGCCTACAGCCTGGTGCCAGGCTGCTAGTGTGTTGTGCCACTGTATCTGTTTCGTTTTGCGCTTTGATTGACTTGCTGGACCACTGGAGGTGATTGAGGTGCTTTGCGATGGGGCAGACCATCCGTGGAGGGTCTCTCATATCTCCCGGGGAGGCAACTGGGACTGCTCGTCGCCTAGGGGGTGAATCCAGTGTGAAACTCCCTGCAGGTGGGAGGGACCCGATTGCCAAAGGCAGGAAAGGGAGTGCACTGATGGCATCCTGCTGAAGGCCGCTGGAAACTGCACTCAGCTTCAATATGCACCTTGGGAATCTTCCCCTGAGGCCTCTTAGCAAGGGCCGGGTTGCAGGGAGTGGGCAGGGTTTTTGGGTTTCTCTACCTTTTGCTGCTTGACCATGACACCAAGAGCTCTGTGCCTCACTTTACCCAACTGTGACATGGGCTAAGTGCCCCTTGCTTCTGGGAGGATGCAAGGCTCAGCTGATAGATCAAATTCCTTGGGGACCACTCGGGAGAAACCTCCTTGTCCAGCCCTGTTACCGGATCACGTGCGGTGTGAATCACTGCTGCTATGCAGACCGCCAGGTTTCTGGGACTGGCCGAGCAAGGCTGGGAATGCACAGGGCTGGCGGACAGGTCTGTAAAAGGCTGGGTAGGGCTTTAACCCTTTGAGGCAGGCCATCGGCATCTCGGAGTCCCTCTGCTTTTTTCAGTGCCAAAGGCCAGTTGGCTCCAGGCTTGGCTTTGATGGTTCTGCTCGGGTAACGAAACACAAATGACACCTTGGCTGCCAACACCTGTACAATGCCGGCGTTCTCATGGCCGGGGGCCTCTCTGCAGGGCCAGCACCTTGCTGCAATAAATAGGGGCCCTCCAGGGGCTGATGGGGAACACCAAGCTCTGCTGCTCACCTGGGACACACACAAGCTGCTGCTTAAGTAAGACCTGCAGCTCGCTGCACCCTCATCCCCCCACCCCTGCAGGAATGGAGAGACTGCAGGTGGAGAGGGCGGCTTGACCTGGGGCAGCCAGGACCTATGCGAACATCAAAGGCAGCTCGGGATAGGGCTCCCTCGCCTAAGAGGCTCGACACTGGGGTAGGTAAATGGCTAAGGACCTGGGTGCAGGTGGTCACTGGGGAGGAGTGGGGAAGAAACCATGACTGTGCCTTCCTCTTCCACCCCCATGTCAGGTCAGAGTCAGCTTTGGCAGGAGAATTTCCAGGAGGCAGGGAGAAGAGGGGGGAAATGATGATGGCAAAATGCTCTTTAGTATGTCTTGAAGGTAACTGCACCAACAGATCTTCCATAAGTATTCACAGGCTGTTTGCTCCCCCGCAATGAGCCAGGCTCATGCTGGGTCTCTGCATGACCTGTTGATGCCAGAGCTCGAAGGGGTAGAGCTGTTAACTTCTCTAGAGGAGGAGGAGAGCGCAGCGGGGGGGACACGACTAAACTGAACACCTTGTCCTTCATTCTGCTGTTTTGTTACCCTCCTTCCGCCCCAAACCAGAGGGAACTGGCAAGAGGTGGACAGAGCACCCAGCGCATGCTCCTGCTGAGGTCGGTCCAGCTGTAACCTGGGCTCTTCCTGCTTCAGGATTCAAAGGGCAGATGGAGGTTTGGGGTCCAAGTGCTCGGGGGACTCTTGAAGTCCGTGGTGCATTGTTGATGCTTGCTGTGGTATCAGTTCTTGCAAGGACGTGCACGGCTCCCTGTGGACGGGGCAGCCCTGAGCACTGGGTGCACCAGCTCCAAGGGTGAGGGGTGCTTTCTAAGCCATCCCAGTCCAGAGCAGAAGGCCAGACCTAAATGCTCCCTCAAATGCAGCTGCTCAGAACCACCCTGGATCCAGAACCAGGGACAGTTCTCTGACGAGGCGCTCCTACACCGGGGCAAAGTGCCCAGACTTGCCTCCCCGCCTCGCCCCAGGAGCCCACACAGCCGCTGCCCGAGTGGTGCACAGCCCAGCACCCGTGGCTCTGTGGAGAGGAGAGCTGGGAGAGACGGTGGGCCTTCTGGAGTGCCAGCTGTCAGCTGGGAGGATCCTGAAGCAGGTGGGTAGTGTTGGGCCAATTCTATGCATCCTGAGCAGTAAATCTGTCCTGGAGCCCATCTGATAACTCAGGAGAGCTTCCTACTCCGACTCCATTCCTGTCTGTCCTCAGTGAACTGTGTTTCTAACTGCTATCTGGAAAGAGCAGATGAGGGTTTTTTTTGTTGTTTTTTCCCCAGAAACAACCAGGAATTTGGTGCCCCACTCAACCAGCTCTGACAAGTCCTTGCTTCTTTACAGTGCCGCGCTCCTGCCTTGTGAAAATCAGGCTCCTTCAAGAGGAGCATTCAAAACCAGAGGCACCCCGAATTGGTAGTCACTTGCCACCAGCATATTCACAAGCCATGCTCTCTGCACCCGGCCTGGTGTAGTTTGCTCTGGCCACCAGCTCCCTCTTTGGCTACAGGAGTGGCAGAGCCCTTTCACCTTTAATCTTGCGGCCCCCAATAAAAGCATCTCATTTCCTTTGTGCCACCAGATGTCTGACTGGCAAAGCAAATAGGCTCTAAATTATTCCATACCCAGCCTGCTGGACTTTGATAGTCTCTGTTCCCAGGTGCTCTCCCTTCGAAGTAAGATGAGGGTGACTCTGCTCAGGCCTGTTCCTGTTACCCTGGCATGATGTGTTGTATTTCTAGAGCACAGGGCGCTTGAGGCTGGAAAAGCCAGTGGTGATGTCAGGCAGGGGTCTGTCAGGCATGTGTCCTGCCCATGATGGGCAGGAATAAGCTGATGGGTGACTTCAGGGTCAGTGGTGATGGGCAGCGGGATGCAAGTGGCTGTGTTGAATGAGCCATAGCATCTGAGAGATGAGGTGAGGTGAAAAGTGCTGGGGTCTTCAGCTGTCCTTCCACATAGGCTGTTTCTGGAGGGGATGCCCTGGGCAAGAGTGACTGTTATCAGGAACCGAAGGCTTATGTGGGGTGGAGAAGGAAGTGGTGGAAGCATTGGGATTACTCTTCCAGGTGGCTGCAGAAAGCCATGTAAATGGGGGAAGCTGTGGAGCAGGGATAGGTCCACCCCAAAACATCAAACTGGGAGCACAGCAGGGCACAACTTAGCAGCTCCACCAAAGTCCTGGATCCCAACCAGGCAGTTCAGAGATGTCACAAGAGGCAATTCCTGGTGCATGCCAGGGGTCTCTGCAGAGCAGCCTCTATGGAGGTGGGTAGTCAAGGGCATGAGAGTCGACGCCGACTCCACCAGACTGGGATTGGAGCCATCGTTGCTGCAGCATTGAAGAGCCCCGGAGGGCAGAGCAGAAGCTGCTAGCGGGAGGGAAGGTGAGCCAGTCCTGGAGAGCTACTGGGAAGTCCTGGGGCTCAGGGAGGGGTAAATTAACAGATGGAGTTTGGGGGCAGGGGACGAGAGCTTAGGGGAGAGGGAAGAATTTGTGTGATGGGGGAAAGCCAGCCCAGTTTTGCAGATGCTAGAGCTGCAGGTAAAGGTCAGCATGAGCCTTGGCATCTCTTGAGTATAGCTGCCCTCAGCCTGTGGGCGCTGAGACACCAGTTCCTGCTGTGAAGCCTTTTTCCTCTGAGCGAGACTGGCTCTCCCAGGGTGGGGGCACAGGGAGCTGGTCTGAGCTGGAGTGAGGCTGGGAGAAAGAATCGGGCAGGGCCAAGCAGCCCAGCTTTGGGCTGTGCTCCTCCTCAGGCCAAGGGCTGATGAATGGC
>JAGPOW010003356.1:4385099-4402498 GCA_030014935.1 Caiman crocodilus | reverse complement strand
CCCCCCTGTTCAGGTGGTTATCAGCAAGTGTGGGCTACAGATAGCAGCAGTTGAATATTGGGGTGCTTACTTGCAAGGCATGAGAGATGGGAAGAGAACAGGAGAACTGATGAGGATGAGAGATCTTTTCTCTGCTATAGAAAGAAGTTGTAATGCAGGAGCTGGGATGATGCATCCAGAGGCTCACGGGTCTCCACAGGACTCTGGAGACCCGCATTCAGCTCCCTGCTCTGCCACGGACCTCCGGAGTAACCTTGGTCGAGTCACTCGGTCACTCTCGCTGGGTTTACTGGTCCTGCCCTACCTAAGGGGCATGTTATGAGGCTGAATACATTCAAGCTAGGGAGGTGCTGTATTATGAGCTGACATGGTCATTACTTCATAGGCTGTTTTGGTTCGGGTAGTTAAACTTATTGTGGGGCGCTTAGATATGGCAGCGATGGGCCCAAGTAAGTGTTGGAGAGGAGCAGATTGTAGCCAAGGCTGGTCCTTCTGGGTCGGTTTTGGTCTCTTTGAGACCATGGCAGTTATCATATGGAGTGCAATGGCATGTGGGCTCTCTGTTGCATGCATGTGCTCCAAGGCTGCTCCTTCTGGGTCGGTTTTGGTCTCTATGGCAGTTATCATATGGAGTGCAATGGCATGTGGGCTCTCTGTTGCATGCATTTGCTCCATGAGCTTTGGGCCTAATCCCAGAGCTGCCTTTGCCATTAGTGGGGGGAAGGATCTGGCAGTTACCTTAAGCTCTCTCCAAGGTGCTGGGGCTGATGAGGACGAAGCAGAAGGAAGCCGGGCTTGCTGTGTGATTAACAAGTGTTTGCTCATGCCCTGAACTCTAATGCTGTCCCTGCAGCAGCTTGGCTTTGAGAAACAGAGGGATTGGAGGGGGGTGGCAGGGGAGCTGCAGCTAACTTCTAGCATGAATGAAAGGTCAGAGGCTGAAGAGATGTGGGAGGCTGGAGGTGAAGAAGGGAAGGAGGAGAAAAAGAAATGAAAGGGAATAATGGAAGGGAGGGAGGGAAGACATGCAGGGAGGAGAGATGGAAGTGAGGGGGAGGCAGGAGGCGGTGGGGGGGGGAATGCGAGACAAGAGCAAAGCAGAGAGCAAGGGGAAGAAGCGCAAGGCTTAGCCCGTGAGAAGCCAAGCCCCGGTCAGGGAGGGACGCGGGCCAGGAAAGCTGCCCTTTTCTCCTTGGTCAGTCCCTCCTCCTGTTATCGCAACAAGTCTTTCTCAGAGCAGCTTCTTAGAGTAAACACTTCCCCACCTAGCCCATAAAGGCCTCCACCGCAGCAGCAGCCTCCATGCCAAAGCCAGAGAAAGTCAAACAAAGGTCCCCACCCTTGGCCTACAGCACATTTTGTTAAGTGATTACTCAGGCTTTGCCATCCCACAGCCCAGCGGTTCTGTCCGTGGCCAGGCTGGTTCCCAGGGGCTCTGGCCCTTGCTTCCCACGATGGGAGGGGGTCCCACTGTTGGGCCTGCGGAGGGTGGTGGAAACCAAGGTGGCTCTGATTGCGTAGGGAGGTGTTTCACCTCGGGCTTGGCAGCGTCTCCTGCATCGCTTCGCCTGCAGCCCTACTTGCTTGGCTTCTTGTTTTCTGTTAGCAATTTTGGTGACTGGGAACATGACTCCAGGCAACAATTCACCTTTGTACAGTGCCTCCTTTATGAGAGCCTTGGGTCAGGGCCTGCCTTCTAGTTCAGAGGGTGAAGTTCGCCCCACTGCTCATGAGCACAGGCACGGGTCATTCTTCCCCCATGGATACTGGAGCCCCATTCTCACTGTACCCAGCTCTTTTGCAGGGGAAAAGTTGCCATCAGAAGTCAGTGTTGCTGCACTGACTTTACTGGAGCTCCCTTCTGAGTGGATGGCCTTTTTTTCCCCCTCAGTTATGCCCTCTGAGGGTCTGGTCTGCAGGTTAGGGGGTGATGTGGAGCACAAGATGCTTCACTGTGGGTAGGATCTGGGAGGAATGGGCAATCCCATGCAGCTCCAAGCATTCTTGGTGCCAGGACCATTGCAAAGTGCATCTGACCCTGCTGGACCTGAGCCACAAGCTTTTTGTCCCAGCGGCTGCGACCAGTGCTTGTGTGAGGTCTGGGAGAGCTGTTACGTGTCGGGGGACGGTACTGCAAGCAGAGTGCTCCATGCCATGTCTCAGGGGCTTGATTTAGCTAAAGGTATTGCGGGGACTTCAATCGAGAGCTGGCAGAAGAAAGGGGAAGATGGATCTGGAGGCACAACCCGCGAGGGAGATGGGTCTCGGGCTTGCCCATTGTCCTAGGGCCCCGGGATCTAGCCTGCTCTCCATCTGACTTCTTTCTCTCTCTCTGCTGGGAAGGAAGGTGGGGCTGAGATCTAATCCCATTTCCAAGAAAAACCAAAGTCCAAGATTTGCAAAAGCTTTCTCAGGGCCCAGGCCTTGCAAGCTGTTACCACTTCCCTTTTGTGCTGGGGCCAGCATGAGGCTGGATTTACAGCTGATCTGCTCAACTCCTCATCTAATCCAGAGCAAATAAACTAGAGGTTTGGAACCAGGCAGCATCTCTCAGGGAAACCTGTTGCTACGGGGGAGGAGGGAGCACCCCTGGGGGGTCTCTTCAGGCCTGGCCTTGGGTTGCCAGAGGAGAGGAAGGCAGTTTGTGGGAATAGCCTGGTGGAGGGGTCACACTGGCTCTGCGGTGGGGCTGTTTATCGGGTATTTGACTGGCAAAGCGGAGTCGATGGCAGGGGAGTTTATGGGCCACAGTGACATTCAAGACGCATGCCTGTTTGAGCAAAGGGCTGCAGAGCTGTCACCTCGGATTTCGTATTTCTGAGCACTACGGATGATTGCAGCCCGTGTCGGGAGGCTCAAGTCAAGTGGTTTTGCTTTGCTGGTGTCCACGAGGCAGGGGCTTTACGCCAGCTCGAATTCTGGCTGTGTGTACACGTGTGTGTGCATGTGTGTGTGAAATGCACAGTAGAATTGCCCCTTCCACATATGAGGGTGGAGGAGTGTTTCTACTCTAGGTACGTATATGGCTCCATTGCTGCAGTATATTCACATCCTAAATGTATAAGCAGAAGCTTTCTCTATCTATAGCTAGCTCCATGCTTCTGCATCCAGTGTCTGACAGCATGACTAGGCCTGTGTGCAGAAGTATTTGCCCCCGGAGAGGCCGTCCAGGGCTGGCTGGCAGCTGGTGCTAATGCAGGCCCATTTCTAGCATGGGGATACTCGTTGGTTCCTCATTAAGCAGCAGCTGGATGTTTGTATCAGATGCTGTGTTACCGCGGGTGCTCAGGAGAAGGGGGCTGTAGTTGTTGGCTTGCGTGGGTGGTTGCTGGATGGCTGCAGTTTCTTAGAGGGGGCTTTGGGGCCTGAATACTTGGGAATTTCTGCACCTAATGATGGGAGTCCACCCTGGCCCTCGTGGAAGAACAGGTTGCCTTTCCCCTAAGTTGTGCAGAGAATGCCTGGAAGTTTGGGCTTCAAAAAACCAATGTCACAAAGGAGCAGAAGAAAGCTGCGGTGGGTCTGGGACAGGGGTAGGGGCTGGGAGCTCCCGTGTGGTAGTCCTAACTTTGCCACTGATGTCGCACGACCATGGGCAACTAACTCATTTAGTTTCCCTCTGCCTGAGCCTTGGTGCCGGCAGCAGCACTTGGCTGTGTAGACTGTGGTGGCCAAGGGCTTGGAGAGGTCAGGCTGATGGCTGGTAGAGAGGTGGTGGCAGCATCATCCCCAGCGTGGCTACAGCTCTGCTGACAGAAGACAACTTCTGCTGTTCGGGGAGTCAGTGCAGGCGCCTCTGCCCCCAGCGCTGTGTCCACACCCATGGGCCCAGCTGCCATAGGTAAAGCAGCGGCACGCCCCAATGCCAACTTTCATGAAACAATCGAGAGATTCCCCATTTCCAAATCTAATGAACTCTAGCTCATGATCTTGTGATGCAACCCTCAGCTCTCGGGAGTTTCCCTTCTGGTGCGTGTAAAGAGTGCCCAGCTGGTAAGCGTGGGGGGAGAGCAGGTCAAGGTGCCCCTGGTGAGGGAGGAGTGGGGCTGGGGTGGGTCATGCTCCCAGCGGGGCACGTGCCCCCTAGATTTGTGCACGGGGCAAAGCAGGCTGCTGCTGCGGGCTGCGGCTCTGGACCCTGGTCAGTGCTGCCTTTGCCCTGGAGCCATGCAGTGCCAGGTGCCTGCTGCCCTTGGGCTGCCCCATGAGCCCAGCGCTGGCCATGCTGCATCCTCTGCCTGCTTGGGGGCAGCAGCAGCAGGCACCTGGCATCGCACGGCTCCGGAGCAAAGGCAGCAGGGCCCGAGCCCGCCTTTGCCCCTTCCTCTCCTCACCTGCTGGTGCTGTCTCTGTGTCTGCCCCCCAGTCCCAAGCCACAGCCTCCCCAGCCCTGCTGCTGCCCCTCACTCCTGACCCGCAGTGCCCTACATCCTGCCAGGGTGTGTGTGAACCTCCTCTTCCCGGGCTCCAGCTCCACACCCCCACGCCCTCAGCACCCCCCCCCCCATGCGCACTCTTCAAAAATAACATCTCATGATTTACATTTCAAATGTCTTGATTTTTAAGTGGTTGTCTCATGATTTGTGATACAGTGGGGGGTTGCAATACTTCTCTTTCCTCAGTCTAAGGGGCCAAATCTGATTGCCGTGGAGCTATGCTGATTTACACCAGCTGGGTTCTGGTCCAAGGAGAATAATCTTCCTTCTCTGGGGTAATTAGGGAACGTTTGCAAAGCTTGAGTGTTAAATACTGTTTGTGTTAAAATCGCTGTAGACTTTGTTGCTGGCGTCTTCAGCGCGAGGCGTTTAACGGCAACAATGCAAATCTTCCAGATGTCCCCCTCTTTTGTTGTTGTTTTTTTCTTTTAATCTCTTTTCTGCTGGCAGATCTGTGGTTAATGGGCCTCTGGCTTGCGGCTATTAATGACGTTTAATTATCTCTTATTTACCAACCATCATTAACTTGAGGGAGCAAACATGGGGCCAGCCCATTTGCCAGAGCCAATCTTCAAGGAGCAACAGAAAAGAAATGAAATTTTCTTGGCACGTAGAAAAATGTACCAAGATAGCAACGCGCAGTACAAAACGCTTCAGTCAATAAGATCCCTCCTACACAAAGGATGCATTCATTTGGCTAGAAGGGCTTGAATAAACTCAAGGGATTTAATCTGTTCTATCCTTTTGCTTCCTTTACTTTCAAGAACCCAAGCGCGTATCTTCCTCCTTATGTTTTCTTGGATCATTTTTTTTGCTTGCTGTCTTTTTTTTTTTTTTTTATAATGCCCCCAGGGAAACACTGCACTGAAATCTGTCCACCCACGGATATCGTTTTTACCAAGCCCCCACGCTGGCTCGTTTTGTCAGGCTCGCTGATGTGTGCCGACCTGCCGGTGCTGGTTGTTTTTCTTGGAGCGTCTCTGTAGCACGGGGTCCCACATGCTTGCACGTTGGGTGGTTATTGTAAGGGCGCTGCTTTGAACTGGGCACGCTGACTTGTTGCTGTAGGGCCGTGACTCTCAACCAGGGTGCTGCAGTGTGCAAACACCTTTGCAAGATAAACCCAGGGATTTCAAATAAGAATCGATAGTGGCAAAGACTCTCTGCCCTGCTGTGGGCTTTCTGAGTCTTTGCAACAGGAGGATTGCTTGATCATGCTTCTGTAGTCAAGAAATGAGAGAGAGGGAGAGCCTGGTGTTTTTGGAGGGGTGCCTTGAAGCTAACAAGGGGGACTTGGAGTGCAGAAAGGTTGAGAAGCCCTGCTACAGGGCAGCTTGTACGGGCAGTGATCACCCCTGTAGGCTTGCTGCTATGTTTGAGGGGTGTATCCTGGGGTACCACATTATGGATGGATTTCTTGAAAGCACTGGGGGCTGCTGGCATTGACTTCTTTGCCCCTGACTTCCCTTAATAAAAACAGAATCGTGGCTTGTTTTTGCAGAAAATCTCTGTAAAAAGAGAGGCATGGGCCATGCCAGCAGCTATAAAATCCTCACTGTAGGGTGGGTGCCCTGACCCCAAGGGTGCCCTTTCAACCACATGCTCATTTGGGGGGAAGCTTTTCTTTAAAGCCTCCAGACTCCTCTTGGGGAATTGTCAGGTTTTCTCTTTCGATGGAGACATTTCCCAGGGTTGCCATGGAAATACAGCAGGCTCATCCTTTTCTCTGTGGAGTCCAGGACTCCCTGCGTACGTGAGACAGATGGAAACAGGCTGTTCTGATGTGTTTTAGCAAGGAAGTACAAAGCATGGGTTGGGACTGTGCAATGCCTATTGCAAAGACCCGCCAGCTGCCCTGTGCCCTGCGGCCTGGCAAAGACCATGCCAAGGGGCCAAGGTCTCGGAGCGTGTGTGGAGGGGGTCGCTTCTGGAAGGTAACTGGGGTTGATAACTAGGCTTCAGTTTATTCTCTGGCCTCACTTCCCCTTTGTGTGTTTAAGCCAGGCTTGTCATTATTATATAAGGCCATGGTGCCTCCATTTTGAACCTGAACGCCCGTGGCCTTCAGTGAGCTCTGGGTCAGGCTGTTAGTGGAAAGAAAGCTTGTGAAGGGGGCACTGGTGCAATAGGAGCTGCTGTTGGGTGCAGCAGGGGCTGGGCAAACACCCCTCTGGGCTGCGTTAGGGACTTGCCACAGGGCAAGGCAGGCTCTTGGGATCTGCACAGGCAGGGTTTGCAGAGCAGGTTGAGCACTTGAAGGCTTCAGACTGGCACTTTTACAGAAATGCTTTGTGAGCTAAAGTAGCGTAACTCCCACTGAAGCTACTGGGAATGAGAGGTGCCTAGAACATCCCCTGGGGTTTCTTTGTAAAGCTGGTCCGGTGCCATGCTCGGCGCCATATGTGGCTTTGAGCCATCAGCCCCATGCCAGAGCGGTGAACAATAGCTCTCCAAACCCAGTTTGAAGGGTGGTTGCTTCTCCTTGCTGTTCTGATGGCCCCTGTCCCCAGCAGTACGGACTGATTTGAAGTTGGAGGCTCTGGTAGCGAGGGGCTGTCTGTTTTCTGCCTCCAGAGATGCTTCTATCCTTGCCCCATCTCCCTCCCTGGCTGCGTGATTGCAAGCAGCCGGAGGTGCGAGTGCTACCATTCATTATAGAGCTGGAGTCTGGCTCTAAATCAGCGGTGTTTGAAGTCCAGCTTCCCCTGCCAAAGCCCAGTGCTTGTTTGATGTCAGTGCCTTTCCAGTGAGCATGCTGGATCCCGTCTGCTAGGGACAGCTATCTCTTCCTAAGCCGGCTTGCAGCTTCCCCCTACCCAGCCTGTCTCCCCTCTGATGGTCGTAAAGCTGGGGGAGCTGTTTGCCCCATACCCTGTTGTCTCCCCCCTTTGGAAAGTTACCTTTGGGGATGGCTCTCCTTTGCACTTGATTATCAGGTCATCCCAAACTGGTCTGATTCTTCCCCCCCTCCAACACGCACGGAGTCACCCTGGCCCATGAAGAGCTATTTAACCTGTTTTCATCTGGGGGTCTCTTAGGGCGTGGAGGGGCTCTTTGGAGGTTTCTTTCCCTTTAACAGGCTTAGATTTCACCCATTGTGCATGACCACTGGGCAGAAAGGCAGGCATTATCTTCAAAACCATCCTTTCTGACTGGCGCTTCTCGATGTGTTTCTTCTTCCACCCTTGTGCGGTGACCAGGCTTGGAGACGCACCCGTGCGGAGGGATGGGCAGCGCTGGCCACGGGCTGACCGCTCTGCCTCACAGCCGCATCGCCCTTCAGGACACCCTGCTGCTGACTGGCCTGGAGAAGCCGCCTGTCATACGGGACCCTGACACCTGCAGCTGGAGCTCCCTCGACAGCCCCAGCCCTCCAGCCACTCCCGAGCAGACCCTTCCTGCCTTCTGTGTCCACTACTTCGACATGCTCTACTCCGAGGAGGCTGGCTGGGTGCCCAAGGGCCTGGCAGAGACTCTGCAGGGCAGCAGCCAAGGGGGAAGGGGCGAGGTGCAGAAGGAGCCAGAGCAGTGCCCCATCATCGACAGTCAGGGCTTTGGGCTGAGCCCTGACATGGACTACCAGGCCAGCCTTCACCTGGAGGAGCACTCGCTGGAGCAGGTGCAGAGCATGGTGGTGGGCGAGGTGCTGAAGGACATTGAGACGGCCTGCAAGCTTCTCAACATTGCAGCAGGTGGGTGCTTTTTTCTGTCCCTTGGTTTTTGCTGTCTGGCAGGGGCAGCTCAGTGCCTGGTTGGAGCCTGCAGCGCTCCGGGCTGAGCTGGGGAGTTGTCTGCCTTGCTGGCCGGCTCGGATTTAGCCAGGTGGCGGCTGGGATTCATCCTGGTCTATCTGCTCTTGATTCAGTGCAGTGGCAGGCATCCTGGACCCACACAAGCTGCTGGGGTGTCTCTGTGGTCTTCGTTGACCTTTGTTCGGGTCCTAGCTGTCCCCCTTGCTGCTCTCAGCAGAACAAGTGTCTAAGGGACTGGGCTCCCATCTCGCACATAATGGGCATCTCCCCAGGGCAAGGCTGAGACATGTTCTCAGGGGTCTGGCCCCAAACCCAGGAAAATGCCCCTCTTCACCATCTGCTTCAGCAAATTTAAGGTCAGGCTCTAGAGTTGCCTGTCACTAGCTCACCCTGGGATTGTGGGCTAGTCATCACCCTTCCCCCTTGGAAAAGCACTCCTATTGGAAAGAAATACAAATAAACCATTCCAGTGGTTTGCCTTGAGCAGCTGGCCACGAGTAACACGCTGACCTGGCAGCATCTATTGCACCTGGATCCATTGCTGAAGCGGGGTCCAACCTTTTCCAACGGTACCCAGAATGGTCCGCCATCCTACGCACGCTTTCTTAGGAATGAACAGATCTTTCCCATTGCCAGCATCAAGGGTATCGTGGGATGTAGTTCATGGAGCTGGTGGGGAAGGTCTTCTCCAAGGCAGATCAGTGCTGTGGAAAACTGTGTAAGGCTGGGTGGGGAGGGAGCAAGTTGTTGTTTTTCTGTTCCTTCATCTTGTCTGATTTCCTGCTCCGGACTTGGCAGAGCATGTGCTGGAACATGCGGTATCCAACAGAACCGGCCTCTCGGGTGCAGGAGAAGAAAGGCTGCTTGCCATTGACGTCAGTGGCAAATCTGGGTGGCAGGGGCATAATACAGAAAACTAAGTGCAACGTGCATGAACCGCAGGGCAAGAGAGTGACGGTGAGAATGAAATCGAGGCTGGTGCAGTGGCCAAGGCAGCTCGTCCCTCGGAGCCAAGTGCCCTGGAGCGATGGTGCCAGGGCTAGAGCGTTTGCCCTGCCGGTCCCATCTTGGGATAAAGTCATCCTGCAGACGTATCGGCGCAGGAGTGGGAGAGATCTGTGGAAGTGCATGGATTTGCCAAGCAGGCTGCGGTAGGGGACCTCTGGCCTTAGTCACAAAGGGGTTTAGCTTGAAGTGAGAAGAGACGGAATAATAGAAAATGGGGTTGGAAGGGACCTCAGGAGGTCACATCTAGTGCAACCCCTGCTCAAAGCAGGACCAGCCCCAACTACATCATCCAAGCCAAAGCTTTGTTGAGCAGGGTCTTAACAACCCCCGAGGGTGGAGCTTCCACCACTTCTCTGGGTAACATGTTTCAGTGGTTTACTACTCTTCTAGAGAGAAAATTATTCCTTATATCTAACCTAAACTTCCCTTGCTGCACCTTGAGACCATTGCTCCTCGTTCTGGCATCTGAGAACAGTCAGCCACTTCAGCCATTTGCTCTTCTGATGGCTGCATCCGGCTCAGGGTCTGCGCCTGCTCCCAGGGGGATGGTGGGAGTTTTGTCACTGACTTCAGTGGAGTCGAGATGGAGCCCAAAGCATGGCCATCATGCTGAGACAGTGAGAAATTGCACCTTGTGGGTCCAGCAGCAACCCTGGGACACAGCAAACTGCCCCTTGATCGTGCCTCTCTCTGCAACGGGGCGATAAATTCAAGGCTTGCAAACCTGAGCTGAAGATGGAGACTTCTGCAAATCAGACTGATGGGAACAGTCAGTTTTAACACCTACTGTGTGCTGGTGGGAATGGCAGGTCTGCAGGGGCATGAGACCAGGGAGCAAGGAGGACGGTGCTTCACGTAGCAATATGCAGCAAGCGCAGGCAGGGGGATCAGTGGTTTGCATGAGATGCAGTTATCTGCACTGATCGAACTGGGGTTTGTTTCTCAGCTGGAGTGAGTCTGCAGGGCTCTGGGAATTTACACCAATTGACTATCTGCCCCTATTACATACCTGGGAACATATAAAGATCCCTGTGGGGTTTTTTGCCGAGGGTGGAGCAGGGACCTGACCTGCAGCCCCTGGCCCAAGCGCCCTTGGAGTTTTGCTGAGCCCAGAACCACCACAGGACTGTGGCTGAGACCATGCGTCCTCCTCTACCTTCAAAGTTTGCCCTCCCCCGGCTCCTGTGACCTCTCCAGTCACCCAAGTGGAAAGAGCCACTGAGACATTAAGGCTTTAATAGTTGACACTGATCCAGACCTGTCTCTGACAGAAATCACTGTGGGTCTTCTGAAGCCGGTGAGGACCCGCTGCCCGGACCCTTGCTGATGCCGCTCTCCTGCAGCCCGAGTAAAGCGGTTGTCAGTCTCTCCTGGGTGCTCCGGTGGCAGACGTAGGGTGCAGGCAAAGCCAGGCTGCGTTCCCCAGCCAGGTGCTCTGCCAGAGGGCCCTGCCGTTTCCCGAACAATGGAGATGGGAACAAAGGGAATTGACAGGCAGAGGAAAAATGTATCCCTTTAGGACAACTAGCCCTTCGAACAGGTCATACTGCTATTGCTTTCCACTGCGGACGCACGGGGCGTGCACGCTCTCCAGGGAGCGTTGCTTTGGAAGGGAGCTCTCTGGCTGCAGACAGATGGGCTCCTTGCAGCTGGGGCCGTGGGTGAAGCCAGCTTCTGATGCCTCTCCCCACCCACGGGCTTTGAGAGCTGTTGTCCGAGGTGGACATAATGTAGAACGAAAGGGACTTCATTTCTAGGGTGCTTGGGGCAAAAAAATAAAAGAGGCTGGGAGCACAGGGGAGCATGAGACCCGCTGTCCTTTCAGTCCTGTATTTCTGGTGAAGTAGGTTGAGATGGGACGGGCAGCTCTCCCGTGAGGAGCACTGCTTGCCCAAGGCAGGGGTGGGAGCTGCCCTGCTCCCATGACCCTTGCAGAGCAAGCTTTGGAGGGGAAGGGTCTTCAGGTCCCCACTCACCTGGGCTCCTGGGGGTGCATCCGTCTCTCTCTCAGACCCAGCAGACTGGAGTCCAGGAAACGTCCAGAAGTGGATCTTGTGGACGGAGCACCAGTACCGCCTGCCCCAGATTGGGAAGTCTTTCCAGGAGCTGTCGGGGAAGGACCTGTGCGCCATGTCCGAGGAGCAGTTCCGCCAGCGCTCCCCGGTGTGCGGGGATGTCCTGCATGCCCACCTGGACATCTGGAAATCGGGTACGAGCTGGCAGGTGGGGAGGGACCGGCCGGGGTACATTCAGAGCTGAAGACTCGCTGGTGCTGATCTGCTCGTGTGTTCTCCAGGGGTGTTTGGGCCTCTCGGTTTTGTTATCTGCCGCTTGGGGCCGGTGGGGGATTCTGCTTCCCCCGCATGAGGGTCGAGCTCTGTGTCACCCCCAACCTTATTCCCTTGCAGCTGCCTGGATGAAGGAGAAAGTGGGGCCAGGAGAAGTGCGATACTGTGGTGAGTTCTCTTGGGTCACGGGCATTGCTTCCAGCCAGGAAAGGGGCCGGGGGCTCAGCAGTGACGTGCCCCTTTTTGGTGAGGTAGTCGCAGTTATCTGAAGCATCGCCTCTCCTCTGACCTTGCTACATGTGTTATCATAACTAACTATGCGAGTGGTAATTTTTACTACACTTCTAATTAGTCCCTCATCACCAGGGTAGTAAGCCCAAAGGTGGCGATTGGCTCCGTCTCTGGCTTTTGTGACCCCGTGAACTGAGCACCTTGTGATCTGTACCACGTTTGTCCCCCTGTGAGGTAGCCCCATCTTAAAGAAAGGGATCTGAGGGACAGGAAGATGAAGGTCCAGGTTGTCCAAGGTATTTGGGAGCCGAGTTCCTGTTGAAAGGCCCGGGAAGGGCCTGTCAAGGTTGCACAGGGAACCATGGTTCTGTGAGTCTCGGACTAGTGCTGTCACTGCCAGGTCCTCAGCCCCGGGGTCAGTAGTGAGGACTTTCAGCCCCTAAGGACCTACCAGCAGCCCAAAGACAGCCGGCTCCTCCTTGCACGCCCCGTCCCCAGAACTGTCCGTTCCTCTGCCGGCAATGATCAGTTAACCCCTGGGGTCTGATTCCTTCCTGCTGCAGCGAGTGACGAGAGCTGGGCGGACAGTGAGGTGGACTCCTCGTGCTCCGGCCAGCCCATCCACTTGTGGCAGTTCCTCAAAGAGCTGCTGCTGAAGCCTCACAACTACGGACGCTTCATTCGCTGGCTCAATAAGGAGAAAGGTGAGCAAGACTGGCAGGGTGGGAACTCGGTCACCTCCTGTGTCCACAATAATACTCCTGGCCCCCCCGCAAGGACAGGTGGGCGATGCATCACTGGAGCTTCCCCAGGCTCTCAGGGTCGCTCCTACCACCTGTCCACATTTGGCCTGCTCTGCTCTTTTTGCACTTAGACAATCCAGTTCATATTGGTACAGGCAAGGTCAGACCAGGCCCCAAGCGGAGGGTACATCTCTGCAGGGTGGAGCAGTGCGGTGTACCTATCATTTCCTTAGCGGCATACAGTGATGCCGATCCCATTTCTTTGTCTGCTGCTCATACTGTAGGAAGCATTTGTTATATGCATGTTGGCAAAGGGTACGGGAGCTCTTCAACCCCACTGTTTACTTGGTAGCCTAATGCACTCAGTTGACCTTCATCATGGGGGAAAGTGGCTAGCAGCCATGTGTCAAGACTTCTAAAGGAGCTCTGCACTGCCCGGGTCCTGTCCATATTTTAGCAGCATAAGGTGCTTTTGAGATGCAAGATGAAGTGCAGAAAGCTTAGGGAGCTGTTCCTGTAGTAAATGAGCCTCATTTACACTGAGTTCAGGCAAGTTGAAAGGCCCAGGAGTACAAACTTACCGGAAATCAGTGCGTGCTGCGTTGGTGAGTCAACCTAGATACAAATCTGGGTGACACATTCTTTCCCTACCTCCACCCTTGGCCAGGAGCTGGGAGGGAAGGTGGGTTGGTTCACAGAGCTGCTGGGAAACTTGTCCCTCGTTTCCCTTCTCTAACGTCCTTCCCTGAACCGAGGTGCCAGTCACAATCTGGAGGCTTTCTTTTATTATCTGTATTCCAGCACTGCTCTACAGCCTGCGCCCATTGTGCTCGGAGCTGTATCTGCAGTGTCCCAGAGCCAAAGGCTGTACAAGGCAGATAAAGGGTGGGAAGGGAATGGCAGCTCAGAGAGGGGAACTGGCTTCTCCAAAGGCATCCAGTGAGTGGCTGACAAAGCTGAGGGTCTCCAGAGCTTCTTGGTGGCCATGGGTCATACGCTTGCATCCTATCTCCCCATTTCCTTTCTCCCTACGTAGGTATATTCAAGATTGAGGACTCTGCCCAGGTGGCACGTTTGTGGGGCATCCGGAAAAACCGGCCAGCCATGAACTATGACAAGCTGAGCCGCTCCATCCGGCAGTATTACAAGAAAGGCATCATTCGGAAACCAGACATCTCCCAACGCCTGGTCTACCAATTCGTACACCCTGTCTGAGCGCGGAGGCTGGAGGAGGGGGAACTGACTGAGCGCCTGGAGGGAGGGAGGTCTCTCTCACCTCTGCACCTCCCATGCCCTTCCAAAACCACCACCAAGAAAGACAGATGAAGCCTTGGGTTGTGCAGGAGGCTGGAAACCCAGCGAACTTCCCCGACGAACCTCAGAGCTTCCAGCCTCCCCCAAGCCACAGAGCATGTGTGTGTGTGGGGGGGGGGGGGAATGGACTCACGTAGATAGGAAGACACCACAACTAGCAACAACTGCCCATGAAATAGCGTGTATACCTGTAATTCTGGGGCCTAGGGATGTGTGTAGAGAGTCCTCTGCTCCCTCTAATGAGCTTCAGGGTTGGGGGAGAGGCAGGCTTAGAAACTGGGCAGGGGCAAGGGATGCAGCCTGGAAGAAATGTCATATCAATAGAAGTGACCTGACCATTGTGGATGAGGCTAAGGTGTGTGTGGGGGGAGGAAAGGGGGTGGTTGTTAACAGCTTCTTGGACCTGGAAGTCTTTGGCTGCGTGACCTGCCACATAGCATAGCAGAGCTGCTGGGTGCAGAACCATGGCCTCCAAGTGCCTTGCGCTGAGATGGGGAAGAGGCATTGATGTAGTGATCCAATAGTGGGTCTGTCCTCTCCTCTTCTAGGCAGTGGCCAGTACCGTGTGCTTTGGGGACCCCTTCAGGGATACGATATCCAGCCCCAGCTAACGCTTTGTCCTATCTCCCCTCAGTTACTGGTTGGCTTATACCCAAAAGAGATGGACAGCTTCACCAAGACTTAAGTTGTATTTGGCTTCTGCTCTGGTTGAAGCTTCCCCTTCCAGGCAGGGGACTTCTACATTATCCTGACTTGGCTCATCCTGAAAAGTCCCCAGGGAGAAATTGTCCCAGCATTTCTCCTAGCCTGGCTCCTTCCCGGGCAGCACCAGGTCCTTTCAGGGACAGGGAAGAGGTTCACCTCCCGGCATCCACCGGGGATCTTTCATCATGGAATAGCTCTTTTCACTCGAGGCAGATCTGGAAAAGGGCTAGTGCTCTATCTGGGGCCCCTTCCCTGAAGGGTCAGTCCTTTAGCCATGGTAATTCCTCCCAGTTGGTTGGTTCCAGTATTAACCAGAGGCCGTGTCACTTGGTGGGTCACCCCTTCCATGATACATCAATAGTCAAAGAATGGCTTTCACTCAGGCAATTTTCCCATCTTCCTATCCGCAACCGATACGGCAACGCTCCCATAGCCATGCCCAGCCTTGCATGGGATTGCATGGCTCAGAGGGTCTCAGGGCTGTGGCAGGGCTTCCAGCCAGAAAAACCGAGGAGGATTTTCTGGAAATGCAGATGCTAGAGTGGGGCATCCACTGCCCTGCCATCCTGGTTTGGTCTCTTGGCACCAGGGAAAAGCCAAGATGGCCGGTAGCATATGCTGCAGTTGACAGTCTCGCGCTGGTCTGGCTGCCCAAGGACACTTCGTCTTTATCTTCCTGTACCCCAGACTCCCCACGTCTCGCTTCCCCCTGAGAAACCCAGTAGCCCTTTTCTGCTCTGCCCCTTGGCACCGTTTTGGTACCAAGGGGCCAGATTGCAAAGCTGGTTACACTGGTGCAAACCTGGGATCTGCCTTTGAGCTGCTTCTGGGATGCTCTGGATTTATGCCAGTGTAAATAAGCCAGAATCGAGCCCTGAGTGTTACTCTGGGGTCAGTTATGCTGCTTACCCCAACCATTCTCCTCTTGATGTTGCTGAGAGCAGCCACAGCTGTAAAGGAAAGGAGACTTTGGCTCCTGGAGGGGAATGCTGGTTTGTTGCTGGGGACTTAGTGAGGAACCAGCAATGGCCTGCCTGGGCCAACCCGTGCTGATGAGCTATGATTTGGGATCAGAGCTGAAGGGCCTGAACCCAGCTAGTTTCCCCTAAATAGCTGCAGTGACCATTTTCTGGTATTGTTTGTGAAAGGACAGAGTCACCCCTGTGCGGTGTTGTGAGCAAGGCTCACTTGAGAGGAAAGACAATAGGATTATACACGGCAGCCTTCTGCCAGGGCTCACGCTGACCCGAGGCTGGAACATGCTGGCACCTGGCTGCATCAGGAGGCCAGCTGGCCAAGCCGCAGGCTAGCACTGACAAGCTTTCCTGAGTAGCACGGAGTCTGCGAGCCACGTGGTATGCAGGAGAGCTTGCTGGGTTGTGCTTCTACTTCCTAGGTGGCTGGGCTGATTGGCAGAGACCATCAATAGTAGGTTGATCTCCTGAGCAAGAGCAAGCTGCAAACCAAGCTGGACCCATTGATTTTTTGCATCCTTCTGTGCTGCTCCGCTTTCTTTTTCTTTTTTTTTGCCTTGGGGCAGAATGAAGGCACCTTAGCAGGTACCCCTTCTCACCCAGTAGCACCCCAGGGTTGGTGGCTGGTTCGAAGCAGATGTCACATGCATGTCTGCAGCAAATCTGCCTACCCTGTGCCAGTAACAAAGGCAGGGGTGGGGAGAGAGATCAAGGTTGCTCTGGAGGGAGGTTTGCAGTGGGTAGCACAGTAGCTGGGCTGGATTCTGGTCAGCCAAGGTTCAGCTTGTTTTGCAGCATGGATGTGTTCTGCCACGCTGATGCTCTGCTTGAATAAGGGGACCCACCACTGCTGAAAGATCGGCATGCAGCCAGGGCAGTGGCCAAGTAAACTTTCCTATTGCCATTTCCAGCTTCAGTCCTCCTTTGGCAGGCCCCTTTCTGTTAGCAGGGGAATTTGGCCTGTGCCTGATACCAGCTCACACTGCAAAATTTGCGCCTATGTTTCAAAGTCCCCAAGACGTTTGGATCTGGGCTTTTGATTCAGATCATCTTGGAGAATGAGGCTGCTTGCACAATTCAGATCAAAGTCTGGGTCCCCACGCAACTGCCCTCCTCCAGAGCTACCTCTGAGCTCTGCGCCCAGTTGGGCCCTTACTTTGCTGTTCAGACCACTGGCGATGGCTGTCCTTGTGCCGTGGGCGCCTGCTTGGACAAAGCCCCTCCCAAACTTGTGTCCCTTTAGTCATTACATAGGACCTTTTTTGACTGCCTGATTCTTGTACATGTTTTAAAGGGATTTCTTTTTAAACATCTCTCCGGGTTTCTCCCAGGGGAAAAATAAATCAAGGGAAGCTCACCGGCTTATGAAGTAGAACTTGGACTGCCAGCCAAGGGACTGTTTGAACTGTACATTTCATAACAGGCTAAGTTACCTGGCGTTGTTGATCTTCTATATTATAATTTTTTATTTGCTTTCTTTGGGTTTTGGCTCACGAGATGTTGTGGCTTCGGCTCAAACAAAGAGTCGAGAAGGGAATGGAGAATGTTTGAAATGGTTTGTGAGAGTTTAAAAGACAATATATGTGCTTTTTTTTTTTTAACTTGCACTGGCTTCTTGTTTTGATTGCTGCCTGTCTTTCTGTTGGCTCTGCGGTGGTGATGTGTAAGAGCTAAGGAGCCCTTTGCCTCCCTTGCAAATGGCATTTCTTTGCCTTGAGGCTGCGGTGCCTTTGGGAGAGAAGAGGGAAAACAGCTTCTTGTTGGCTGGAAAACGCAGTGAAGTTTGGGCCTCGTGATACTTTGCCTGGTGCGCTTGTGTTTTGAAGGTGCATGAAGCCGGTACAAGCCAGGGGCTAATGTGTGCTGGCAGAGACCCCTGGAAGCAACCCTTTCTCTGTTGGAATAATCCAGGCTCTGGGTTTTATTTGTCATGGAAAGTGTGTGTGTG
>JAGPOW010003356.1:4368689-4384999 GCA_030014935.1 Caiman crocodilus | reverse complement strand
GTGTGTGTGTGGTATATGCATACACAGGAAGGTGGGTAGGTTTTCGTGCTTGTGTGTGAGCACTTGTGTGCACCTGCCTGTCCCTGTGCATGGTCCCTGCATGTACCTGTCCTCACTTGTGCAAGTGGCGAGAAGAAACAGGTGCGAGGCAGTGGAGAGAAACTCCAAGTGCTCTCCACCTAGGATTTTGTTGTACAAGGTCAGAAGCCCAAAGGCCTCTCTGCTACCTCTGTCCATCCAGCCTCAAACGTAGGTCTTCTAGGTGTTGCTAGGTCTTCAGCCCCTTTCCTAGGACCTACACCTTCTGGGGTAGCCTGGGCACCCACCCAGGTTGGGGGGTAGGATCCAGTCTTTGCTACCATGTTCTTCTCATTTGAAAACGACAAACGCCAAAGGCAGGAATGCCCTGAGCGTCTGTCCTTCGATGATCAAGTCCCTTTAACGTATCTCTAGTGAGGAACCCAACATCCCTTGTCCCTCCTGAAAAATCTCAGCTCTGACGATAGATCTTCACTTGCACTCCTTCCTCAGGTTGCAAAGGCGGTGCACTCTTGCCTGGGCATTTGGGTGGAAATGCCCAGTCATCCCTTGGCATAACCAGCCCCTCTACCCAGAGGCAGAGGTCTGTCTGCCCCACTGGAAAACAGTGCCCTTCCAGCACTGGGTGAGGGCACCCTCTTGCTCTGGGAGCAATCTCAGTGGCTCTTCCAAGTAACAAGGCCACACACACCATGCATGAATAAAATAATCATTTTTATTTAGTACTGTATATTTAAGTATTCTCTATTTGTTCTTATGGAAGAAGAGGCAGCCTTGCATGACACAGATACAGTCGCTTTCTACTAGAATGTCGCTTTGCTCAAAAGTAACACTGTTTAATTACAGTCTTGAGAGCTCCCTGACCCGCTCGGGACTCCGATGGGAAACACTAAACAAAGGGAATCCTTCCTCCTTGCCTGTCCTCCCCTGCAGAGAGGCATTGGAACTATATTAAAAGTCAATGGCATTACGTTAACCACTGGAAATCCTGTTCCCTTCTCTTTGAGCCCTGGAGGTTGTCCCCTTCCACAGCGCATCCAGCTGTAAAGCCTCCTAGCCTTCTGGTAGGGATTCAAACCAATGGGTAGCAAGGGAGGGTGCTGGAAAACTTCTCTTCCCAAAGACTTCCAGCAAGCCCTGGAAGATCTCTTGTGGTCCATTTTTGCCATCCAAGTGTGGACCCGCTCCCTTGGGACCTGTCTGAGGTCCTGCTGGGAGACCATTGTCAAGCCCCAGTGATATATTGAGCATGTGCTGACAGCTGCCTTCTCAGGGGGGGTCGCATGAGACGGCCCTAGGATGGGAACTACTGCCATTCAGTACTTGCCTGCTAAGTATCCTTGGGCTGTGCCTGGGGCCCTTCTAGGAGGAGTCGGTTCCAGCTATCCACTGGGTGCTCCTATGGAGTCCCAACCCCATTCCTGGGGGCTGAATAATCGAAGAGCCCATCTTGCAAGATGCTGATGCCCCGCCACTCCTACAGCCCCTGCAAGAGTTCAAGGTGTTCAGCATCTCCCTGCTTTGAGTCTTTGCTTTGTAATTCTCCCTCGTGTTTGGCTTGTTGATTCCCTCCCCGCCTCTAGGGCTTCCTGGCATCTAATGACCTCTTTAGTTGGGAAACTGCCTGGCAAAGACTGTTCACCCGAAGAAGTCACCATCACCTGTGGTTGTTGCTGGCTGTGCCCAGCTACTGAAAGCGAAGCTGGCTGGCTCTGGAGGGGAATGGGTTGCTTGCCATTCTCTACCGAGAATAGGCCAGGCTCTCCCTAGCGTGGCTCAACTGACCTCGGTGGAGTGCCATGAAAGACGAACTTGGCATTGGCATAGATTTCACCGCTGCACGGTTCAGCATCTTCCATCCCCACTCCCTTGGAGCAGAAATAAGATCCAAAGTCAATGCTTTCCATGCAGGGCATGGCGTAATTGCATAATAGTACCACAGTGAGACTTCTCACCTACTTGACTGACCTGTGTCTCCTGGACCTTGCCTTGGAGATAATGCAGTAGAGCTGTTCTGAGCTTGGCAGAAACAAAGCAGACCTAGGCTTCCTTTTCTTCCCACCTCCAAATCCTGATCCATGCAGCTCAGCTGGCATCGGGTGGAGAAGTACCTGCCTATATGTTCCTCAATGTCTCAGGGAAGTTGAGCCAAAGGGATCGGGTTTAGCTTGCCCCTTGGGATGGTTTGCGACAAGGCTTGGGCAATACCAAAATCAAACTGGGGGAAAACTTGCAAGGTCGAAGGGATGCAGTGAGACTCCAGGCTCAGTCTCACAAGGGTGCTGGCTCTGCTTCGACAACTCAATCTTAGACCCCTTGTGATTTGTTTTGGATCTGACTAAGAGCCAAACCTGAAGAGGCAGCGCCAGGGGGGTTGAATCTAACCCCCCACGAACAAAGTGCAAAGGGATTTGTATGAGAGGTGACGGCCCGTGAGCAGTGCCGGAGTTGGCCGTAATAGCTAAGGGCATTTCCCACCTGTTGTCCGTGCAAACGTAAGCTTGTTCCTAGAAGCTGCCCGTTTCCACTGGAATAGAGGGCGCTTAGTGCCATATAATAATGACACGTGTTCAGAACAGTCTGGGCCCCGCAACCCCAGGTGAAACCAGTGGGTGCTCAAGCCATCTAAAAATCAGGCCAGTGGGTCTCTGCTTCTCCGGATGAACGAAACAGGGCCGCCTTAGCCTGCAATCTTGGTTACACCGCTTGAAAGGCAAATCAATAGCTCAATATGGCATGGGATGAAGGGGCACCAAGGGGGCTGGGATGGGGGAAAGGAAAGCGGTCATCTTCCTGTGCAGGGCATTGGGGAAGCACAGCACCAGGTCAGCCCCATCCCAGGGGACTGCAAAATACCCCTTCTCCTTGTCCCCACGCACCACCGCCTCATAAGAACCCATGGTGGAAGTAAAGCTCAACTTGTAAACTCAACAGCTACATCTACACCGGGAGATATTGGAGCACGAGAATTAAAAGCTGCGTAACGTTTACATAGCTCAGTTATTTTTTGTCGGTTTTGTTTTTTTTTGTATCCACGGCCATACAATCACAATATATATTTTATATATATACTTCTTAAATTACACAATCAATGTACAAAAGAACGGGTGCGTTGCTGAGGCGACAGCGTTGCCTTGACGGTTTTGGGTTGGGGTGTTTTTTTGGTGGGGGGAGGAGGGGGTTGCCTAACGGAAGAAACGGAGCTGAGGTTTGGGGAGGTCTTGTCTACGGCACCTGATATGCAGCACATTTATTTAGTCAGGAAGAACACTCGGTCGCTGGGGCCAAATAAGTCATGAACCAAACGGAGGGAGGAGAAGGAGCTGGAGGGATGAGGTGGACGATGAGCTGAGAGCAGATGCGGTGATATGGAAAAAAAATATGAAATGTTCTGGAGCAGAATAGGGGGGGCACCTTTCCTTATAGCCTGCTTCGGGTGTGCACGGAGGGGATGGAGGGAGGGTGACGAATGATAAGCTACATTACCCAATCTTCCTTGGCTTGCACGAAAGGTGAATCTGCGAGAGCAAATGTTCTCTGCTGTGATCTTTCCACGCCTCCAAGACTGGTGGAGGAGCACTGCAGCCAAATGCAGCAAGGAGGAGGAGAAACCTGGTGGAGGAGCACGGGCCAACGGGGTGAGCAAAGGACAGGTCTCCGGGTGAGGGCGGGCGGTAGCCAGGTGGCAAAGTTGTCTGATTCCACTTCCCTACAGTGCGAGGAAAGTGGCTAGAAGTCCAGGGCAGCTCCAGCTGAGAGGAGGCTTTGAAGGACACGTGGTAGATCCAGGGAGGAAGGGAAGGGGCAGCCAAGAACCCCTAGCGAGTTAATCCACCCGAAGCTATTCCACTCCCCACTGGGCGAACGCCTGCACAAGTCAGTGGGGGAGCTGAGCTATAAGGTGGGGGAAGATCGTTCTTGCCAGGGCTACTGGCACCCAGGAGCAGGCTAATTCCCAGTGGAGTCCTTGTCCTGAATCCCTCCGCAGAGTGGAAAGAGCTGCACCAGGAGTTGTCTAACGTGCCTTTCCCAAGCACCTCCAGCCCTGTATCCCCTTGGCCTGGCGCAGTGCAAGGCAGGGGGTGATCTAATTTCTCTTGCTAAATCCTGACTCTGGAATCTCCCAGCGGCCTCTCTCTTTTCGCCTCTGACCTCTGTGAAGCTGCCCTGAGGATCTGGAGGGCACATATGCAGCAGGAGGAAAAGCAGCCCCACGGTCCTCTCTGTCAGAGGTTAAGGCCGGCTGCTGTCAGCTTTGCTTCTGCCACCTCTTGGCTGCTTCTCCCCTGGGACGTGTTTCTGGGTTACTGTGCAATTCTCGCACAGTGTCTCCATCTCAGTTGGGAAAGTGGCTCAGCTGCCCTCACGGGGCCTTGCTGGATTGCTCAGTTTATGGTATGTCCCATGGCTCTTTAGGAGGAAAAATGCAGAAGGTCCTGCCATTGCCAAGCCCAGAGCCTAACAGCCAGCTTGTTTGCAGGGGTTTTTGCGTGATGGGTCCAAGCCCATCTCTGGGGAAAGAAATGATACTGAGGGCTTGGGAGGAGCAACACTGCCCCAGCTTCAAGCTTCTGCCCCAGGCAGTTGGGACCATCCTTTCCCTACTTCTGTTGGGGACTTCTGGAGGAGCAGGGGAAGGTTGTTCTTGGCTGTTATCCTCGCTTGGGAAGGTCTCGGGGCCACGTGCGTCACCGTGATGCTCCAGCGAGGTCGGTGGAATTGCACCAGAAGTCGCCTGTGCCTTCAGTTCTCTCTGTGTCTCTGGTGCGATGGTGATGAAGGAGCAGTCGCTGCTGGACTGTGGGCAAGCAGCAGGGAAGGCTCCACGGGGGTATTGGGGAGGGGAAACATATGATTAAGGTTTGGAGGATGAAAGTCCTCCAAAGTGCAGGAGGAAGGAGCTAAGCAGCCCTGGTAGCAGCTCTGTGTCCATTCAGGGCTCTCAGGCTTCAGGGCCCTGGAGGAGGATTATGAGAAACCCATTCTCGCTGGGGAAGGGCACTGCAGCTGACCTTGCAGCCATCTCTCCCTGGCAGGCCCCAGCTCAGCACCACAACCTGCTTCTGCATGGGCTGGATTCCCACCGAGGACAGTTCTTGGGGTCCTTTCTGCCTGATCCAGTTGCTGGCTCTCCCCTCAAGCTGCATCTGCAGCCCGCAGGAGCTGAACAAAGGTGGTTTGTCTTTCCTGCATCACCATCCCCCATGGAGGCCCTCGCCTGTATGACCAGTGTCACTTCCTGAACTCCTCATGCCCGAGACTCTTCCAGGCATTGTCTTGGGCCAGGCGGTGACCTGGCGCACCCGTGCACCCAGCCAGGGTGCTAGGGGCTCACCTCCATGCCACCTGCCTCATCACTTAGATGAAGGGGGAGCAGAAGGGGTGGCATGGCATACGCTTGCAGCTCCCAGAGCCAGCCCTACAAAGCTAGTTAAGCCCAAGCATATTTTGCACCTCGTTCCTGTGCGCAGAACAGGGCAGCTACATCCAACCCAGCCTCGGGCTTACAGCTGAGACATCATCCGTTGGACAGTCCCTGCTGAGATCCTGTCCTGGGTGGGAGGTCTTGACCGAAGTCCCGGGATTCATCCCCGAATCCCTCCGGCTCCTGCTGCTCTCACGAGGCTGTTTCCAATAGAGGCAAACTTCCAAAGCGTGGCATGGAACAAACAGTGCGTTTCAAGCTGCTCCCGACCATCTGGGCCGGTCTCAGCCTTTCCTGAGCTACTTCCACAACCCTACGCAGCGCCCTAAAGCAAAGCAGCATAAAGACCATTTCCCCCAGCAGCGGGAGGAGAAGTCCAAGTCCACAGTTATGGACTAGTAGGAGCAGAGGGATTCCCATTCCTGAGTGGCGAGCTTGTATAGCCTTGCTGGGAGCCTGGAGCGAGGGGGCACTGAGAAGTTCCTCCCATGCCCTGGGGGATGTCCATGCTGCGTCTTGAGCGACATGCGAGATGGAGGAGATGGCAGCATGCTGATGCCTGGCTGGAGTGAGAAGACGCCTCTGTGGAGAAGTGGAAAGTCTCATGCACTCTCACGGGATGAAGACTCTTCACCTTCACTCGCCGGCGGCTCAGCGACCTTGATTTCTGCTCCTAGCCCGGCGTGGAGCCACCTGGGTGGGAGGTTCGCACCCCGCAGGGAAGGCTGGAGGGGCAGGGAGGGCTTTTACCCCTGACCTCCCTGAAGGAAGGAGACACTGGAGGTGGGATGAATGGGGGAGGAAGGAGGAGACGACTATAAAAGTAGAAATAAATAAAAGAGGGTTAAACTCCATTTCCTCCCATTTTAATTTGGTTATGGTGGAATAGGGTGGATTTGCTTGGTCCCAGGAGTTAAAGCGCCATGCATTTTGGAACAGTTTCAGCCAATCAGGAGGCAGCTCATGATTCCAGTATCCTTAAATCCCAACCAATCAGAAGCTCTGAAAAAAAGCCTTCATTGCTTGGGCTTTAAGCTCTTGAGGTATTGGCTTTTTGCTCTGAGGAAAAGAAGAAAAAAAGAACAGACAACGTCGACCTTTTGCTTCACATTATCATAGAAGGAGGAGGAGGAGAAAAACAACCTACTATGCAAAATACTCTTCAAAGACGACTCTTAAAAAAATAAAAGCTTGGTTGGAAAATATGCTTGAATCTCTAAGTGTGCAGAGTGAGTGACTGGACGGCAAGATGGCTGGTTGGCTGGTGTAGAGATGGAGACGATGGAGGGTCGGTTTATTTTCTGCCGGCGATGAGGAGCACGCCACGCGACTAGATGCTCTCCACGTAGTTGGCTGGGTAGAGGCCAAGTTGCCCGTTGTCCAGACGCCCTTTGCACCATCCTTGTTCGTCTTCTTCACCTAATTTGGTTAGTTCGTCACCTGGGGTGGGAAGGAGGGAGAGACGGGAGTCACTGCAAGTCTGTCTGGGGCCTGCCTCGGTGCGCACAAGCAAGGATTGAAACGGCACGGCTCCCTACTGCTTCGGCTGAAGGGATACCTCTATTAGCCAGCAGAACGAGTAGGCTTTTATCCGGGAGCTAGAAAGGGGCAGGTAGCAGAGAGGGAAAGAGCGGCATACAGGTGGTAAGTATTCATTTTCGCTCGGTGCTACCGCGGCTTAGCCTGGAAGGGTCCCACCCTTCTGCCAGTAGTTGCAGACCGGGCATCAGGGGCTCTTTGAACGTTGGAGCCAAGTTGGCCAAGTCTTCTCCCTCCCTGCCCCTCCATTTTTCCATAAGTTCCACTTGAAAATGTTTTGGGGTTGGAAAATACAGAAACGGTTCAAGCCAAAAAGACTGCAGGTAGCTAGGGCGGTCTCTGGCCAGGAAGCTCCTGCTGGGCCAGGTGTGCTCTGTGTCTTACCTGCTTTGAAGCTCAGCTCATCCTGCTCCTGCCCATCGTAGTCATACAGGGCCCGCACACGCACCCCCTTTCCAGCCGTCTCGTCTTCGAAGGGGTTGGCACCGCCGTTGGCCTCGTTGGCACTGAAGGGGTTGCTGCCTTCATCGTCTGACCACTCAGACGAGTAGGGCTGGCTGCGGTCGTAGCTGCTCACGCTGGGGATGCAGAGAGCACGGCGGGTTGTGAAGACGGGCCGGGGGCGGTTGGGAAAGCACTGGGCTGCTCCGCAAAGGCGCCAGTGAGCCAAGGTCGGGCTGCAGCCCGTGAGGAGCTGCACCACAGCCAGAAGCTCAGACCTCTGCCCTGTCCCTCGGACACATGCCCTCTGCCATGCCACACTGCAAGACTCTGCCACCTCCAGGGCCCAGACACAACTGCCTCCCCTCTGCCGGGACGCGGAGCCCATGCAAAAACTCAATGGCATCCCCTTTGCTCCCTCATACCGTGGGCGCTGATGCTGAGATTGATGCCGTATCCCTGGTGGCCTTGGGGACCCTGGCTCCAAGGTGCGATCCCGTCCCCTCCAGTGCATCTCAGCACAGGCCTGAACCTACGGCATAGAGCTGCCTGTTCCCCTCTCCCGTATCCCAGGGCAGCTCCCACTAATCTCCAGCACCAAGATGTATGTGGCCCCATCCCTTCTTCTCTCTCCCACAAGCCTCCCATACATTTGCATGGTCTCTGCTACATCACGGTGCAGGTCCTGTGAGCCCCCAACACCCAGACAGCTGCCCCCTCCCTGTCGTGGCATCACCCACAGGAAGACTATCTGTGCCGGCACAGGCCGGGGCTGTCTGCGTCTGTCCAGGAACGGCAGAGGCATATCGCAGCCTCTCTCTGCTGGGTGCCTGCAGCCATCGCATCCGTCCCTGCAGCCCCGGCTCACGCACCTGCCGCGGTCCCCAGACTGTACTGCTGGCTCGCCTGGCCCCGTGACGTTAGTCAGGGTCACCCCCTCAGGCTTCTTGGGCTTCTCTTTCCTCGTTATCGTGTGCGTCAGGTCTGGGTTCCACTCCTGGAGCGACAAAGCACCGCGCCCCTGAGCTCCTGGGGGGCCATGACCCCCCAGCTATCCCCCGCAAGACCCCAGCCCAAACCCAGCTGGCTATCCCTCCCTCTTCCCATCTATAGCAGCCACCTGCCCGTGAAGCAGCAAGGATCCTCACCTCAAACTGCGGCCAGTTCATGGGCATCCCAGGGCCGCTGCTGCTGCGGAACCACCGGAGATCCTCCTGGGCGTCCGAGCCGCGGATGCTTTGCTCCAGCTCCCGGTACACGTTCGCGTAGCTGTGCCAGGGCACGGGAGACATGGAGGTGAGGACCCCAGTGCCCTGTCCCTGCCTGCCTTGCACTCAGTATGGCCTTGTAGGTCCATGGCTACAAGGGGTGGGAGCCCCCGGGAGGGGAAGTCCTGCTTGCTAGGCAGGAAGCTGACTAGCAAGGCAAGGGAAAGGGGCACTGGGGGTTGGAAGCAGGGGGCAGGTCAGCCTCCCCAACCCAAAGGTGGGCAATTCCAAAGGGGCTCCTTCACTATGCAATTGCAGCTACTGGCCGCAGGAGGGTGCCAGGCCCCCATACAAATCCAGTGGGCACTGCCACTGGAGTGATCCCCCACCAAAGACCTCGCTCTAACAGCCCAGCATTGACCGCTGCTCGCCTGTGGATGGGGATGGGAGCCCCCAGGGGTACCTGCATGGATCCCAGCTGCTCATTTCCTTGCCTGCCCGGAGCAGAGAGCAGCCCCTTACTCAGAGCTAGGGAGGCAGTGCTGCCTGCCGAGCCGACGGGGACCCTCCTGTCCCCCCGTCTCTGCTGGGGCAGGGGCAGGGTTTACCTGTTGTTCTCGGCCAGGTTCAGGTGCCGCTTGATGTCCAGCAGCACCTCCTTCAGGAAGTTGAGCCTCTTCTCCTCGAACTGCTGGCACTGCTCGAAGACCTGCTCCATGTTCTCGATGTACTGCGGGGTGCACTTGTTCAGCTCGTCCAGCACCTTCTCGTACTTCTCTTGGGCCTGCAGAGGGGACGGGAGGCTGAGGTCCGTATCCCAGGCCATCCCGTGACAACCTGGTCGGACCTCTGAGTGCAGGAGCCGGAGGGACCTGCCAGGCAGATCTTCGCTGAACCTTTGCTCTCTCTGCCCCTTGCTCCACTCCTTCCAGATCGGGCCAAGCTACAGCTGGGCAGGGCTGGCATGAGGCCTGGTGGGGGACAGCAAGATCTCGGCTCTCTCAGGAACGAAGGAGGCCAAGCTGAGGCATTGTCCTGAGCGAGCCAGGGATGAAGCAGGCTCCAGGTAGACTCCCTGCCTTCCCTGGCTGCGAGGGGCAGGGCCAGGCTGGAGGTGGAAGTGTTGAAGCCCCTGGGCTCTGTTAGTGCAACCCATCACTGTGCTGGAGGGGTGTGTGCATGTGTGCGTGCGTGTGTGTGCACACATGGGATCCCCCCCTCACTGGCCATAGCTCATACCTTTTGTACATCCTGCTTGCATTTCTCCACCTTGTCCTGGAGCTTCTTCTGCTGGTCCGGAGTGATGGACTGCTCCGCCTTGCTGTTGGCTTCCCGGGTCATTGCCAGCTTCTCCTCTTTGCATGCCAGGTGATAGGCTTTCTTGGCAGTTTCCAGCTGTTTTGGGGGGGAGGGGGAAGGGGGTCAAGGCAGATGTTTGCAGGACGTCCCCTTCCCCCCAGAATGGCTGCTCTACAGCTAGGCTTCACTCCTGCCAGAGACCGAGGCACGACCGCCTCTTCTCACTGTTCCCGGAGTGGACCAGGTGCCAGCGCCCTCCACTCTGGGCTGGGACTCCTCTGTGGTTACAGAGACCTAAAACGGCCCTTCTGGCTCGGCGAGGCAAGTCTCTGCCGTGGGCTCCACGTGTGCTCGGCCCCTATTACCCCATTGCCTCCCTCCCATTGCCCCACGGGGTGACTCCCTCCTTTCTAAACTCTCAGGGTCTCCGGCCTGGGTCTCTCTTGGGCAGGTCCCCCCCCACGCGCCTCCTACCTCCTTGAGTTTCTTGGCCCAGGGTTTCTGTGCTTTCCGGAAGCCGTCCTCCGCCTCCTTGGCTTCCTTGAAGCCCCCCATGATCTGCTTGTGGTAGGCGTCCTTCTGCCAGTTCTTCACCTTCTCAAAGTCGTCATTCAGCAGGTTGTTCTTCACGTCCTGGTGCAGCTCACTCACCTTGTCCGCCTCTGTCATGATGGCTCCCCACGCCCTCTCCAGGCTGCCGTACTGTGGGCCTGCAAGGCGGAGCACAGGCAGGGCCGCGGTGAGCCCTGGTGATCACGGCGACATCCTGCCCTTCTCCTGTCACTGGCACCCAGGCATCCCAGCCAGTGTCCGTGACGAAGGAAGTGCTTTTACCCCTATTTTCCAGGTAGAAAAACCAAGGCGTGCAGTGGAAGGGGGCTGAGGACATGCAGCCGGCCAGTGGCTTTGGCAGGAATGGAGCCCAGATGTCCTGGCTCCAGGACCTTGTTCTACCCCTTGGGCCATTCTCCCTCCCCTGCAGAAGGCCAAAATGCCCCAGTTGGGCCCATTTCCATCACTGGGTGGTGAGACTAGTGGCACAAGGACTCCAAATGGCCTTCTCAGCTATAACTGGGCCATGGATGGAGCCTGCAGTTGTTCCCCCACTGCCTGCCACGGGACGTCACAGCATCGGCGGCTTCAAAACCGCAGCCTCCTGCCACGTGAGCTCAAGGAGAGTCTGCACTGGCGGTGCAGAGCCTATGACACATGGTGGAGCAGTCTGATTCCACCAGGAGGGGGCAGGGTTGCACCCAGCTCCTTCCACTTCTCCCGACCCCGCTCCCCCCACCCCTGCCCGGCTGCAGTGGGCTGGGGCAGGCGGCCGGGCCACGGTACCTTTCTCTATAAGCTGCCTCCACCGCTTGGACCAGTCGATCAGCTGCTGGCCGTAGGCCTTCTCGATTTTGGCCCGCTCGTGGATGCAGTTCATCAGGTCGTTGCACAGCCGGTGCCCGTCGTCAATCCGCTTCACCGTCCGCTTGTAGTTGCCCACCTGCCGGGGGCAGGCAGAGCTGTCTGGGGGCAGCCGCTGGCTCTAGCCAGTGCCTCCCCCCAGTCTGGAGAGGGGAGGCCATGGGGGGCTCAGACTGGGTCTGAGTGGTCCAAGCAGGGACCACGAATCTCAAATTCAGACTTGTTCGGCATCCTCTGCATCCATCAGCTGCTGAGGCAGCAATGTGGGGGGTGGGACGGGACACCCATGAGGGGCAAGAGCTGGGCCAGAAAAGGGAGCAGAGATGGCTCTGTCTGGTTCTTCCATGCCCTCTCCTCGCCCCGAGCGCTGTGGGGTGCCTGGCTGTTTCATCGGCAGAGCCCATCCAGGGGCTTCCCCCTGCAGGCCCCAGGGCATCTGCCCAAGGGACAGGCACCGGGGCAGGGTTCGTCCCGCCCGGTGAGCCCTGGGCGCTCACCTCCCAGAAGCTGTCAGTGGTTTCCTCTGCCGCAGCTGCAGATTCATCGTAGGAGCCCGACATGGCTGCTGCTGCTGCTCACTCGGGGATTAGTGCTGCCGCTCAGCCGCTCGGGGAAGCACCAGACCTCATGCACTGCGCGGAGCAAGGAAAGGGGGTCAGGGCGGGGGAGCCTCCGCAGCCTGGCCTGGCCAGCGGCAAAGCAATGCAGGGCTCCCCGGCTGCGCTGCCCCCAGCTCAGTGACCTTCTCCCTTGCCCCCGCTCTGCTCTCCCCGCTCTGCGCAGGCATTCGAGCTGCAGCGCCGCCTCCGTGCCAGGCCTCAGTGTCCCCCTCCGCCTCCGCTCTGCGGGCGCCTGCTGCCCTGGGCTCTGCTCCTGCCTGTCTGCTGGTCCTTTCCCAGCAGAGACCCCTGACCCTGCCACACTGAGCAATGTCCCAGCGCCGCGTCAAAAAGGTGTTATTTGTCAGGCTAGGCAGGGGAAAGCATTGGGTGCAGCTGAAACCACGGAGGGTGTTTTTGACCAAGCGAATATGCCCAGGCCAGTGGTGACCTCCAGCAGGCCAAATCTGTGATCCTCTGCTTCTCTTCTTCAATGCCCCCCCCAACCCCGCTGCTTTTTGCAGGGCTGGCCAGCCAGAGCCCGGCAGCACGCACCGCAGAAGCTCATTGCCCTCGTTGGATTCCCTCCATCGCAATTGCTTGGCTTTCGTGAAAGCTGAGCCGTGAAACAACAGACCTCTGCCCAGCGGCTAGCTCAGGACGGGGGCCAGCACTTTCTCCCAAGGAGATCACCAAAGCCCTTTGCACGGTGCTTTCTTCAGCCTCTGGCCCACCCAAGGGCGACCCAGCCAGCAGGTGCAGGCGAGGGCACTAGCTGCAATGATCTGAGCTATCCTGCAGCTTTGGAGGCCTCTGCAAGCCAGAAGCAGGCAGAGATTGCAGCTTAGCCCCTGTGCAGAGGCTGCAAACCGATTAACCTTCTCCTCGCTGGACTGAAATAAGCCATAAGAAGGGAGTCACAAGGGGGCAAGTCCCACGTTGCCCCTCTGATGTGCAGCATTAGCTGCGTCGTCACCCTGGGATGAATCTAGGAGCTCCTGGCTGGGAAGGGGAAGCGATCCATCTGCACCTCCCCCTGCCCCTTGGCTTCTCCATCACTGCTCCA
Organism: Caiman crocodilus; assembly: GCA_030014935.1. Lineage (NCBI taxonomy): Eukaryota > Metazoa > Chordata > Crocodylia > Alligatoridae > Caiman > Caiman crocodilus. The sequence continues at coordinate 4,371,967 of JAGPOW010003356.1, read as the reverse complement.
GGGCCCAGCTCAGCCCGGCTGCCCATGGCAGGAGCCGTGCAGGGGTTCAGCTGCCCCCCCGCTCTGTCGCATCCCAGCCCGTCGTGTGGCAGGAGCGAGACACGGGCAGGCTGCAGCCTCAGCACTGCCACAGCCCTCGATCACACGAGCTGTTCAGCCGTGTTGTGAAATGAAGCCCACTGGGAAACGGGAGGCTGCTGCCCTGGCGCTCCCCTGAGCACCGTGGGAGTGGAGGAGGCCTGCAGGGAACAGGCACGATCAATGCTTGGCTCTTGACCCCCAGACGTGGGAACAGCCCACTGCCCCCACTCGTTGCAGGCCACCCTTCCTCCTCCACTTAAATCCCGGCGGCATTGAAGACGGAAAGGGATTAGCACCCGGCACGGGGGTGTTTGGAAGTGCAGACAGGCTCCTCCATGTCTCAGGAGGGACAAGCCACTGCCAGTGGCAGCTCACAAAACCCCTAATCTCCACTTCCCACCCCGCTTCAATCCCAACAGTGCTAGGGTGTGTGTGTTCCCTCCATCCATGGCCCCCCCTTCCATAAACGCACACGCCGATCCTGGGCACCTGGGATCACTCAGTGCCCCTTGGATCCCCAGGCGCTGCCAGGTTGCAGAGCTCGGCCTCAGCGGGCAAGATCACAGCATGGTCGTCCAGGACCCCGGACGGGCTGGGACCAGCCTGGCGATGCGGAGGTAAGAAGCCTGCAAGGCGGAACAGCTCTTACCCCGATGCCTTCGCACCCATCCCTGCCACGGTCTCCCGGGGGCCGAGGGGTGCAGCCCAGGCTCGCGGGGGGCCACCAGCGGCTCTTGCTGGCAGGGAATGGAGCCAAAGGAATTTCTCGCTGCTCTTCCAACCTAATCCGTCCTGATCTTTAGAAAACCGGCATCCCCCAAGAGTCACGTGAGCCTGCTGAGCGGCTTAACCCTCTGCCTCCCTGCCAAGGGAGGTACAGCTGCCGGTGGAACGGCACCTGGGCATGGGCACGGCTGGGCGGGTGGTGCCCGGCCCAAGTCACCTTCCAAGAAGACGTGGTGGCAGTAGAGCCCTGGGGTCCCCTGTAGATGCCATTCCTGCCCCAGCCCTGCTGCAAAATGCCTGGCGTCGCTGTGAGCTGTGCTGGGGCGAAGCGTTCCCAGTTTGCACCACCCTGCGGCTGAGGCCAAAGGGCCAGCACGGGGCTGAAGGGAAGGAGGAGGCAAGGCCCGTAGTGCTGCTCATGCCCTTCCAGGCTCTCCCATCTCTGACTGTCTCTTAGGAGCCTTTTTCATCACCGCTTCTGAACCCTTCAGCTACAGCGCCAGGCTGGGCTGAGCCCAGCCCCCAAGCTGAGCCAGCTGAGCTTAATGCCTGACATCAGCTCCTGATTTCCAAATGGCTCCTCATGTTAAATCGGGCCAAGGCAAGGGGCCAGAGCGCTGGGGACCTGTGTGGATGTATCTGGTGCAACGTTTGCTGCAGCATTTCCTCCCTTCGCGCGCTGAACCGCAGAGCCCCTGTTCCTTGCTCCCTTCGCCAGGAAAGATGCACCTGCCCTCCCGGAGGCCGTGCTCTCTGAGTGCCGCATCACATGCGCATGTGTTTTTTATGTGCTGATCTCCCCAGTTAGGTGATCAAATATCTCCCCCAGGCGATGGCAACCCACAGCTCCCACTACTAGCACTGGGGCCAGCAAAGTGACACGATTCCTGCTTTGGAGGAGTTCATTCCTAAGAGCTAGAGATGCAACTTCTACCTAGTCAGGTGCTTTGGTATGGGAATGCCCACCATGAACCCACTTGCAGGCTGGAAATCATCGGCGCCGGTAACCAGATCCCCAGGAGCACACATCACGTGAGCACTGCGGGGCCTTGTTCCGGCTCTGCAGAGGGTGGGCCGGGAAGCAGCAGAGCCCAGTGCAAAAGGGGCTGGGATTGTGCGGGGGGCTGAGACTGGCAGCCCAAAACCCAGCACCGCGGCCTGCTTGCGGGGGCCTCAGGCAAGTCGCTCGCATCCAGAACTGGTAAAGTCAGGGCAGCGATGCTGAGCCTTGGCTGTGAAGTGTGCTGCGAGCCGTGGACGAGCACTGCTGCTGCCTTTAGTGCAGGGGTGGGCAATTATTTTGGGCGGAGGGCCGTTTACTGAGTTTTGGCAGGCCATTGAGGGCCGCATGATAGGCAGATAAATATTAATTTTCAAAATTTTTTAGGGGCCTCTTGCGCTGGATAAAATGGCCTGGCCGGCTGCATCTGGCCCCTGGGCCACATTTTGCCCGCCCCCGCTCTAGTATGTCCGGGCCTCCCGTTCCTCTTGAATGAGGAGTATAAAAAAGGTAAAGCCACGGTGTGAAGCAAGAGCAAATTTTCCCCAACGGCCTCCTGGCCCCTGGCCCAAAGCTCCCCTTCCTCACCTCCAGATACTCTCCCCTCCTCAAGAGAAGCGATGGGGTAGGGGTGATAACAGAAGGGCCAAGCTTGCCACTCAACCTGGGGTCCGGGAAATTCAGATCTCTCCTCCCCTCTGGCCCCTTGCAATGAAACCAGAGGGGCACAGGCCCAAATGCTTGGCAGAGGTGGGGGCCCAGTAAGAGTCACTGGGCCAGATCATTTAGGGTTTCACAGGTGGTAGGGATCTGGAACTGTGCCTGGAGCCTTGAGCATCCAAGTGCCCCACGTTGAGCGCGCCGGACCCGGAGCACCTGGATGTGAATAACGCTGCACGGGGGGGCCAGGGTACCAGCAGCCGAGAGGGGAGGTTGCAGCCTGGCTGAGGGGCTGGAAGGAGCTGGCTGTGTCTATGAGCCCCGGGCGCCGGGCACCAGACAGGTGAAGGGCGACGGCAGAGCAGGAGCTGGGGCTCTTTGCTCACTGCAGCCCTGAAACGGTTACCGGAGCTCATGGCAAGAGGCTGCACTCTCAAGCTCGCTGCAGTGGAACTAACAGGGCCTAGAAGGGATTTAGTGATATAACCGAGGAACCCACCAATCCCGGCCCGCCTTCTCGGGCTGGGTAAAAATAAATGCATGACTCCCTCGCACACAGGGCACACACACGCGGAACACAAAACCTCGCTCAGCCCGTGCACACGCCGCGCGCCTGCACGCACAGGGCAAACCCCACAACCCTGCAGTGCTCACACAGCAGCGCCCTTGCGCACAAAGCAACACATGGACACACACGCGCAGTGACACACCTGCACGGCCTCCACGGTGCCCGGCCATGCGCTTGCAGACACGGTAACAGTGACCCGCTCGCAGCCACACACGCAGCACTGTACGTATTTATGCAGCAACG
>JAGPOW010003356.1:4328481-4351756 GCA_030014935.1 Caiman crocodilus | reverse complement strand
GTGGCTTGCTGCACACGTCTTCCCCTGGGCTTCCTGTTGGACCTCCCCTTGCTTGCTGTTCCACCAACTACTGGGAGATAACTGGAGTTTGCCCTACCATAGCCCTCAAGGAGCCTTCCTTGGGACCGGTATCACCTCCCTTCCTGTGTTGGGGGGTGATTCCCCAGCCCGGAGGCACAATCCAAGACCCGGGGAAGCCAAAAGGCTTTGGAACAGGCCCTTTAAGGGAGAGATGATAGGCAGGGACTAGTTACATTTCTGAGGACCTGATTATCTCTCCCCACCCCCCCTTTCCTTTAGGTGTTTGCAGCTGCCACTAGCTAATAGCTCTGTACCTGCCATGGAAAGGAGCTTACTGCAAGGTTATGTCTGGGACAGAAGGTTAGAGAAGAGACTGCTTCTTGCTCCAGAAGCACTTAATAACCCCGTGTGCTCCCACCTCCCCCAGTTCATCTTTGGGACTTGGACTCAGGGGCAGGGGATGGATGGTGACTTGAGGGATCTAACGTCCTGATCCTGGTCTAGGGAAACAGATCTCCCTGAATAATTTGGGCCCTGATAATGGACCAGTGTTGTGTGAAGTTTAGCAAGTGTCTTCAGGCTGTTGTCTTCCTGGCTGCTCCCAGCTAAGCAGGATGGGCCTGGTGGGAATTTGGGAGGGGGGGATGCCCAAGCGAGGCTCTGGGACTTGCAGGGTTTGCTGGTGGGTGCTCAGTAAATGATGTTCTACCTCTGAAACTGAAGATCCCAGCACAGCTCCTCATATTGCTGTGATGGGGTAGAGGGCTCATTCGAGTCTCCTTGCTCTGGGTCAGTGCTGAATCCTGTGCTCTGGGGGTGTCTTGCTGCTGGGGAGATGCACAGGGAAGTCCTGATGGTTCACGATCACTGAAGTCTCCAGGCTATTGTGAAGCAGCAGAGCTAGCCCTGGACCCAGCCACTTCCCAGGTAGAATGATCTCCATTCTGCCTCTGGTTTCAATCCCACAGGCAGTGGCTTTTGTGGGGAGTCAAAGTAGCCTGGCATGGTTGTGCGCTTCAAGGTAGCTGCTGGGTCCCATCCCAGAAGGGACATTTTTTTTGTTTCCAAGTGATCTGAGGTTGAGCCTGTAGCTGTCCTACCTAGAGCCACCCCACTCTCTCCCCTGAGAGAGACAACTAACTGTAGGGTCAGGGTTTTAGTGGGCAAAGCCCCCTGGGATCCAGCTGGTGAAGGGGCTAGTATCATAGTCTATCATAGTGCTTAGGGTCGGAAGGGACCTAAACGGATCATCAGGTCCGACCCCCGGTTGTAAGAATATAAAGCAGTTTATAACAAAGCAAATCATTCTGCCCCTTGTCGCAGGCCCCGATCCCTCTAGGAAAGGTAGTTGTGCCAACTCAATGAGGCAAGTGGCCCTTTCCCCCACCTGGGTACAAAGCAGGTAGGAGAGGATCTCTGAGACTGAGGACCTAGGACATGGGCTGAGCAGCCTGAGAGGAGCAGTCAAACCAGGGGAAAGGATGCGGAGGAATTCTTTCCCCCTCTCTAATTATCAATTAAGCCAAACCCCGGCAGGAGGCGAGTTTGGACTGGACCCAACGTGTGGGTTTTGTTTTGGAGCAGGCTGGGAAAGGCTTGCAGTAGCATTGCCCGGATCCATCCTGCTACCCCCGGGAGTCCACGGCAGGACTCCCATTGACTTCAGTGTGAGCAGGATATGATCCCAATCCAATGGGAGGCTGGGTGATGCCTGGTACTCATCTGAAGAGATATCAGTTAATGTAAATACAGGGGCAGACCCAAAACCAGGGTAAATCAGCACAGCTGCATTGAAATCAGACTCTGTCCCACGGCTGACACGCAGACCAGGCTGGAGCAAGGCCCTGTGAACCAAAATTGCCTGACTTGCTACGGTACATGCGTGGGAGCTTAGCAGAGACAGGGGCTCCAGGGAGGGCTAGGGGAGGGGCTGAGGGGAAGGCCTGTTATAACCAGCCCAGGAATCGCAGCTCCATAAACACGCCTGTGTGTGTTGGGGAAGGGGCTTCTGGGCAGCCTTTCTGCTACTGGCAGTCATCATCCAGCATCCCCCCGCATCACTGCTCCTCTCTGCCCCTTTGGGAATTTGGCAGCTAGATTTTGTGGGGGGTTCTCTAGTCTCATGCAGTGAGCTCTCTGGCTGCAGCACGGTGTCCTCAAAAGGGCAACCTCGATAGCCCATTCAGCCCTGGAGGCTAACGAGCACCCATACTGCTTGGACAGCAAGTCAGTGACACGATCAAAGCAAATAAGCACAATCCGCGCGCGTACACAGCACAGGAAACCCACAAACCGTTCGTGCCACCGGAGTTCAGCGTGTCCCTAACCCAGGTGACTGCTCCCACGGTCGCAGGGTTTGTCAGGCACAGAGGAGACAGGAGCAGCCTCTGAAAAACCTCCCAGCCATTGGCAGGATCCCGGGATCGAGATCCAAGCACCCAAAACGCATGCTGGAGAGATGCTGATGCCGTGGGAGCACACGTCCACTGCACCACCGCTGCAAATTCAACCCGGTAACCACAACAACAAGCACCGTCTGCCAGGCCTGGCCCCACGGCTTCTGCGCAGCGCCAGACGAGGTCCATCTCCCCCCCGCTTCCCCCCAGGCTGAGGAGACCCAACAACTTCTCCTGGGGCATCTCCAAGAGCTTGACGATCTCGCCATAAACCTGCCCGGCGCTTCGCGGATCAAAACAAGGCGAGGCTGCTCTGTCGGCAGCTCGCAGCCGAGACGCGCGTGCAGACAGGAGGGGGACGCGAGGCAGAATGGGCAGCCCCACGCATGACTCAGGCTCCAAGAAAGAAACGGACTCAAGAATCGTGAGAGTCAAAAATAAATACATGGGTGTCACCCCCCACAACACCTGCCACCCTGTTTTCTCAGCTTTGGGAGAGGGGGTGGTTACATTGCCGAGCCCTCCTCTGCAATCAGAGGGAGGCTAGGAGCTCTTAAATGGGAGCTGTGATTCCCAAGACATCCCGGGATGCCAGGAGCAGTGCTCCTGAGCCGTCCCGAGACCTCCAGCTGAACCGGGAGGGCTGGCAACGCCGAGATGGCAGAGGATCGGAGGCATCGGCATGCGCCCAGAGCTGAGGCCTTGGGTCCAAGGGGAAAAAAAAAAAGGACCTGTCTCTTCTCATTCATACTGGTGGCCCCACAGGGTCTCGATGGAGTTATTCCTGATTTACACTAGGTGAGGGAGAAGGGGACTGAGGACGGAGATGAGACCTGGAGGGGCTGGGCCAGGGAAGGGGGCACGGTGCAGGGAGGCAGAGGAGCGGCTCACTTCATGCTCGGGCAGGAAAGATCCCAGGGGGGTAAGGATGGGGGCTCTGCGGACGGGACGCGAAGCTGCCCAGGCCTTGGACGCTGCAAGGGAGAAAACTGGGGGGAACCCAGCCCGGCTACCCTTCAGCAGCCGCCCTGTGCCCCTGCGTGGCAAGACCCGTGGCAAGGCTCTCCCATGAGCTGGGCAGGACCCTGGGGCCCAGCTGCTCCCATGGGGGGTGATGAGCAGCCCCCTGGCCCGCCCGGAGCCGGCCCCAATCTCGGAGCCGGGGGGAGGCTGGTGAGGAAGAGCCCCCGGGGGGGAGCGAGGGCGCTGAGCCCCTGTGCGGGGGGGGCACCGCAGCATCCCGGCTTTGCACGGCTTGGACCCCCCCCCATCACCCCGCGCTTACCTGGGCCCGGGGCGCTGCGGGAGCGGGTGCGGGAGCGGGAGCGGGTGCGGGAGCTGCCGCCGCCGCGCCAGGACTGCGGGCGCAGCGCCCTGCTCCTCCCTCTCCCCCCCCGCGGTTGCCGTGGCAACGGGGGATGCTCCGCGCCTCCCCCCCGCACCATCCCCGCGTGGGAGGGAGCCTGCAGCCCTCCGGGAGGATCCCCCTTCCCCGGGCAGGGCAGCTTGCAAGCCCCCCTGCCCTCCAGGCGGGTCCCGGGCGGGGGGCATGGCTGAGGCCCCCGCAACTCCCTGCAACAGAGAGCTGGCCCTGGGCGCGGGCAGCGAAAGGCAGGGCTCGGCCTGGCGAGTGGGACGGCTGGGGAGCAAGATGCTCTGGACACCAGCCTGGTCCCCCCAGCGGTTTCGGGGGCTGTTTTCCTGCCGGGCACTTCCAGCCCAGGCGTGTTTGCAGGCGCTGGGGGTGCCCTGAGCCTCTGGAGCAAGGATGCTGGGGACAAGGGGTAGGTGTGGGCAGGTATCTGAGCTCCTTGCTTAACGCTGCTGCTCTGCAGGGCTCATGGCCCTGCTTTGGTGCCTGGTGGGCTGCTCTAGCCAGACCAAGGAGGACTGGGCAGGGAGAGGGATGCAGGCCCTCCAGGGATCTCACTGAACAGAAAGGGAACGTCATGCAGCACCGCCTGATTGGCAGCAGTCTGTTTGGGGCTCGCTGTGCTGGGCATCAGGGATCCTCCCTGGAGACAGGAGGGTGCTTCATGTTCTGGCTTCTCAATGCATAAAGCAGGCCCTAACCACAGACAGCCCTAGACCCACGCTGCCCCTAAGTGCAGGGGCAGGGGTTTGGACAGGGCCCATCTGGAGACTGGTGGCTGCAGGTCATGGTAGCTGAGCTTTTTTATCTGGGAGAAAACCCCTTTCTGTCCTCTCCAGAACTGTACTCCAGTGAACTCCCCCGCTCCTCCAGCCTGGAGAAGTGCATCTAGGGTGAACAGAGCCCCGGTACCCTGCCTCTGAGCATGGAGGACCCTGGATGTCTCCTGGCTTCGCTCACCTCCCCATTCTGCTCTTGCTTTGTATTAGGATGGCAGTGTGCTTGAAGCAGGCACAGGCAGGGGTCTGGGCCGCAGGAGTTTGCTAAGGACTGTGTCACTGCTTCAGTCCTGCTGGACTCAGTGGTTCTCAGCTGTGTCCAGGAGCCCGACCTGCCGTATCCCACTGTTACTGCCCATTAGGAACAGGCATATTCTGCTCCCAGTAGGGCAAGCACACCAGGGGCAGCTTTCCTAGCCTCACCCAGCAGCCTCCCTGCCATCCCTGCTCTCACTCTCATGTCCTCTGAACCAATTTGCTGCTCTATTCAAGTCTCACCTAGAGGAAGCCAGGATCCTCTGTGTCTCAGGGAGCTGTAGAAGAGGGATCTCATCACTGACTGCATTGGACCCGGGAGCCAGGCTGCAGAAGGAGGTTTCTACCGGAGGTCCCCCTGAGGCTGCTGCAGAAATAAGTACCCTGCACTGGCTTTTAAAGTGCTACCATGGGAGACACAGCCTTGAGCAACTGGTCCAGAGACGCTGATGCAGCCTCATCACAGTGGTCTCTGATCTGCATTATATATGCTAATATATTCAGGAAACAACATCCCCTTCTGTGAATTAATGGATGCATGTGTGAGAGGGAGAGATGATGGTTCCTGTCCCCCAGGACCCAGGCAGGATGAAAAGGGGCTTGGCTAGCTCATAACAGGGGATTTTGCTTTGTTACGGTGTGTATGTGAATCCAGCTCTGGCTGGTGCTGAGTATTAGAGGCTGCCAGTGGGGCAGAGCGGCGGGGGGGGCGCAGCCCTGCTCCCAGTGCACAGTGCTCCTGTTGCCACAACTGGTCCCAGAGGTGATCTCTGTGGTGAAGGCGAGCGACTTAGGGACGGTTCCTTCAGAGCTGTGGCACTGGGGCAGAGACTTGCTGCTGGGAAGCTTGCCCTGCTCTCTGGATACCGGGGATGCTTTTTCTCCGGCTGGAGGAACGACGCCCACAGAAGGACTAACGGGCCTGAAAGAGGATGGCACAAGGTGAGACTCCATGCGTGACACCAGGAGCACAGAGCAGCCTCTCCAAACATCGGGTTGGGACGGACCCTGTGGACCAGCCCTGGGAGCACGGCTGAGGTTCGTGGAGATGAGCTGCTCGGTGGGACGTGGGCTGCTACAACTTCCCTCCACTCCCAACTGCTGTAGCACACCTCCCTGGGGCTCCCGCCTGCGGAAGGGAAGGCGCAGGGACAATTCAAGCCAGCAAAAGGCCTGAGGTTGGGAAGCAGCTGCAGCACCAAGGCTGTTTGGCCGCACCGGGTTGTTTTGTTGCTCAGGAGGTTTCAGATCAAGTTGCCTGGAGAACGTGAGCCGGGTCCCGCGTGGTTCCAGCCCCGTCTCTGTCGCTGGCTCATCTTTCTTCTAAAGAGCATGTTTGACTTCCTAATGAAGCGCAGTGGGGCCCTCTGTCTTTGCTGCCCATCAGCCAGCCTCCTGTTTCCCAGCCTCCCTGCTTTAGCCGAGACACAAGCGCTGTAACTCATTCACGGCACACGTGCACAGAGAATGCCCCGGGCCTACAGAGCCTGGGGCCAGGGCCGGTTGCACCAACCAGGGGTCTAAGAAGCACTTAGATGTCTAAAGTGCAATCCCATTCCACACTGCTTGAGTCTGAAAATCCATTTCCTTTGTAACTCCTCTTCATCTGAGCCAGAACCACAAAAAGCAGCAAGGCGGAGAAGGATACACCCACCTTGTGCAATAATGAAGGTGCAATAGGAGACCACTTGGGCACTTAAGTACCACTTAGATGCCTAACAAGTAGGATCTGGCCCTCATGGCTTCCGCCTGATCTCTCTTTCCCTGGGACTGCTGCTTTCCTCCCCAGGAGGTGGCTGAGTTCCAGCAGTTCAGTGCATGGAAGTGTTGGGCATTGAAGTGCCGGTGAGATGAACACTTCTCTGGAAGGGTTTAGAAAGAGATGGTTCTGCCTGGGTTAGATGATCTCCTGAGGGTTGCCAGCCTTCTTTTCTCAGATTCCCAGTAGAATATATTGCATGCTTTCCTTTTAGGATCAAAGAGTCTTTAGAAATGTAAAATACTGGTCTTTCAAAGGATCTGCTTCTCTTAGGATGTAGGATTTCTTATCTTAGGGCTGTCCATCACCATAGACCAGGGGCGGGCAGTTATTTCGGGCGGAGGGCCGCTTACTGAGTTTTGGCAAGCCATCGAGGGCCACGTGACAGGCAGCCGGGGCAGATAAATATTAATTTTCTAAATTTGTTAGGGGCCCTGCAGGTCGGAATAAATGGCTTTTGCCCACCCCTGCCATAGACTCTATGACTCTTCCATGTAAGCTCAATAGCAAACCCAGCCATAAGGGTGCCGGACCATCGGAAAGCACAGAATCTGTTCAGTTTGGGTCAGATGGACTCGGGAACCTTTCAGACTCGAAGGAGGGTCTGGGGCCCAGGGATGGAGCTCAGCTCTGGCCTTTCGCCTGCATGGTGACCTGGTCTGGTGCCACACCTGAAGTGGCAGAGTCAAGTTAAACCTTGTATCGCCATTGAGGGAGCTGGATCTGTAAATAGCAGGTGAGCAAAAACCCCTAACCAGGCCCAGCCTGGAGTTATCCCAAGTATCAGCACTCACGGTGAGTCTAATATATGCCTGATGGCTGTAAAGGAAAATGAAGTTCAAGCCTGTTGTAACCTCTAGCCGAAATCCAGCTCTCTGTCCAGACTCTCGCCACCGTCTCTTCACCTACCTGTGATATGAGCAACCATCTAGTACTGCAGGCATGTCTCTAAATTGCCTTCAAAGCTCTCGGGAGTTACAGGATCTCCTGCTAAATTTTACACCAACAAGCTCTCCCTGGGGTTTTCCCACAGTCGGCAAGGCCAGAAATACCGGTTGTGAAGCCAGTTCGAGGCATTTCCTCAATGTTGCATCCGGCAGCGATTGGAATTAGCATGTAAGGGGGAAGCCCAGGATCTGAACACCCTTCAAACCTCAGAAAGAGCCTGGAGGATATCGCTGAACAACTTTGTTTGGGCTGAAGAAACCGTCCTTGATCCATGATGGCTTCAAGGCTCTGGAGTCACTAGGAAGAGCCTGGGGATATTGCTGAACAGGTCTTGCAGAGTATAGTTATAAATCTTCAATATACAGAGTCTGGATGTCCCTAGGGGTTATTAATGGGCTCTGGAGGTCTTTCTTCTGGATGTCTGGTGGCCTCAAGCAAGTGTGTCCAGAAGTGCCTGCCTTCAGATAAGTGTTTAGGATGTGTGTGCAATGAGTTGTTCGTTCTCCAGTCTACATTTGTGTCAGACAAGAGTCCGCTACACGCAGAACCTCTGTCAGGTCTGATACTGTATTGATAGCCTTAGCAGGAGAAGTCTAGGTCTGGACAGGACCCTCCTGCTATGGGCTGTGAAGGCAAGAAAAGGCTCATGTTTAAGGAATCGAAAGCAGCAGGCTCTTATCTGCAGCAGATCTCTCCATCTCGGCTTTCTTCCCTGTGAAATGCCAGTAATAATTAATTTCCTCCGTAGGAAGCGGGGGGAGAGTCCTCACAGCAAAGAACGTTGAGGACCCCGGTTGCATGGAGTGTCTTGGTGCCCTTATCGTCACAGAAGAGGTGCATCCAGGTCGTGGTTGGGATCTGTCGGTGGGGGTCTGCCCTGCGCAGTGGGTCTCTGCACCTGCCCCAGGAATGCCAGTCTCCTAGGGCCTCTGGATGCCCCCAAATTCACAGGGCGAGCCCTGCCTTGCATTTGAACCCACCTGGCCACCAGTTGCTGTTGCATGTGGCAAGTCATGCCCACTTCTGTAAAATCAGGCCCTTTGTGGGAAGCAGCAGCCGACACAGGCAGGAAATCAGACCTGGTTTATTGTGACTCTCAGGCTGCTAAAATGATTTTTGCTGCAGCACCAAGGAAACCTGAGAAGAAGGCTAGATTGGCCCACGCTCAGCTCCATGCAGCCACAGCTCGGCTGCTTGCAGCACCTGAGCTAGCTCGTTTCAGCCTAGCTGGGTTGTCTGCCCATGACGCTGCAGTCTGAAGTGCAGACAGATCTCCTAGTGGAAGATCAGTAACCCAGTGTCCTGGGGAGTGTCCTGGCAGCTGCTGATCTGACCTTTGGCTCCAGATTGGAGTCATGCTGCCAACACTTGCCAGGCAAAAAGGAATTGTCTCTCCTCCTCTCAGCAGCAATAAAGAAATGAAGAATTTATCTACCAGCTCAGGCTGGGAAGAAAGAGGCATACAATTCTTCTCCCTCTCCTGCAGCTGGGTCAGTAACACCGGAGAAAGCTTCATTGCAGCCGGGCGCTGATGAAGAAAGGAGAGGAGGCAGCACTTAGGGGACAGGCAGCTCATCTCCCTGTAGGAGCCAGGCTGAGGGCTCCTTCCATCTAGTTTAATCTTCCATTTCAGTGCCCTGAAACACCCATGAGATCTGAGTGCCAGCGCAGATCATCACGGCTGGCGCTTCTCTGAGCTCTGCCCCCCCCAGCTCAGGCTCCTGTTCGATCCTGGGAGTCAAAGGGGCCTTGCCATAAAGTCAGGGGCAAATGCCATGCTGCTCTGCAGGGATGGCCTGGGCTTTACCCCACAGTCAGGGGGTGGGGGCAGATTCTTGCTGAGAGTAGGGCAAAGGGTGAGTCCCCAAGGCTCTTGAGTGGTGCTGAGCTCTTGCCCCCATTTTCTCCAGGCCCCTCCACTTTCCAGCCATGGCTGTGCAGAGCCAGGCGCCAATCCCTGGAGGCGGCTCCGTCTTGCAGCAAGAATGCAAAGGCAGAGCTATTTGCATCTCTAATCAGCAGCGGAGGATAATTGGGCCCTCTGCATCCGCAGAAAGCCTGCCATTGTGGAAGGCCAGCCTGCGCAGGTGCTGCCAGAGCCTGGGCTCCCACCACAACAAGCAGCCTTTTGTTTGCTAATAACTGGCCCTTAAGGCATCCTCCTTCCGGGGAAGGGCCATGGCCTGGGACATAAAGGCCTCTGTTTTGGTGGGAAGCTGCTTGCTGCACAATGCTCCCAGGAAGAAGCTGCTTGTGGGGCTGGGGAAGGGGCCTGATTCCCAGCAAGGTCAGCAGCGCCAGCTTGGGGACCAGACTTGACTGCAGTGCCCTGGGTCCTTTGCACGCACACGGGGTTGGGAGGGGGGGCAATGATAAGGGCTCTGTGCGTGATCCATATCAGAGCCCCCTCCCTATCTCATTTGTGTCTGGGAGACAAATTGTTCCAGGTGTTGGTCTGGTTTGCTCCACGGAGAAACCGGGTATGTGGAAAGATGTTACCAGGTACCATCAATTGGGCCCCTGGACAAGTGCCAAGGTGCCTGGGGCTGTGGCTGGCTACAGAGAGGCTCCCTGTGTCCCCTGGTGCCCCTCTCATGTCTCCAATTTTCTTCCCTAAGGTCAATTCATCAGTGATTTCATTCTGCCCTAGGACATTCCCAGAAATTAGGGAGTTCACAGGATGTAGCGTTCAGATGCTATTGTGTTACAGGCAGGCTCCGAATTGCATGAAACAGGGCTGGAAGGGACCTCGAGGGGTCATCTAGTCTAACCGCAGCTGATGGCAGGCTCATGCCAGGCAACACCATGGGAAGTAGAGCATAAAGCCTTGCAGAATCAGCCAAAATCTTTTGCGTGTGAAAGCTGTTCGCAAAGCTGATGCTTAGAAATGACAGGGCATTCTCGATTAACCTTAACTCTGCCCTCTGCTCCCCTGCTGCACCCTGCTGTTCACAGCAGTCTGCTGTCCTGGCCTTATGAAGCTTAATTCTGGATGCTCCCATAACACGTTGAGGGGCCTTGTTGCCATAGATCTGAAAGCCCTTTGCAGGAGGGGGCAAGTCTCATGATGCCCATTGTCTGCTTGGAGAAATACCAGCACAGAGGTAAAGGAAGTCACCCGGCGCCGGGGATGAGGCTCCTCAGCCCTCGGCTAGAAGGACCCATCTTTGTGGAGAGAGCACAGCCCGGTTTCCTGGGATTTCCAGTCCTCAGCCTCTTTCCTGGATCCGTCAGCACCAAAGGCAGAGCCAAGTTTGTCAGTGGGGACTTCTGTCCCACGACGAGCTGGACCCAGACTCACTGAACCTGCTTTCCACGGGCAGCTGAACAGTCACATGCTGGACTCGGCTTCAGCTGCTGTCCCACAGACGCTGTTTATCTCCATGATGCTGGACAGATGGACACTGGCACTGAGGTCAGTTCACTCCTTTTAAAGATATCTCCCAATCAGACTGAGAATCAGGGTCTTGTTTTACCTCCTTTGTCTTCGCCCTCTCTCTTGTGTGCATCCCTGCTGGTCCCTGGATCAGATATCAGGTATCCCAGCGAGGTGGTTCCTCAGCAACTGTAACCATGAGACCTTGCCGTGTCCCACAGCATGAGCACAGGGCTGGCATGGATTATGTATGATCTCCGCAGCACTGGCAGCTTGCTGGCTTTTTGTATCAGCCTACTCATTAGTGATGCAGTCAATACCCAGGACGAACAATACAGAGGTGACAGCTGAACGCTGGTATCTGTGTAAGGGAATCCTGCCCTGCCCTTGCCTACATTGTTCCAGCTCTGTGGGCAGAGGACTCTTGTCTCTACGGCTACAGCAGGGCACATTTCCTTCTGCTTCCCTTGATGTCCTGGCAAAGTCCTGTCAACTTGCATAGGGCAAACCCAAGGCTTTGAATTCAAGCATGCACATGGGGTAGGCTACGTGGTGCAAAGCCTAGAGGTACCCATGCTAGCTTTGACTGCCCATCTGGGCATCATGCCTTGCAGAAATATTAGCTCCAGGAGATCTGCATTATGGTGGACCTCTGCCTGGGATGACTGGCCCTGTTGATGTGGCTACTTATGGAGGCTAACTAGGGTATCTCTACATCGGGGCAGGCAATTATATCAGGCGGAGGGCCGCTTACTGAATTTTGGCAAGCCATCGAGGGCCGCGTGACAGGCAGCCCTGGGGCAGATAAATATTAATTTTCTAAATTTTTTCGGGGCCATGCGGGCCGGACAGAATGGCCCACGGGCCGCATTTTGCCCACCCCTGCTCTACATGGTGCTGTGTAGGGAAGGCCATACAATGGCATGGCTAAGGCGAGGCAAAGTCCCCAAGTCTGTCTGTGTGTCCGTAGAGCCTCGGCTGTCTGCTGTGTGGGAATGCAGGTCGCTAGACTGGTCTGGAAAGCTTCCCTTTCCATGGGAGGTGAGGCAGGTTTTTTCCCCTTCCCCGAGATTAAAGTTGTACAAAGCAAGACTGCCCTTTCCCCATCGCTGTCCTTGTCCTTACAATACTCCGCTTCCATGCAGGCAAGAGGACCACTTGCCATCCTGACTCAGTTGCTTAAAATGTCCCTTGTGCCTCCCACGCCCTGGAGAACCTGGCTTCCTAATCTGGACCCGCAGCTGGGCTGCTGACATGCCCTCCCACGACGGGCTGGTGCACTAGCCGCCTCTCCACACTTAGCTGGGAGGAGCCCCAAGGTAGGGTGGACCTCAGGAGAGCTGCTTAGAGATTCCTTCCATCTGCAGAAGCCCTCGGGGCCGTGGTAGGGCACCGCTGGGCTTCAAGCACTGCTCTGCTCTCAGCTGTCCCGCGTGGCAAGGCTCATGCGGCTTGGAGAAGTCACTGCAGCAAATTCCACCTTCCTGTGTCAGTATGTGCTACGCCCACCTGCCTGCCTGAGCCTGTGCATGTGATTCATAAGGGCTGTGCAGCAATCTGCTTGTGCCTCACATGAGCTATCAACATGACCCTTGCATCAGCGTGCAGCAGCCATCCCCGGTCGTGTCACGAACGTGAGCTGCAGCAGCTGGCTGCAGCTCCTGGGACAGTCCGCAGATCAGCTCTGGGCTCCGTCAGCACGGTCTGCAGGGGCTTGCTCCTGAGACGCACAAGGACTTCCAAGCGCTGCAGCTGCACCGGCTCAGCCAGGCATCCCGGCTCTATCCCACAGTGCCTTGCTCCCACCTGGAAGGGGCTGCAAGATTCCTGACTCTAAGCCAGGGATGCTCAACTCTCCCTGCAGGCTGCAGGAATGGGGCAGGGATCCGGCCCGCATGTGGGGATTGTCCATGGGCCTGGTCCAGTGCATTGTCTCAACCTGCATGCCAGATCGGGCCATGGAGTGCTCTGTGTGGTGGCCCTACTTCATGCCAGCATGATTTAGCCCCCAGCCACATCATCCGGCCACAGAGCTCCCCATGGGTCTGGAAATTTGGCAGTGGACGAGTTACAATTAATACCATCACTGCTCCCCCATTGCCAAATTTTTGGAGATCCCAGGGCTGGATGACATGTCTCTACAGGCTGGATCAAGCCCACGGGACACAAGCTGGGCACCATTGCTCCAAGCAACGGTGCTTCAGAAGGCTGAACATGAGAGCCATGGCTGCCAGTCACAAAGCGGGTCTTGCTATCCCACTTCTGTGAGAAGCGTTATCACGTGGGGGGAACTGAATGCCAAATCCAGCAGATAGGGCTCACTAATGTCCCTGCAGCAGTTTCCACGTAGGGACAAAAGTAGATGCGGTGCAACTCCAGAGGAGCAGCCGCCATCTATATCAGCCAGGAGCTTGGTTTGCAGTGTAGAAACTCCTCCTCCACATCTCATTCCCCTGATCTCTCTTCCTCCATCTCTCCCATTTTCTTCCCCTTTCTTCCTCACTCTTCCGTAGCTAGTGCTGCAGTGCACACCCAGCCTTGTGCAATCCTGTTACGGTTAAATCCACCCTGCCTCTCTGGGCAGCTTTATCTGTACTTGCAGCCTATTAAACACCATTCCACTGGGGAAACAAGGCCAGGGCCAAAGCTGCTGAAGAGGATCGGGTCACAGCCTGGCTGGTGGTGACAGGCACTTGTCAACTGAAGCCGGCTGGGATAAGGGCTGGGAAGGTCCCGACACAGCAGGGTTACAACTACAGGGAGTTACCTGGATTTGCACGAAGGACCCTTTCATCAAAACCTGAAGTCTTTTCTCTCTCTCTTTGCCCACCCCCATCTACAGTGGTACCCAAGCTGGCAATGGTGGCTTTGACCCTGGCAGGCCAGTTAAATAAGCCTGGGATATTTACCCTTTGCTTGTCAAAGATTCCCCCAGGGCAGCTGGATTCTGGTTCTCTGCTCTCTTTCCAAAACCTGGTGTCATGTGAAATTCAACAGCTGCTGCTTTTGAGCTCCAGAAATGGCTGCATTTTTATCATGGCTCATTTCCCTCTTGCTGTGCATGCGTTAGCCCTGACTTCTACCTTGGTTTGCTAGGTGGCTCGGGGGCCCCTTGCAGTGCCACCACTCTTGTGATGCTCATGGTCTGAGGTGTATTCTCAGAGTCCCAGCCGCCAGCCTCACATCACCAGGGGATCCCAGCTGCCTGGGAAGTGGCTAGTCCTTTTGACTGCAGAAGGAAGCTTGGAAATGTGGCCTCCGTGGCAAATTCATGGGAAACAGCACTTGCTGCTGGTTAATTCTCACCAAGACCATGAAGCTGCTCATGATCTTTCCATCCTGGCTTGGGTTTGGGGCCAGCACCTCTGGTGGGAGGGGGCTGTGGGGTGCAGAACAAAGGAACCGGAGCTCTGGGGTCCTTTCCCTGTCTGTGCTGCTGTGACCTTGGCCAAGTCACTTAACTACACAACCACCCTGCAGCACAGAGATCATGTTCACCGATCTCAGGAGGATGCCAGGGCTTCATCCTAAAGGGTTCTGAGATCCTGGGATAAAAGGCAGAGCATGGAGCCCAGTGCTTCGGATCGGCACGCAGCCTGGCTTTTCAAGGGGAAGAGGAGAGTTATGTTCGGCATGGGTCTGACCCAGAACCAAACAGCTCAGTCCACGGCGGTGTCCGGAACTACATCCGGTTCTGGACTGTGAGGCTGAGCCTTTTGTCTTCCACAGGCCCAAACCCTGAGTCTGCATCAGCACTCACCCCCTCTCTGTGCTTGGATTTGGCTCTAAACTTCCTGACTCCCTCCCCAGTAGGCTGGAGCAAAACCCTGGCTCCGAGCTGCCTTCAGCTTGGGAAAGCTCCATCTGGAGCCACTTCTGCTTCTCTTATTCTTCATCTGACTTAGCTGGGAATCGGACTTCACTGGGGTGTCATGAGCATCACAGGGGTAGCCACTATCTCCTATGGAGGGCTGCTGCACTGGAGCAAGACTGGGATACTGTTAGGAATACAGGGAATAGCTAGGGTCCCAGGAGAGCTGCTTGGCCACCCCCGGATCAAGACCACCACGGGCTCACCCAAGCCAGACAAGGTTGCATGTGATCCTCCTGCACTTCCACCACTGACGAAGGAGAAAGCGAGCAATCCCTTGGTGCCTCCGTGCTGCCGCTGCCTTCAGAGACGCGGGGGGAGCTGCTGCAATGTGCCAGGGAGCATCTCCGAGGCAGTGTCCGCATTAGCATTTCTGCAGAGGCAGCTCTGAGCCACTGCAGTGAGGAGGGCAGAGCTCGGGTTTTAATCTGGTTAGCAGAGTGCTCGCAGCTTCCCTTCCAAGGCAGGTGCCAGGACAGCAAATAGGCAGCAAAGAAAGCTGCAAGCCGGGCCCTGGCTGGTGGTGCAAGATCAGACTCTGGTGAACCGGCAAGGGGCTGTTTGCTTACACATAACGTGTGTGCATGTCTCTATAGGAGCTGTGTTAAATCAGCCAGGGTAATCACCCTTAAGACTGTAGTTCCTCCGCGTCTGGAATTTTAACGGCAGCATCGTGACCCAAATATGATGAGAGACGTGTGGCAAGAGCTGGGATGAGCCGGGTTTGGGATGAACGAGGGATTGTCACAGACCCGGAGCCTGTCTTGGAAACCAAGGGTCAGGGAGCTGGGGCCGTGTCCTCTGACACATGGCGTCCCTGCGCCGTACGTAGTGTGCATACAGTACAGTAGTTCTACTGCAGTACAAATAATAAACTGTAAGAGCAATGCCTGGTGCTGTTTGATTGTGTTAAATTCCCAGCGCTCAGGCAAGGAGAGGCAGATCTGGTGGCTGCCACCTCTTTGTGCTGGGCTGGGCAGAGAAGGGGGAAAATTCCCCTCTGGGGTAAAGACTGGGACTAGTGCTTCCTGCCCACGTCTGTCTCATAGAGCTGCCAGGCTGGCAGGAAGTGGCTGAGTAGGGGTGATACACTCAGGACAGCCCAGAGTAGCAATTACTGAGTGCAGCCTGATGGAGCCAGTGCCTAGGAAAGCAAGCCTGGGGTCACCATTCCAGCCAGGAGCCTGACAGTGGTCTTCAAACTGCCTGTGTCTGTCCAACCCTACTTCACCTCCCTGCAGAAGGGCCAAGGGGGGAGGAAGGATGTCCCGGTGGTTAGAGCACAGGCCTCAGGTCTGGGCTCACCACTTTGCCTCCTGTCTCTTCTGCACCTTGCGCCAAAATGATTTCCTCTCCCTGTGCAGCCGTTCCCTGGCTGTACACTAGTGTCGCCCTGCCTTGTGGGGTGCTGTGAGGGCGGATGCTTTAAAGACCCAGCTGCTAGGAAGACAGAGAAGGAAGCAGGGCTTCAGCCTGGAAAGCCAGGTGGAGCCCCAGTCCCAAAGGCCAGTCTGGGCAGGGAGCTCAGCCCGCTTCTGCTCCCAGCACCTGGGGGTGGCAGGTCAGAGCAGCAGAAGCAGGGAGCAGGTGGTGGCGCCTGCCTTAGTTGAGCCCAGGTAGCTCCGAGTCTGCAGCACCTGGAAGGCAGGAGCAGGTGCCTCCCCACACCTGCTCGGCACGCACCGCCTATGCACGGCGCAAAGTACAAACTCCTCTTCCTCTTCCTCCCTGGCACCAAGGGCCTGACAATGAGCGAGCAGCTGAGCCCTCCCCAAGCCCATCTGCTCCAGGGGCTGCTCCTCTTGCCTTGCTCAGCCCATGCCCTAGATTCTCCCCTCCCTAGAGAGAAACAACCGCACTTGCCTCTTGCAGCAGCAGAACCCACTTAGCCATCTCCCAGCAGGGTGCTCGCCCACGAAGGGGGTGGGAGCCTGGTAAATACTGCCTGCCTCTCCCAGCAGAGGCCAGCGCAGAGCCCATGGTGACTAGAGAGAGCTGCCTTGGAACAGGGAGGAGGAGGAGAGACCCCCAACACCTTCTTGCCTACATGTTCTGCATGTGCATGCAGGGACCCTGATGACTGCTCTGGCTCCAGCTCCCCAGGCATCTCCCAGGTAAGATGCATCAGCCAAAGGAGCCAGTGCTACCAGCTCCTTGGTTCCACCTGCCCTGGCTGCTAGTGCCAGCTGCCCCCTCACCCAGCGTGCTGACCACCAGCCAGCGACGTGGAGCTGGGGCAGGCATGGGAGGTCCAGGAAGAGGGGATGTACAGTATGCAGCGGGCAGTGAGTGTCCCCTGGGGTTCCCGGATACAGGCTGCAGCCTAGAGACAGATCCTAATGATGGTCAGAGCAGCCTGTTCGGGTTACAGAGCCTGGCCCGGTGTCCAGAGGATATGTCTAGACAGCAGAGTCTAGAATGCAGGCGCTGGGCTGGGGGGTGCTCCGGTACAGGAAGCAGATGGAGATCGGATACCGAAGGCAAGGCAGGGAGAGCAGCCCAGGGCAGCCTGGCATGGGAGCCGGGGCCCAGCCCCCCTGTTCTGTGGTTCCCAAAGAAGAAGGGAAGGGTCTGCTGATCTCTCTGCAACAGGGGAGTTTTCCAGCCTCTTGAATTTAGCATCTGCCGGTCATTTGTCATTCCCTAGACGTTTCATTCCTGCTCCCTACATAGCCCCCAGGCAGACAGCACCCCCCCCCCCGCCTAAGTCGGTGTCCCAAGTCTGCTCTGCTTCCACTGGGAGGGTGTCAGTGGAGCCCCCTTTGCCTTCAGGATCCCAGTTCAACCCAGCAGGGCCCATCCTCAGCCTGGGGCTCCTGGGTGTGGAGCCTGTATTCTCAGTTTAACTCCTCACGTGGTCTTAGGCTCCATAACACCAGCCTGGTCTGAGAGCCAGGCCTCACCCACATCTACCCACTGCTCTTCCTGTCTATTTAAGGCAGTGGGGGCCTATTTCAAAGGCACCTCACATTTTGGCCCTCTGTGCACAGCTCCAGCTTCCTGCCACCTGCTTCCTGCCCTTCACATTGGCAGGGAAGGGACGAAGCATCCCCAGGATGCGGGCGGCACTGGGGCCGGAGGAACGGTCTGAAGGGTCTCTTCCAGCTGGCAGAGTTTAGAGCCACCCTGGGTCAGTTTGCCTAAGAGGCAGAAAGGAGGAAGCAGAGGAATACGCCCCCGATGCCTCATTTGTACTAGGACAAATGTGGCAACATAGCATCACTGGCGCTTTAGACAGTGAACTGACTCTTCCCCATCCGCTGGGCATCCCCCCTCTGTCTCGCCCAGCTGCGGCAGTGCTAGCAGCCTCGCTGATCGTGCCCTGCAGTTTCTACTCTGCTTCGTGCGTTCTGTGGGGCTTTGCATAAAGCAGGAAGGATGCAGATTTGACAGCTTTCGTGGGTCGCTAGTTCCTAAACGCAGCACAGCTGAGCTCAGACCGGTGCCTGTTTCCCAGCCTTTGAGACCAGGGGGAAAAGGAAGGAGTGAACTGTGCTCTCTACAAGGGGGTCTGAAAGCCACAGTCCCAAGGATCAAATTCTGGGGCTGTGCAACGTGGCCATGCAACAGGGGCATGGACCTGGACCAGCATTTGGGTGCAGCTGTAATCCCAGGCAGCAGCAACCCCTTGCAGGTACCCTGGAGTAATCTGAGCTGGACTGTGTGTACAGGCCACTCTGGAGCAGGGGTGTATATTAACGTAATTTAAGCAGCCTCTGCCCTAGGGTCAGGAGGGTGTCCTGGGGTGCAGAATGTGGGCCCAGGGCTCTCTCCTTCCCCAGCTTCACATGGGGCTTTCTAACAGCACCTTCCAGCCTTCAGCCCCAGGTAACAGCTGCCGGGCTATGAGTCCTGTTTTCCACACATGTCCCATGCTCCACACAGCACTGGATGTAAAACTATCCACGTTTGGTATTACGCTGGGCATTCACCTTATGCCCTGCTCCTTCTATGATCATTGTGGGCCTGATCCGGCCAGGGGCTGAGTGCCCACAGCCCCCACTGTGCCTCAAAGCCTTAGCCCTGGTGACACCTCCTCCAGGTCCTACGCAGTTTGTGGCCCCTTTATTTCGGCATTACACTGCTCCATGTGCAGCTGGGCAGTGCAGAACAGAGTCGTGGGGCCTTTTGCCATTCTCATACCAGCAAAGTCACTGGGCAATGGCACCCAGGCTGAGCAGTTCCAACCGGACGCCCCCTGAGCACAGGGATGTCCAGTGGAAATTTAGCACGTCCCTAGCACGGCATTGCCCATGCCAGGTGGGCGTGGATAAGGCTGCAGAGCTCAGGAGAAGAACCGGGTACCGCCTTACCAGCTCGCCACTGCCACCAGACCATCCCACTGCCACGTGAGAGTCCTGCCCTCTCCCTGGCACTCACTAACAGCAGGTCAACTGAAAGGTGGGAAAGCTCCCCCTGCCGTGGCTGCATCTCGGCCACAGCTCACGTGGGGCCAGGGGGCACCCGCCTGGCTACAAAGCCGAACACCGCGTTGATGCCAGCCCCACCCAGCACTCAGCCTCAAGTGCCCGCAGCACCGCCTGGGACGTACCTTTGAGGAGGGATGGTGGAGGTCATCGGATCATGGGGGGCAAGGTGCCCACACCTGCCGGGGGCGGGGGTGCTCTGCTGGCGGACTGGCTGGCTGCCTGCGAAGCCTGCTGGGTCTGTCTCTCTGGCTCCGTCTGCACACTGGAAGGAAGGTCATAGCAGATGGGGAGGAGGGGGTAAAGATCAGCACGGGGATTAGAGAGGCATTTTTAGCCAGCCAATCCTGGGCCGGGCTCTGGGTAATGACTCTGACAGCGCAAGGTGAAAACACTACTGCGGGGAAGGCAGGAAATAAGCCTAGAGCTGCACCCGCCTGTCCTGTCCTGGGAGAGACACTTTGCAGTCCCACCTCCTGCCCCCACGGGCTTTCCCCCAGGGTACTTCGGTCCCTCGCTTGCCCTTCTCCTCCCTCCCTTCTTCCCACTGCCTCTTCTCGTTCCTCATAGCTTTTACTTCCCCTTCCTTGCCCTCCCCACTCTCCCTTCCCCCAAGGCTCCAGGTCAGCTTCTAGCTGCACCTAAAGACACCCCTCTGCTCCCTGAGACGTTGGGTGGGGGTGACACCGTGTTGTCGGGTCCCAGCCAGGTGCCCTTCCTGTGGGAAAGGGGGTAGAGCAAGGAGCAGCCCCTGCCAACCCCTGTTGCACTCTTTCTGGTGGTGGGGGACACCCAGGTAGCTGGTGGCTTGTGAAGACATTTACATCTCCGAGCCCCAAGCCCTCGCCCTTGGGCCATCCCCATCTTTCACGCTCAGCTGTCCAAGGCAGGTTCCCTCGCTCAGACTTCCCTCCTCCATGTGCCGCCTTAGGGACCGCACCATTTCCATCCGTTCACCCAGCCTGACGGCAGTGTTAAAAAGCCTTGGAGAGAATACAGAATAAAGTGGGGACACTTCAGCCAGTCCAATGGAGCGTTACCCCTGGACAAATCAAGGGGGAAACTCTACCAGTATCACTTGCACTGGTTTAGGTTTCATCTGTTTGCTTCCATCCCGGATTAGCTGAAAATGAAAACAGGTGGTTACCTGCTTCCTGCCAGGCTGTGGCACTGCAGTAATGCCAGCTACCTTGAAGCACTGCACTTCTGCCCGTCTCTGATCCTCGGTACAGTTTACACGGGTAAGGAACCCAGTGTCAGTCATGCTGCTGCGTATAACAGTCTGTCCATGCTAATAGGTACCATGTGCCCGACCTTGCTCCCTTCCTGTGCTGTCCTGCTGCTTCAGGGAGATGGATGCAGAGCTGGAGAGCAGCATGACCTCTCAGGCTCCTTACCTCTCCAAGACCTAGATATACCATCTCACTCTGATCTCATGTGAGCTCACTTCTATCACCCTCCCATTATTTGGGACAGGACTGTTAATGTGCTGATGCAGAAACAGGAAGAGATATGGGGGCACCTCTGGTGTTGGTTGCACAATCCCAGGAACAATGCAAATCCCAAGGAAGTCTGCGGGGTTGTGCTAGCTAACTCAGTGCCCAGCCTGCGCCAGGGAGTTCTGGTGATTGGGAACAGCTATTTTTGTGGCCCAGGGAGTAAATATTGACTTAGGTGAGATCAGCATTGGCCAGGAAAGCACATCAGCCTTGATCCTCACTCCGTGAAGGTGACAGTTGTGCAGAGTATTATGTCCTGGGGGGCTGGTATAGAAACCAGACAGCCCCAAGGTCGGTGTACAAGAATACAGGCACGTACAGCTGCTGGGGCAGGGCTTGGGACTTGATTGCTTTACATCTTATGTAGCTACTCCCAGCAGCCCAAAGTGAATGCCAAATGTCAGCTCAGGAGGGCACTGTGTTCCCAAGTAAATAACTGCGCAAAGTGTATGGCACAGGCAATAGCTCCTCATGTTGCAGGCAAGTGGGTATTTCTGTAGGTATCAACAGGCAGGTCTAGATCATGGTGGAGCAGATGCAACTTTTGGTCCACGCCTGGCACTTCTTGGTAGCGTAGACATGTTACATCTCTGTTGGTATCACTGTCTGATCAATCGGGACCCTGCTCTGCCGGGGACTGCGGGCCACTGTAACCCAGGCGGAAGCATGCAGGGAGAAAAGAATCAAGATGAGAGCTTTTTGTCCACCCTCTAGTGGCTATTTTAAATAGCATGCTCCTTAGCACAGGAAATGGCCTGGTGTCCTACAGCTCTCGGAGTAATTAGGAAAAAGATGGATGTGCCTGGGAAAGAAAAGACAGAAGCCTGGCTCATGGCTGGTTGCACCTGCAATGGGCTCCAGGGCAGATGCTGCTCTTGCTTACCCTGGTTCAAATTCAGTGAAATCACTGTATTATCTTGGTTTTAGGAAGAGCAGAACCAGCCCCTGGGTCACTTCCTAAAAAGCCAAACCTCTGCATGCCTGGTATGAAACAATGCACAGGCTAAGGGGAAGTGCAAACCCTGCCGTCACCCACTGATGGGGGGTCTGTGGCATAGTTTCACGCTTGCTATTAGCAGGATTGCTGGACCAGCAGAGGCCCTGCACTGGATCTTTGCCTAGGTGCTGCTGAAGGCAAACCCTGCCCCTCTGTGAACCTGTATGCTGCGAGACATGCAAGCTCAGGGCCAGAGCTCTCTGAAGAGCTTGCTTTCCTTGTGAGGAGTACCATATGTTTTTGCACGCAGCGTGCCCCAAACGCACTTGGTTTGTGAAAGGCAGAACATATTAAAGATGATCTTTCCTTTCTTCACTTATACAATTTACAGCAGCTAATTTTGGGGGGGAAAGGTGCATGTTGTGTGCAAGAAACCTTGGTACTATGGTGCTTATATGCTAGATAGCAGGTTTGGTGCTGACACGGATGTAAAGGCTAAATCCTGAGAGCAGGTCCCTGAAGCACCTGGACTCCCCGTGGAGGCCTCCCTTCTGAGTACGGGACAGGCCTTGCCCTGCGCAGCATAAGGGATGTGACTAAAATTGCTGACAGGTGTGGCTTAACTCCAGCGGTGGCAGGGGAGGCTGCCTGATGGCACACGCTTATAGCCCGCGTGCCTGCCAGCAGATGCCAGCCAGCTGCAGTCGCACTGAGTGATGCATGCTTATGTTTTTCACACCTCCCTCGTGCTGATCCTTTGAGTTTGATCGATGCCTGTCTGGGCTGCGTGCGGTGGGGCTCCGTCTGCCCTGGGGCATGTACGCGCACACAAGGCAAAATGAAAGGTGGAGACCAGTTGGGAGACTGCATTGATACCAAAGGCAGCGAGCCCTGGGCTGACCTTGCTGTGCCGCTTCCTCCCCTCCTGCCCCAGGCTCCCTCCTCCCAAAAGGGCTGCTTCAAGGTCTGTGAAGAACAGGGAAAGGTCCCTGGGGTGCAGCAGGACTGCAGTGCAGGTGCAGCCTGAGAACCCACAGTGGTGGGCTCTCGCTTGGCTCGTCCTATGCTGGTGATGAAAGGCCTGCTTCTGATGATGAAGGGTCCAGGAGGAGTGGGAAGGGGAAAGGTGGGAGGGGGGCATCGCCAGAAGGAGCAGCCTGGGGAGCGCTGGTCTTGGTTCTACTTTGAGTGCATCTGGTTCAGCTTCCAGCCGTCGGCTCTTACTCAGCTTGTCTCCATTACCTTAAAGAGCCTTTTCGTACCTGCTCTTTTCTCCCCATGCTAGTACTTCTGCACCACCAGCCGATCACTTTGCTGGTTTCTGCTTCGGTGGGATGAACAGATCTTGCTCTTTTGCTCTTCACCACTGGGGACTTCTTCCAGCTCTTGAATCATTCTTTTCTGGGCTCTCTCCAGTATTTCAGCATCCTGTATCGCACAGGCGCACTGGCACTGCATTCAGTGGTCCAGTAATGGGCTCACCAGTGCTGCAAGCTTAGGCAAGATCACCTCCTTACACCTACTCCCCTGTTTCTACATCCAAGAACTGCAGTAGATCTTTACCCTGGGATCTGGTGCTGAGTTACTACCTGCTGTGATCCCTGAAACCCTTTCAGAGATTCTGCTTTCCAGGGG
>JAGPOW010003356.1:4267674-4305698 GCA_030014935.1 Caiman crocodilus | reverse complement strand
TGGGGTTTTGGGGTACCTCTGGGGGGGTTGTGGGTGCTTCAAGGGCTGAGGTGCAGCATGGTAGGGGGGATCATGGCTGAAGGGCCTCAAAAGATTGGGGTACAGCAGCAGGGTTGGGGGATCATGGGGTGCAGCAGGGCTGGGCAGGATCGTGGGTTAAAAGGTCTCAAGGATGGGTGCAGCAGAGTGGGGAGGATCGTGGGGTGCCCCAAGAACTGGGGTGCAGCAGAGCTGGGGGATCATGGGATTTGGGGTGGCTTTGGGGGGTCATGGGCTGAGGGGTGCCTCAAAGACTGGAGTGCAGCAGAGCTGGGGGGATCATGGGTTAAAAGAGGCTTCAAGGGCTGGTGTACAGCAGAGTTGGGGCGATCATGGGGTGCCTCAAGGACTGGGCTGCAACAGGGCTGGGGGGTCATGGGCTATGGGGTGCCTTGGGGGGGGGATCATGGGGCACGGGATGCCTTGAGGACCGGGGTGCAGCAGAGCTGGGATGGGATCATGGGTTGCAAGTGGCATGAACGGCTGGGATGCAGCAGAATTGGGGTCATGGGCTACGGGGTTGGGTACCTTGAGGACTGGGGTGCAGCAGGACTGGGGGGGGTCATGGACGATGGGGTACTTTGGGGCAGATCATGGGTCAAAAGAGGCCTCAAGGGCAGGGTTGGGGGGGATCATGGGCTATCAGGTGCCTTGAGGACAGGGGTGCAGCAGGGCTGGTGGGGTCATGGGCTGTGGGGTGCCTTGGAGGGGATCATGAGTTAAAAGGGGCCTCAAGGACTGGGGTGCAGTACAGCTGCGAGGGATCATGGGTTATCGGGTGCCTTGAGGACTGGGGTGCAGCAGAACTGGGGGCATTATGGGGCATTTGTGCCTTGAGGACTGGGGAGCAGCACAGCCAGGGGGGAATCATGGGGTATAGGGTGCACTGGGGAGGGGGGTGCGGGGATCATGGGGCATCAGGCGCAGCACAGCTGTGGGGATCAAGGCCTGGGGATGGGTGGCCTGGCCCGAAGGAGCCAAGGGATCCAGCTGCAGCTCATAAGCACTGTCATATATCCTGGTTTGAACCATAGTTTTGCCCAATCTCCTGTGTTATGCAGCAGCAGCTTGAAAAGGTGCCCGGCTCCTCACCATGTGTGAACTCCCCCAGTTCTGTGCCCCCCCTGCCCGCCCATCTGGCCTGTGGTCCTGCTCAGGGCCCTGCTACAGGTTCAGATGAAAGCTGGCTAGAAACCAGCTCTGATAGGCCCCTGCAACATGTTACGTTTATGACGCAATTGGCAGGTGAATTGCGCCATAAAATTTGACCAACCATACGTGCCGAGTAATGTTTCCGCATAATAAAAATGACTGTCCTGCGATAAAAAGAGCCAGTCGGCTATGAAGGTGTAACAGCTCTATGGGCCCTACTACATGTTCGCATGAAGGTTGGGTAGAAACCAGCTCTAGAGATGTTGCACAGTTTCAAGATCTACATTTATAACTGGTGGGCTCTTTTTCTATAGCTGGATAGCCATTTTTATGACACGATCATTACTTGGGGTGTGTGGCTGGCCTACATGTCTTGCGTGATTTGCCTGTGAATGGCGTTGCATATATAATGTGTAGCTTGGGCCTCTGAAAGCTTTGAGTAATTGCGTCTCCTAAACTCTTCCTGTCTTGGGCTCCTGCTGCACGTTAGATTTGAATCTATGGTGCAGCTGATGGATGTATTGCAAATAAGTCTAGATCAGTCACGTGTACAGAGTGAGGCTCCTGATGCACGTTACATATATTATGTGATTAACTGGTCTGAGAGTTTAGAGTGGTTGCATTTCAAATTCTCCCATCTTGGTGGGAGCCAGGAAGTCTAGACCTGCTTTGTGAGTTTTGTCTCCCTCCCACCTCCTGCTATAGCAGTGTTGCTAAGAGCTGGCTGGCCTGGCTGGGGAGATCTGTTTCTTTGGTGCAGTTGAAGGCAAGATGCAGCCTGAAAGGTATAAAAAGCCTTGCAGGGTGGGCAGATCTGGCACTGCGTGGCATGCTGTGGCGTGGGATTTGGCAGCTGACTGCATCCACCACTCTGACAGAGCTCCAGGCCAGCACATCACATGAGATGGGGAAGGAAACCTGACCCTAGATTTATAAAAAGAAACTGGGATAAAAGGGATGGATGGGTTGCCAGAAGTGGCTGTCAAGAGAGATTTTTAGGAGGAAGTTGGAATTAAAGGTAAATTGGTTGGTCTGAGAATAACTCTTCTGCTCAACATACTCAGCCCTGTTAGGCTCAGAAGCGTGACTCTGCATAGAAATGTGCATTGTCCAACATCCTCTTTTAATTTTTTTTTTTTTTTTTTTAAATAAGCTTTCTTATTCGGGCTTGCAATATTCAAAGTGAACCAGGAGGCATCTCCTTATGAATATTATGGAATCACTTTGACTTCATCTGATTTACTGGTGTATAGGTGGCTGTACCAAAGTCTTTGTTCTCCTGATTATCATATTTGTAGCTAGAGGAAATCAGAAGGGAATGCAGACAGTTCACTGGAGGAAAGCTAATTAGCATATTATTCAGTTATTATTTAACGTGGTGAAGGAGCCTCAGCAACCCCCTTATTATTGCTGCACTGTCATGGTGAAGAGTGTCAACTGTACAGTTATAAATGGGGCTGAAGGATTTATAACTTTTAAAAACGCCAGTGAAATTGAAATATGAGGTTTAGGCTAAAAGAGCCACTTGTCCTTTCCTGTTCTATGAAACCATTTTGCAACCAAAATGTTACATTTTTCTTCATAATTTTAATTTTAGAACTTACTTTGTATGGTAGCAGGAGGGGACAGTATAAAGAAACTGTTTCCGAGAGCAGTTGTACACAATTTATTAGGCTTATGTATCATGTTTTCATTAAAACATATCTAGACAGATATGATTTTACTAAGATTAAATATACAAATGTGTTTGTAATGAACAGTTAAGTGATGTGTCAGCTTTCACAAATAGCAGATTACGGATCTGTAATGTACAGACTGACGATACAGAGTTGTATCTTCTCTTATGCTAAGTGTTTTGAATATGAATGGGTTTTTACAGTTGTGCTAGGGCTTTTTTATACGTATACTTAAAAGTTAAGGTTTCTGATGCACAGTTGCACTGATCTGTCCAGATATGACTCTTTTAAACCTGTTTCATTAAGCTGATGGTAAAGGTTGTGGTAGTGTTAGAGAGATTGTGTAGCCTTGATAGTCCAGGAATTGTGTGAGAGGTAAGGATTTTTTAGGAGTGTTACCTTTAATTGGACCATCTATACATGGTTGGAACAAAATTAGACAACTTTTGAATGCAAGCCATTCTTCATCAGGTGTGAGGGGCTGATTGTGTGGACGCTACATAAAGCAAAGCTGAACAAAGCCGAGCTTAAGTTGATTAGGAGTTGCCTTGAGTGAAAACAAAGTAAGCTATTGTTTAGCCAATCCAAATGTCTGTTTAGGTGTTTGTATGAATTTAACTAATGAGGTTAAAAAATAAATATGTAAACTAGTTTAGTTCTGCCCTGTAGATCAGCAGAGTTTTGAATTCAGTCTTCAAAAAACAATAGAATTGAATTCAGGTTTGGTCACTGTATCCTGCTTAATTGTCTCATTTGCATAATTATGTAGACCTTTGGAGAAACCCTAGGCATAAATGAGTAAGAAATGAGAACCTATATCCTTGATTTCGTTTCAACAACTATTCAAGTGTTCAGGGGGGGTGGTGTTATTGCAACAGTAAAATTGGTGAGTGTGTTGATTTCCATTGTCTGTTGTAATAAAGTAGCTCTAATTGCCTTGTGAATGTGATGGAAGGTGCTGGTTGGATAATACTAAACGACCACAAATTAATTAAGCTCGGGTTCTGTTTTATATTTTTGGGCATTCGTAAATTGGTACTTGTTAGACTATGCAAATGAGAGACTAATAATAGACAGGTGAAACAAACGCACATCAACACCCAAAGACTACTTACAATAGAATACCATAAATGGATCTTTTTTCCAATAAATTTGTCTCTCTGTTGGGGGAATTCTTTAAAAAAAATCTCTTATTGAGAAGCTAACATTGGAATAAACTACTTTACTGATATCTAGAATATGCTTATTTTACTAATTAGGAAACCTCATTTTTAAGTAACTTTAATTGCATGCTGTCATTGGATGTATTTTAATCGTTTTCTATAGAAAGGTTGGTTTATCATTGACTGGTGATCATTAAAACATAAAAATCAGTGACTGACTAGAGCCTTAACAGTAAATTGGTCACTCTTCTTCTGACATTATATTTTAACACATTTAGTTAAGCAGTTGTGTTACTTTGCGTAACGATTTATAGGGGTTCTTAGCTTGACTCTTTTTGAAGTAGAAGTCAGTGGATAATGCATTTTTTTTTAATGGTGGACGACAGCATTAACCTTTTAACTTGTGATTTGAGTCATTCGCTCTTTGGATGAAAATTGGAATTTAAATTAAAATGCACAAAAATAAAAGAAGTAAAAGTTGATTAGTTAAATAGAATTCCCTTAAATTAAAAAAAAATAAAAGCACATTTTGAGAGAGTTATTTTGTAATGTGCTCTTTTTTTATTTAGTATTTTTGTATGTGGTGAAATGAACTGACAGTTTCTTATTATGTCCTTAAATATTGAGCTAGTAGTTCTCATCCTCTCTCCCCTATTTTATTCATTGATTTGAAAAGGAAAACAGGCTTCACCGTTTTTCAGTTTTTTGTTGGTTTCTTAACATTGAATATACTAGTTTGATAAACTGGAATGAACAACATAGTTTCTCTATGATAGTTTGGCCCTTTAGAAGACTGTTTTTAGTTACTTAATCCGTGTTCTGACTCTGGCATAAATGCATAATGCTTATGATTTTTAATATAACTGTGATGGCCTAAGCTTACATAATTTTCTTGGTTTCAGATAGCTTTGCTTTAAAAATAGAAATGTGCTTTAAATGAGAAAATGTTGTTTAGATGAGGAAAATCCAAACTTGTGAGTTTTAGGATAAATCAGCATTATTTTTATCCACCCTGCTTAGAGGTTTTAATGTTTTTTTTACCCTCATATTAAACACTTTGGGAGTTTGTTTCTTTAGGATACAAGAGTTCCTGTGCAACAGATTTTTGGATGAAAATACTTTCTTGCTATGAAATGTTAAAAAAAATAAACAGTAGGAAAAATTAATTTGAACAAATAGAACAGAAGAACAATAAAATAATTTTGTTTCTTAAATAGATGGTCTAAAAAAGTCTTACTTTATTTCAATTATTTGAGAACTATGCCTCTCTAAAGGAATGTGTGGCCTAAAAGAAGAAAAATCAATCTGGTTACATTTAAAAGGATTTTGAAGAGCTTTCTAAGAGCCTTCTAGCAGCATTTGGCATAAGGCAACTCTAAAAAAGGATGAAAATAGCACGGGAGTAAACTCTTGGGATACTTGCTGCTTGTGTGAGTGGGGAAGTGCTTAGAAGTTAAGTGTTTTGAGGGAAGCAGTATAGCAGTCTGTATTTTCTGTATTAACCAGGTTTCTTCATTTTACCATGTATCCTCTTATAGGGACAATTGTTCCAATGTCTTTTGGCTTTTAAAGGGAGTCTTGAGTGGTTTCCGCTTTAAAAGCGCTTGCTGTGCATCTGACCAAAGTCAGGTTTTGTTAACTACTTGTATTTGAGGAGATTTTGAGCATTTTTCCATAAAGAATGATGTATTGGTGGGATCAGCCTTGCATTTTGCATGAGGACTAAAGGTACAGAGGAAAACCGTAAATGCATACCAGGGGCATAGAGAGCTTTCAGAAAGAGAGCACCAGATAAGCTCTTGACTAAATTTTAAACACTTGCAGGCATTTCTCCATCTATTGATGATCAGCTAACATTGTGGCAACCTTGCAGCACTTGCTTGCTTGGAAAAATAATATTAGGAAAGAATTGAATATGCTTTTAACTATCGCCTTATTTCCAGCTGCTGAATCACACTGAAGAGCCAACATCATATGATCAGCCAGCTTTCCTCAGACCACAGTCAGAGAATCACTGCTCTAACAGCTCAGCTTGACTATTGTTTACATTCCCTTCAGCTACATAAAAGATTTGTGGTTAAAGCCAAATAAAAATACCCTACATATGTTGCTAACACAGTACTGCATCTGCATTTGTATTCAGGTTGGCTTAGATATCCACTCCCCCATGCCATGTAGTAAGTTCTCAGGACAGTCCTATCAACTTGACAGACTATAAGTGTTCATATTAAAGAAATGGTTTCAAGATTTTTTTCTTATTTTGTTTTTGGTTGTAAAGACAACTTAAACAGAATTGAGTTTAAGCTGCAGTATGAATTTTTTTTTTCAGGGTTACAGTTGGCTCCAGCATTTCTACTGCTGCTGAACTTTCCCAGACTGCAAAAGAAGGAAACGGGGGATTGTCTTATTGTTAGTTTCAATGGGAACCTTGTATACAGCTGTGAAACTGAAGAACATGGTCAGGTTGACTGTTACAACTGGGCAAAATAGATTATTAGTTGAGGAAGACCACAGGTAACAGTTACAGGAAGTATTCACTGATTTGGGAAATGGAGAATCCAGAAACAGAGGATTAGTATAAACAGAAAGGAGAGCAGAGGACTTAACCCTACAGTGCCTTCTTTTTGGCACTTCAGTACTTTAATCTTCGTTTTCTAAGGCAAAGATAGCTAGGGCCTGTAACAGACTGAGTTCTCTATCAAGGCACAGGGACATGTGCTCACCTTTTGCAGCAACAGGATGAAGTGACTGCATAGGCATAGGCATTGGCCTTGGATAGTAGGAAAAAACTCCATCTTCATTTTGCCCTGGCTTGCACATGTGACTATAAATATGTAATAATTTTTTTTCCAACCCTTATAAGTAACTGAGGGTGTTTTATGTGTGGGATGATGGTGTGGGAAAGTACAGCTGGGTGTGATTTTTAGGATGCATTTATGCTAACTCTCTTAAACATACCGAGGCCTTTTTGGGAAGACAGAAAACGCAGGGAAGAAAGTAAGCGTACAGTACAGGAAGAGAAAAAAGAGGAAATAGATGCAAAGTGAAGTGGGTGAAAATGGGCCCATGGTCCTTCGTATGGAAAAAGGGACAGTAGAGTCTAGCCTTGAAGGGAAAGAGGGATCTAACAGTCGAGAAAGACACGGTGATGATTCCGGCTTTAAGAACAGAGACTATTAATAATGCAGCTAAATACAGAGCATATACAGAATTGGGCACAACCATTCACGTTCTTTAAATTGTAGGCCTTATTTAGTAGGTTTAATACTTAGGTAAGTTAAGCATCTGTTCAACTCTGATCTGCACTGAATAATGCAGACTGAACCTTTATTTTTGGACTATTGTTGTTTTGCATAATTTAGAGGGATGATCTGTTTGGGCATATTTTAAACACATTTACAGGATTTTCTGGTTCTAAGCTGGTTTGGGTGTATCGTGGGAAAGTGGACAAGTATCTTTATTCAGTGCTGACTGCATAATTTCTAACAGAAAAGAGTAAAGAGCTTTCATAGCAGCAGGTTGGGTTTTTTTCAAATTACAAATATATTAAGTTAAAACTAAGTGTATACGCAGTATATGCTATGTATTATCTTACAGGGACATTTGGTTTCTTGTCATGATTTGTGTTCTGGGTTTTTTTAAGTGCATAGGGTTCTTGTAAACTGACTGTTTCAATGAGTTGGGATGATTATATAAAGGCTTCAGCATTCACTTCTAAAAGAAAAAGGAACTTAAAATTTGTCCCAGGAGCCCATGCAGAAAAAGCCTGCATAAAATGCATTTAAGTCAGGAAGGTCAAACTGCGTCTTAGGTAGGTGTAGTGAAGCATGATTTCATGGGGTCCTTTGCTGTAAAAGCCTTGCCCCAGTAACCCTCTACTAATTAAATATATGGCTCTTAGTTCAAGCATCTCAGCTGTGTGTTTAGAGTTGTCCCTAGTATGAAAATCACAGAAGAAGGTTTTTGTTCTAGTCTAAAACATTTATTTCTTGTAGGGTGAGGATTCTTGTTTTTCACACTTTTCAGTAAGGGTCAGCGTATAGTACTTGACTGTGAGAAATCTGTGGTAATAGTATTAGGACCCTTGGACATTTCGATGCCAGACAAGCCATGCAGTAAGTACACTTAGAGATTTATGTTGCTGCTCTAATGGTTTACTTGAAAAATCTGACTGGATTTTTAAAATTCTTCCTGGGTTTCTCCTTAGGTATGATTTGCATAGTTACAATGATTTTAGTTCAGTAGCTGGGTTAGCAAGAGTTTACATGCTTTTATTCTCTTTCTTAATGTTTTGATTCTAATTGTTTCCTCTTAGCATGCATCATGATTTTTGCCAGGATCTACAGCATAATTAATTCTGATTTCCTTCCCTTTTTTTTTTTTTTTTTTCCTACCATTATTTTGGCTGTCTCATTTCACAGCTATTGTGATGTGGATTAAATAATACATTTAAAGCTACAAAATAATGTGTGTGCTGTGGGGGACAACAGTGCCTAGTAATTAAAACAAAATACACTATTCAGTTTTCTGTGAGAGAATTTTCTTGTTATGCACATGATGGTTTCTGTTTTTAATGGCTTAGTGTTGAGAACATGTGCATTCAGGCACTCGTTCAGATTAATCGCATCTCGGTGTTTAAACCTGACGGAAATGATGCTTGTTACTTGGTGCTAACTTTGTAACATGCCCTGAATAGCAAGAGGGTTGGAGAAGCCTTACTGTAAGCCTTGTGCTGGTTGGCATGCTTGCTTAGGGACTCTCAGTGTTAGCAGATTGGCAATATGCTTCTGTGTCACTGATGTAAGTGAGGCCATGTTATGGCTTGTTAAATCCAAGAGTGACTTTCATTCTTTGCTAGGTAAAGATCTGTTTTTCTTGCTCTTCATTTCAAACAGATGTGATGACAAGCAGAGTTCTTACTGTTTTCATGGTCGTTGTGTCGTCCAGATCAGTGATCCAAGTTCTTTAGATTTTAAAAGCACAAGGCACATAAACGCTTGTGTGTTGGGGTTATGCAAAACATTTGTTAGCTTTGAATAAAGTACAAAAGGTCTTTATGCCAGGCAGAGCTGTACAGGCTATGATATGCTGACTGGTAACAGGACAGGATAGACAGTTGCTAGCACTGCTAAGCTCCAAGCCCTTGAACATTGGAACTTGATGAGAAAATGTAACTGTCAAACAAAGGGAGATTGTGCAGGCAGAGATCACTGAACCTGGTCTCTGAAGAGTGGAGCGTAGGAAGCATAGTTTTTCCGTGTAATGCAGTAATTGCTGAACGGTGGCAAAACGTGAAATGATTTGAAGTGGTTGGGAGGTCAGATTAGAGTATGGTTCAAATGACTGATTTCATGATTTAACATGTGATAACAAGTTTTCAATTGAAACAGCAGCATGTCGTTCTGCATTAGCCATGGGTTAACATCAAGTTGCAGGTTATGGTATTGGCTATGCTAAAATTTCCTGTTTGATATTTTGCCTGTTCTCTGATCCTCTTAGCAAGTATGTCTGCTTCCTGCCTGACCCTACACTCTGACATCTGGGGCAAGGACAGTCTCCTGTTGAATATGTGGATAGTGTAGAGCTCCTTTTGGATGCGACTGTAAACAGTTACAGTTGTTTTTCGCTACTTCATCTGCTCACGCATTTAGAAATCAGGTTGTAAAGGTAATAGCCAATTAATCTTCATGGTTTTGTCTTCATTGAGCCTCTTCAGTGAGTTATGTGCCTGGTTACGTGGCCACTGCACCATTTTTGTAAGCTGGTTTTGATAGAGGGGGAGTCTGAAATTCCTTTATTGCTTACATTTTGTAAGTGAGGGTTTGTTTTCCACCTCTTCAGCTTTGCTTGCCAGAGTAGTCACAGAATTACCCAGTCTTTTTGAGCCATGCTGGTTTTCATAACTGAAAAGATTAACTAGGTCATTGTGAGTAGTTTTACTTTAAGCATGATATGGATTGAAACGTGGTTTAATCCATAATTTTTACTTTTCATTGAAGTTTCTGGTTTGCTTTTCATTTGCCTTTTGCATTCTTTCAGGTGTGCTCCCTTCTAATTTGGATTGACCTAAGTAATTTATACATATCAGAAAAGGATGTTTGACCAAGTGGTATGATGCCTACACACTCTTCCCCAGAACAAACCGGGACTGAAAGAATTGGCTCCAGAATCTGCCCTTACAGACAACTCAAGTAAACCTAGCCTCTGTGTGACCTAGCAGGTGCAGTGTGAATGTTAAACTTTCCTCAGTATTAAAGCCTGATCCAAAGTCCTTGACTTGAAAGGAGTCCTCTTTAAGGGTGCCAGCTAGGGAATAATCGGAGCATTTCATTAGAAAGGGAGTCTCCAGAGGAGTCTTCCTCCTTGCACTAGCTGAAGGGGAAACCAAGACAAATGCTTGGGTGCATGAACAGAGGAAATGACTTTGCTGCCACTGTAGGCCCCTGTACGTATCTGTGTAATGCTAGATAAAAACACATTGCGTATGTTGCAGTTAGAGAACAATCATCTAGTTCCTTTAATTTTTGCCCTATTTCTGAGAAACGAGTGTTTTCTTTCTCGCTGCCCTAAGAAAGCGTTCAGAGAGGCATAAGGTAATTGTTCTTCACCTTCAGTTTTAGTTGACCTTGGTGAATCTTACCCCGTATGGCAGGAAACCACTTTATTTGTATTTGAATACCATTAGTAACACTAGTGCGTAAAAGGTGTGTATTATCTAGTGTTTCAAATAAATGTTTTCGCTTCATGTTGTAGTTTTGAGTTCAGTTGGCATGTTTTCATATATGGTTCACAGGTTGGATAAAACGTCTTGTTAGAACAGGACACTGGAATGCATAATCATTTCAGCGTGTTTCCAGAGAGTCCTAATGTGCGTGCGTCACTAATGCTTAAAATTGCTTCTTCTAAAATGCCCTAAAAGGGGATTATTGTTAGTGATTAGAATAAGAAACTGGGTCTCCTTGGTTCTTTTCCCATCTCTTCCACCGACTAGGCGTGTGGAGTGAGGCTTGCTTAACTTGCTCTGCATTGGTTTTGTTGTATCACAGTTAACTATCACGCAGGATTGTTTTGAAAATTGGTATTCTGGGAGGACGCTGAGCTTCTCTCAAGGTGCTGGACAAGTGCATATATGACCATTATCTGCAAGGGAGTTCAAGCCTTGCAAACTCTCTGCTGCTCCAGATAAAACCAGATGTCTTGAGTATAAACACTTCATAAAATACTACTCCCACTGGGTAAAAATGGGACTGCAAGGAAGTCCTGTTTATACAGGCATAGTTGTTGACTCAAGTGTCTATACCAGATGCCAGCTACAGTCACTATATTTTTCCTACTTCAGTGTATTGGACTGCAATTGCAGTTGTATATTATGTTAACTGCTTGTATTAAATTAGTGCATGCCAGGTTAACAGTTTGACCTATAGTGGCCCCGTAAATAAAGCTTTTATTATACTGTATAATTCACTTGATATTTGTAAAGCACTTCTGGTTCCTTCTGGATGCACACTTGTAAAAGTGATTACTGCTAGTCGGATAGAACGGTTCTTTTGAAGTCTTGATTCTTGTAAAGATGCTTTGAAAATATTTAGACTAAAAAGGACAGTTTATTTTAAAAGAAATACTTTTTCTACATTTCGAAAGGTAAGGTTCAATTAACTGTTGACAGTATAAAGGAAACAAAACAGCAATATTTTCTAGATGTCATACAAAGAAATAGTAAAATCCAGTACTTTTTTTTCTGGAATTGGCAGCATTTTAGATGGTGGACCACTACAACACTTCAAAAAAAATGTGTGATATCATTGTCAGCTTGTCGTGCCTTCTGATGAATCTTGTTTCTGAATGTGACAGTTGGCTGGCTATGCCATTTCTGTTACAAACACATGGGAAGAAAGCGAAATAAGAAAAATATATCAACTCAAACCCAGAAAAGTTTTTAAATACAATTTTTATTTAGGTTTAGTAGACCAGAAACATTAGGAACCAAAGAGGAAAGCTGGAACGATGAGGCTTTTATAAAAACCTCTATGCAGGGATAGTATTTCTGTGATCAACACAAAGAGAAATTATTAGCTGTGTTAGTCTGAAGATAGGCAGAAGGCAAGGCAGGGTGGCCCCTAAAAGAGTAACTTGTTTGTTTGTAAGCTTTCCTAGGTAAGAGCTAATGAAACTTATGTCTTTTTGAAAGAGTTGACCTTTGAGGTGCCACGCTGCCCATTTTCTGTGGTTGATGTACTGGTAGATTAGACTAAATTCTGTTAATGACTATAGCACTAAACCATCGTCTTTACAGAACGGTGCTAATATTGGGAAGAGTTTTTTATTTATCACAGTCTCTAATGCAGCTGACAATTTTAAAACTAACAGTGGGTAGAGAGAGAGCTTTTCAAATGTCTGGAGTGGAGAGAGTTATATTTTTACTTGTCTTAAGAAATGCAAACTTCCAGCTAGTAGGGTAGGGTTTGAATAGTGCAGATGCACAAAGTGGTTGCTTATGAAGTCTGTTTGTCAGAAAGATTCTTAAATTTGAACATTTCTTCCTTTGCCCTCCCTTAAAAAACAAGCTTTTATGTTAAGTACCAGGCTGCCATTGTCCAATAAGGTATTACCAAGCAAACTTTCCTTCATTGCTATCAGTTCTGCTGTGCTTTTATTTCCCCTGGCTCTCTAAAGCAGAAAGAGTCTCATTGCAATGTGGCAGTCATGTGCCGTGCTTGGGTTTGCTCTGTAATGGAGGGCCCTTTCTACCACAGCCCTACTTTTTGGCCAGATTGTTTGCAAGAAGTACTGTTCTCCACCCCCTTTTCACTGCAGAAAGGGACTGCTGCCAGGAAGGGAGGGCACAAATGGGGAAACCAGTTCTAGGCATTTTCTTTGTAATCCTTACTGGTCTTGATGAATGCTGTGCTTGTCTCTTACAATACAGACGTTTGATAGTAAGCCTCCATATTTTACTAAATTTAATTGAAAGGTTTGTGGCTTCTAAAAGCGTTTGTCAGAAGAGGGAGGGAGGGAAACGGAAGGAGGGATTTTGTTTTAATTACAGCTACTTTTTGAGAGTGAATGGAAACACAGCCAGGCTTTTTTCTGAGAGCCATGTGAGGCCCCTGTTCTCTGCAAGGTTATTTGAGGAATGGAAAAAAGAGCGCTGGTTCGCTGTTGTATGGCCCTGTTATCACCTTGGCTTTATGTGGAAGCTGACTGGCTATTCCCAAAGTAAAACCAGCCTGTCCTGAAAGACAGGACTGATAATTATCAGCTGTCTGGCAGAGCACTGCAGTATCAGTAACCATTTGATTTTTCTTTTTCCCCCCTTGAGGGCAAGAAGAAATACGTTATAACTGTGCTGTAGATACTAAAGGATTTCACTTAACATTTTAATTGGTGAGAGACGGATATGGGACTGTTTTTTCTAGCCTTTCTTTTGGTGATTACAGAATGGACACAGCAAACCGAAAATTAACCTTTAAGAACATCTGTAGAAAATTTTCAGTTCAGCTCAGTGGACCAGTAGCTTCCACAGCAGAGAGATCATTTTGTAAAGTTTCTTTGGTTGCTTTTGCAAAAATTTGGGACTTTTGGTTCAGAAATGATAATACATTTTTTTTAGACCAGCTAGGAAATTGCGAAAAAGATTATCTTTTTTTCTGCAAGCTTTCAGGCTCAAAGGCTCATCCTCAGGCTCAGGGAAAATTAAAGGTGGTAGAAAGCCCACGTAGGTAGGAAATAAACTTGGATTTTGCACAGAGGAAGCTGGAGATGGAAGTCTGTCCCTCTGAGTCCAAGAGAGTGGTTTTGCGAGTTGTTCCAAGTTGCTCTTTGGTGTGCAGATCAGACAGGATTCCTTCCCTAGAGGTCAGATGGCAAGCAGGGAAGTGTAGAAATATTTCTAGTTGTTCAGGAAGTTTTTAAAATCCAAAATTGGCTAAAACTTGCCATCTTCTGTGTTTCGGGGATGTATTGGTAGCCATGTTGGCCTGAGACAAAGAGAAATACCAAGATCTAGAACTCGTGGTTCAGAAATGATACCTTTCATTAGATCAACTAGGAAATCACAAAAAATTAGCTTTTCCTGCAAGCTTTGACATTTTGGTTGCTTTTGACATTCACACACACACATGTAGGGTTCTGGGAAGAAATCAGTGAGAAGCTTTTGATTGCCACTTAGGGTTGGGAGAAATTGGGAAGATGCACTGCTACATCTGTAGATGAGGTTCTTTGGCTAGATCTGATATTTTTTTATCAGACCAACTCAAATAATTGGAAAAATTCTTCTTTGAGTTGATCTAAAAAAAAGATATCAGATTTACCCAAAGAACCTTGTCTGCCTATGTGCTTAGACCAACACAGCTACAAGCAACACCCCTGATACACCTGTGAATCTTTAGTTCAGGGACACCAGCTTTAAAGGATAAATATTCCCTTCAGAGCTTTGCACAAGTTCATAAATTTCAGTCACCTAAAAGAGAGGGGTAGGATGAAGGGTAAGATCTCTTTTGCAGCAGCATCTTGCAAAGAAAAAATACCTTGCTGGTATAATGAGCTCCTATCTGCCCTGGGAAATAATGCTTTTATTTTAATAGAGTTTGTTTGGCAGCTTATGTTCATGCTGAAAGGATGGATTATCTGAAAATCTAAATTTAGCAGAAATGTAATAGTTGCGTCTTACACGCTTGCTGAGGAAAGGTTTTTACTTCTCTGGATTTTTGCACGTGCTGGTCTCCCATGTTACAGTGGTATAAGAATGATGTTGTAGCCATGATGGTCCAAGGAATCATGCAAGAGGCAAGGATTTCTTACAGTGATATCTTTTATTGGATAGATAAGTTTTCAAAAAGCTTTTCTAACTTTATCCCAACTACATAGTCAGTGAAATAAAAGAAAAGCACCCTAAGAAATCCGTGCCTCTCTCAGATCTTCTGTGTGTCGTTCTTTCCATTTCTTCCAAAACTTTTTAAAATGTTTTACAGGGCAATATGTTGTTTGATAGTAGGGCTCACTTTTAGTGGCTACTGGGCAGACTTTAAAACAAAGGAGGAATCTTTTGCTGAACGTGCAGTCTTGACCTGTAGCATTAACTTTGCTGGGGGCATTTGAGTTCCAGGCATGTGATGACAAGTACGGCTCTTT
Organism: Caiman crocodilus; assembly: GCA_030014935.1. Taxonomy (NCBI): domain Eukaryota; kingdom Metazoa; phylum Chordata; order Crocodylia; family Alligatoridae; genus Caiman; species Caiman crocodilus. Next base: position 4,290,538 of record JAGPOW010003356.1, on the reverse strand, counting down.
AGATGTATTTTCTGTGTACATCCTGTTTATTTAGCAGACTACAAGTTCCCCAGCTTAATTTTGAGCCAGGTCATTTTGTCTTTTAAGAACTCCTGGGTAGCAATATCCTGTTTAAAGTCTTCAACTGTGCCCCTGGAGGACATATTTCCTCCTCCTCTGAGGGTGTTTCCTTTTTTTGTGCTTTTGAGGAAACTCTGTGATTACAGTAAGGTGTGAGAATGACAGCATTTTCCTTCCCACTGAAGGGTGTCTTGTTTTCTGTTCTGAAGTAGCTTCACTTCATTACAAAGTCATAGAAATATAGTGCAGCTCAGAATAATTTCCATAGCTTAAAATTGTTGTTCATACCTGGAAGCTCGACGTTGGGGAGCTTGGTGTGTGTCAGACACCATTGTCGAGTTGGCAGTGTTATTTCTTCTTATTTAAAAACTTTAGTACTGTGACTTAGTAGCAGATACATTATATTTATTTGCACTTGTGAAGAAATATAAGTAGGTAACAGTGAGTATGTTCAGTCAATATTCTAGGGGTTTGCTCACCTGGGTTGTTCTGCAGTTAGCACTCTGAACAGAAGATGCTCTGAACCAAGAAGATAGACCTTGACTAGAAAACACATTTCCCTCTTCATTGCTATTGCATCTCTTCAATTTTAGGGAAGGAGACAGTTCTGTGTTCATCCTGTTATACTTATTCGTATCCCTCCTATTATTTGCTGACCTGAAGCTAGAAAACTCCAGTGCTGATAAGCAATGTGGAGTACAAGCCTGCAGTACCATAGAGCGAGATGTTGCGATTCTCCGATGATACGTACTTAGTACATCTGAGTTCAGTTTCAGGCTTTGGAAGAGTTAGGTCCTTACGGCCCTGACTGCGTAGAGGCTGGCTGTGTTTGCTCCCACCTCAAACTTCCATATTCCAATTAGTTGGCTGCTATTCCCCACATTTTGCATGGGCGTTTCCATTGCAGCGTATTGGGAGCTCAGTGCTGAGCCTAATGGCACGGCAGCTCCTAGACTTGCCAGAGGACGAGGAAATATATTCAGTGTAAAGGGAATTTTCAGAGTTTTTGGCTGCCATGCTCCTAGCAAGCCTCTACTATGTGCAGATGGAGATGTCTGGAATTTTATTGCATGGCCAGATTTGGACAGATTTTCATGAGTGGTACTAAGGTGTGACCCCCTTTGCCAAATGTCAAGTTCCAAAATAGGGAGATAGATACATTCTTCAGTGTGGGCAACATGTAAGTTTTGTTCTTTAATTTTGGGGGTTTTTTAGTAGCTGACCTGTTTGACCATCCTCCCCTTCCCTCTGTTCCCGCCCCCCAGTAAAAAAGGGTGTGGGGGCATCTCTTGGCATGGTGAGTTCAGTCTGTTTTTAAAGTTTGGCCCAGTTTCATAAGCAGCTGGAATCTGGCTTAAAATGGAAAGTGTTGGGTAACCTTTTTTCCAGGTGGCACTACTAGTGCAAGTGTTTAGGAAGAGTGTAGTATATTTTGTTTTAAGTGTTTGAACAAATTCAAGAAAGCAGACTCACTCTCGGTATGATGGGACCTAGGAGTTACCATCACAGCATATCCAGATATAAGCCTGTTTGCCTTGCTGGTTTCTTTGCTCAACTTTAACTGTGGTTTGATCCGAAACTTTGCATACAAGTTGTCTACATCAAGCTGAGGATTTGCAGCTGATTTCAGCTCCTAGAATTCAGCTGTTTCAGAGCAATGCTAGAAAAATGTACCATATTATAATCCTCAGATAACCTTTTCTTTGAAAAACCCTCTATCGCTCGTGTCCTTTGGAGCAGAGACTCAGCATGGCATAGATGATGCTCTGTGAGTCAAGGATATGTTTTTCCTGTTCAAGTGAACATCTGTCTAAATTTGGCTAAGTCTTAAACCTCTGCAGTTATCTTAGGATTAGTAGAAACTTCTTGGATTTTTAAGAGCTGAATTCATTAAAGAGTCTAACCACTGGGGATTTTTCAGTCGACAGCCGAACAGAAAGTGCTCTGTAATGGCAGCTCTGGGTTGCAGCAAGCCCTGCTGGGTTTGTGTCGGGGTTCTTGAACTGAGAACAAGGAGACTAAAGCAACAAATAGCCAACCATTAAGAGAGCACCATCCATTCTAGGCACTGAATGCAGAATGGGTTCAGTGTTAAAAATAGTATATATGACTGAAGGCCGTCACAATGCATGTGCACAAGGAGGCTGAATTAAGGTTGCACAGCATTGTTCATTCTGGCATGCGAGGAACTTCTGAATGTTGGACTTAGCAACTTCAATGTTTTCATGCATTTTGGGGAGGGGGGTATGTTGTTCATATTTGCATAACATTTCAATAAGCTTTCTGGCAGAGGAAAGGAAGATAATTCTGCAGATTGATCCGCTGGTGGGTGAGATGAGTAATGAACTGGAGGAAACCTGGGAAATCTTAACTTTTGCTTTCTGTATGGAAGCATGACTTTGACTGACACGTGGGGTCATATTGGTGCAGAATTCCTCAGGCGAAGTAGAACTAATTTTTCATCTCTTAATACTGGTAAAGCAACACTAATACAGGAAGACATAGATTTATTGTCTTTTACAACTTGGCTTTAAAATGGCTGAGAGAAACCGTTTCAGCTGGCCTGTAACTGAATTGGACTGACGGGTGTTGGAAAGTTTCCGGCACAGTTGCTTTGGTTCAGAGTGGTTTTGGTAACTGTGCCAGAGAAACAGAGAGAAGAAACATGATGGCTCCGAGGGGGATAAGTGAATAAGCATTTTTCACGGACTTGAAGGAACAGACAAGTTTTGTTTTATGTCTCCTCTTGTGGATGAATAGCAGCCAGATTGAGTAAACACAATGTCCAGGTATTCTCTGGGGGACTTTTCAGCCAGCTGGGATCGTGAGTTAGCTTTTGTTGATGAGAGGAGATGAGGGAGGGAGGTGTGTGGAAAAATCAAAGCCATTCACTGTACCTCCCAGGAGTATGCTGCAGTACAAGGAGTTCAAAAATCCATCCAGAAAATACATTTAGGAAAAATGAAATTTCTGCTACTGAGATGCTTGAACTCTTCTTTTCTTTGTAAAACTTCTGTGTTCCTTTGCAAACTTGTGTTGCAATGGGAGTATTTGTATTTATCCTCACTGTCTCTAGGTTAGGGTAATTCAGGCATCTTTTCGAGGTGCTGCTTCTCTTGCATCCAATTAAAGCACCTCATTTTACCTCGCCCAAGAGCCAAGGAACAGGAAAACTTGAGTGTTGGTCTCAGGACTGCTTTCAAAGGTGCCTGACACACAAGATAACAGAGAACGTGAGAAGCAAAGGGATAGGATTAGCCAGGATCCTTTTCAGTCAGTCCCAAAGGATGAAAGAAAGAATGGTAGATTAGAAACGTCTCTCTTTTTAGCAAGCAGAGGGGGATGAAACAAGAGAGGCAATACAGAGACTAATGTGGATGTTCTGTTACTGCATAAAATGCATTTCTGAGGTCTTCAAAAGCATAAAAGGAAGCTGTCACCGAACTTGAAACTGTTTTTCTCAAACTGTCATACTTAACCATTTCACTGGGCAGATACATGACTTGTGTGCAGTCTTACAGTAACAGTTCAAACAAAGAGGACACAAAAGTGGCCACCCATGCTGCTTAAAATATAAAATCAAGACAGTTCTGTGTTATGGAGTTACAAACAGGCGGAGAATGTGGTAGTCTGTTGACTCTGCTGCATTGTGATGCACCCTGACTGGTCAGCAATATGCAGTGACATTGAGTTGCACTGATGCAGCTTCACCATGCAGACGTTATGATTGACAAATTGCTGACCATCATTTTGTATTGCTTTGGCTTAATTTATTCGGTCTTTTCCCCAGCCAGTACTCCTGATCCAGAGTAGTAGTGTTTTAAAGCATTAAGAGTGGCTAGAATAGCTTATGGAATGGAGTGTATGCAGCTATCGAAAAAGGAAAAAAAAAAAAAAGTCTCAAAAAGAAGAGGCAGAACTTTTTTTCTTTTTTTAAGGAGGCTTAGTTGTGCTGGTTTCATTCACCTCACGTGTCTCATTCTGAAGCCAAGTGCCACACAGGATGCCAGTGCATGTGCATGTATCAAATACACACTCATTTCAAAGCAAAACTAAGCCTTTTTTTGTTTGCAGGTGCTGTTGGTGAGCAGTAGTCGCCATCCAGATAGATGGATTGTCCCAGGGGGTGGCATGGAGCCGGAGGAGGAGCCCAACATGGCTGCTGTGCGGGAAGTCTGTGAAGAGGTACGTATCCACGAGGACCAGAACTGCCTGGAATCATGCTGTTGGGCGATACCTCTGCTTGCTTGCTTCGGCAGCACATATGCTAAAATTGGAATGATACAGAGAAGATTAGCAAGGCCTCTTTATACTGCCTTCCCTTACTTCTCTCCCAAATAACCTGCATATCTCCAACCTGCTTGTTTTTCAGTATTCCCACACTGTTACAAGGTACTATCATTAATAATTTCAGTGTCCCTATCAGTTCCTGTTTTTATTGTCTCCATTTTTATATTCTTGAAGGTAGTAATAATTTCAAGTGTAATTATCTGATTATCAATGGTTCTTGAAGCATATCATTTATAAATTGAAGACCATAGAGTGTTTTTGGAGGCAAGTCTCTTATCCTCATACAAGTGAAATGCAGGTTAAGTAAGTGTCTTGGCATCTTTTTAACAAACTTTCAGTGTATATTTGAGAGTGACATTTCCTGCATCCTCCCCTTCTTTTCTCTTTTTTTTTTTTTTTTTTTTTTTAACAGTGCAAATATAAAAGCTGTTGGTAATAACATGCAAGAAGCAAGGTTTTTTGTGACATCTTTTACTGGGCTAGCTGGGTAGCGGGGACAGATGTTAGACAAGCCTTTGGGCCCCAAATGAGTTCTGAAGATAGATACTTTGGCCATGACCAGATGAGTGTGGCTGTGTGGTATGTGACATTGCAGACACATCTGCGGTGCCACATACTGCATGTTGAATTGTTCTCCATGCTGTAAGGGAGCAGCACAGGGTTTGGTTTTTGTGTTTTGTTTTTTTTTGACCTCTGGATATCCAGGGGTCAGTAAAACCACCACAAAAAACTGGAGCAGTGCATGCGAGGGTAGCATGTGCCGCTTAAAACCGGAGCCTGTCTGGTCAGAGCCGTGCGGCTGATAGCCAGTTTCTGAGCAGCAGGATTGCTGCTGCCACAGCTCTAGGAGACCCCCAGGATCCCAGGTAAGGCTGCTGGGGCCAGCCCAGCGCTGGCCCCAGCCTCTCCTACCCCACCCTGGGGTAACCTGTTGCATGTCAGAGTGCACGTGGCACGAGCATTCCCTGCGGACAAGTAGCAGCAATACAAGGGGTCCCGCTGCTAGTTGTCATGGCCTTTGGGCCCAAAAGCTTGTTTATCATCTCTCCCAACTATGCAGTTGGTCCAGTAAAAGAGATCACAAAAAAAAACCCCTTGTTCCTCGCACATTTCCATGGATCCAGGTCCAAAAAGAAACTATAAAGTTTAAGGTCGCGTTCTGTTTGTTTGTTGTGAAGAGACCTACACGTTTTATTTTAAGTTGTTGTCTTTTGTGTCTGATGCTTTCTTTTATCTAGTAAAATATTATAATAATAAAATTCCAGGCTGTTGTTTGTTAAACTTTTCAAGAAATGCTATTTCCAATGTTTGGTGTTTCCCCAGGTATTTGGTTTCTGAAGAAAGAATAACTTTTTGTTAGTGCTAACAACACTAAAAGCTTGACACACATGTAACATGCTCATGGAGCAGATAAAATCCACATAAACATTACATATATATTTGAATGCGACGGATGTGCAAAGAGGATGCAAGGTTCTGGATGATGTCAAAGGTATAGGCCAATGATTCTCAACCAGGATGCCACAACACCTTGGGGTACCTTGAGATCCATTCAAGGGTGCTGGATGGTATTAGCACTGGTAGGTGTGCAAACACGAATCGCAAGATAAATTCAGAGGTTTCAAATACAAATCTTTAGTGTTCAAAATGTTCTGATCTGCTGTGGTTTTTCTTTGCAACAGAAAAAATACTCTCATTTGTTCTGTAGTTAAAAACCAAGTGGATACTAAGAGCTGTCATTTTTTGAGGTGGGGAGCCTTCATTCTAAAAAGGTTGAGAATCACTGGTGTAGGCAGTGGAAGGAAATAGGAGTTGAGAAGAATGGGAACGAAGTTGATTTGGAGAGCTTCTCTTGCATGAGAACTACCGCTTTCTGTTTGAGACCTTTAGATGAAGGAAATCAGAATGAAACTATGGTCATTTTTTAAATGTGTTACTATTTTAAATCTAATTTGTCTGTACTCCTATAAAATGCAATTTTTTTGTGAAGTGAGCTCCGAAAAAGGACTCATGTCCTTATAACATTGTCCAATAATAGGTATGGAGGATTGTAATGATGGCTTATGAAGAATTTAGGTTGCTGTACTGGGGACATCTTAAAATAGTGTTTTGGTCCATTAGCTGGAGAATACGCATGATTGAACATCCAGGGTGAGAATCCATGAGATTGTAGCCATGGGAAGGCTTTTCTCTTTACCTGGAAATATTTTAGAGGGCATGTAGGAGATTTAGTACACAGAATTATTAACGGTAACAAAAATCAATTGAACTCTTACATAAAAGAATGCGGTACAGCCAATTTAAAAGAACAAGTAACGCACTGAATATTGATCATTGTAAATGAACTATGTAGCACATGGTTGAGTTGCAGAATTTACTGTTGAATGTCATAGAGGCCAGGGGGTGTTTAGAATTTAAAAAAAAAAAGATAGGAAAGTAATTTAAAAAGAGTTCTAACTCTTTAGTGATGCCTATGTTAGATAATTTTTTTGGTCAGTTTTTATACCAAACATTGACTTAATCTTGTCTGTAATACCCCACTTGGTGCCTTCCTGTATCCCTGTAAGGGGAGGGACTGGTACCTCTCAAGTATTTTAAAGCCTTTTTATTTTCAAATGTTTCCGCTCTTGCTTCTCCTTATGCCATTTATTTCCAAGGCAGATGAGGGTAGGGTTATGATTGCCCTCTGCCCTCCACCCCGTTGGATATTCTGGTGGATTGGGGGTAGGGCAATTGAACTTCATACTTCGATTGCCTCCACTGCATAATGAAGCCAAGGAATTCTTTTGAATTGCAGGTGGGGCTAATATAATTGCACTTATGAATATCTAAGAGACAGGTTGTACTTACTTGCCTCTTCTCACACAGCAATTCATTTATATCAATATAACAAGGGCTACGTGTTGCTCTCCCTTTATTTACTCTTACCAGTTCTTAGGAAGCTGATCTTTGTTTTTATTTATATGAAAACAGCATTGTGGGTCTGGCCACATCTGTGGGCCTGATGAGTGGTTGCTCCATTGTAATATGGCATCCTTAATGCTAAATATGTAAGAATGCAGCCGATTACCTTTATGGCAAATATGAACTGTATTGAGCTTAACCAGGAGAGTGACATGTTCTTCTTTGGCATAGAGTCTCTTGCCTTACAAACAAATGACTATTAATAATAGTAAAGCTATTTGATATTGAAGTCAAAGGTCCATTCAGCAGATCCCTGGCTTCACCTTTCAAATCCTAAAATAAATCTGCGTTGACCCTCCCTTTCTCTGGCAGCTGAGAGCCTTGGAAGAGCTGCTGTCAGTCCATGACAGCTAAGTGGTTGAAAGGAAGCTTTGGCATGGACTCAGCTTGCAGTGAAGAAACTGGTTTGGGCTGGCTGAGATAATCCCTCTCGCTCAGCTGGTGTTCCCTTGCTCACGTGGCTTGCTGCCGAATGAGAATGTAATTCAAACTGTGGCAGCCTGCTGTGCTTGAGTTGCTCAGAGTGAAGTACCTGCCCCCTTGAATGCCGCACAACAAACCATGAACATCAACGGCACCAAAAGTGGCTGGGTTACAGGATCTGCTGACCACAGCAATATCCAGGGATGTCTGGAGCAAGGGCAGAGGCACAATCAGATCAATCTATCACATGTGCTTGTGATAAAGGCACCCCTCAAATTGAATTTCTGTAAGATCAATCTGTTCCCTGTTTGGAATTCCTGGGTGACTGTCTGATCAGTGTTGCAGCTGCTTATAACTGTTTAATCCAGTAAATGTAATGGCATAAATACCACAGAGCTACATTGTTGGATTGGTGTGCTGGGGAAAGTTAGTCTTCAAATCGAATTCTAACTTGCCAGTTATAATTGTAATGTATATTACTTAGACAAAATTATAACTATACTAAATCTGAGTCTTATGTTCACCAAATGACTTCTTACTTGCTAAAATGCTAGCTTTATTATTTTAGGGGCATAGTCTATTACTGGACACAGCTCTTAGACTTGGAACTGTGATTTGACAGGAGCAGTGGTAAAAGGAGCAGGGTGTTTTGGAGAATTAATTGGCTGGAAACCAGGGCAATTGTAAATGGTTTACAAGAACTCGGTTCATTGCCTGAATTCACAATGCATCAGCTGAATGGCTGAGTATATGTGTGTTGTGATGGTGAAACGCTAGTTGGAGCTCCCCTCCTGACCAGGATTAGTCTCCAGAATCTTTTCTGGCACAAAATTATCCTCTTGCCTATCAGGTAGATTGTCTAAGCTTCCAGGAGTGTGGGAAATGTCAGGTTTTCTCCAGGACTTTTGAGCTCTGTGGCATTAAAACCCCTGTATCTGTATCCTAAAGGAAGAGGTTAACGTGTTGCTCCAGACACTGGAGAAAGTTCTTACATGCTTTCCCCTATTAGCCAGAATTACCAGGAAAGCTGGCCAGGCCGGTCTTGTCCAAACTAGTTGCAGTAGTACTCCTTCGAACATGCCACCTTTGCTTCTCCCATCCTAGGGGGCTTCATATTAAATGTTCTGAGCATTATATGAAGCAGAAAGTAAACAGATGCTTGGACCTGGGCACTCTTCCGTTACAACACTTACTTAATGCTACTTGCATTAGAGTAGTGCCTAAAGCCCTTAGCCAGGATCGGAGTCCCGTTGCGCTAGACACTGTGCAAGCATATGGGAAGAGATGAGCTTTTTGCCTGAAGAACTTACAGTGTAAATAGATGAAGGAAAGGCTAAGGTAAGAGTGGGTTTGTTAGAGGCATCACAGTAGGTCAGTGGCAGATTTAGGAATAAAACTCCAGACTCAAATGTCCCAGTTCAGTGCCTTGTCTACAAGACTGTGCTGAACCTGCTGTGGCCTGTGCTGTGCTGGAGGTCAGACTTAGATGGTGGTTTAGATCTGTTTTTAGATTTCGTCTTCCAGGCAAAGTGGTCTGATTAGCTTTTTGTTCTCTGAAGTGCGCACGTTGCTGAAAACTAACTTGCTTGCTCTAACCTCTCTTTGAGCCCCAGGGATTGTTCATGGGCTTTTTCTTACTGCCCAAGTAGCTTTCCTTGCTATTAATTCAGTTTGCAGTAACTTTGGAGCCATATCCATTAAGCAGTCATTTCTCTCAGGATTTTTTTGGACAGCGTGATCTGTAGAAAGAGCTCAGCGGTTTCTACCCTATCTGAACTTGGGCTTCAACAGCAGTCAGACCCCCCCCCCCTCCTCATCCCTTTTTTCTGTAACTGCTGTATCTTAAAACTGTAACCATCCCTTCACTGGATGTTTAACAGGATTAGGAATTAACTGTTTGGTCAGAACAAAACTTTTTTTTCTTTTAGACATGATGTTCTGAAAACTGCAAAGTATCCAAAGCCAGGGTAATGGGAGATTCCCTCCCCGCCCCGGTGGCTGTCTGAAATCACAAGTCAAGTTGGGGAGTGGCTTTTTGGTTAAACACCTTCAACTAGATCTGTGCTCACGCTTGCCTTTACATAGAGCTAGTTGGAAATTTTCCAGCAAATGATTTTGCCTCGGAAATATGCCAGTTTGACAAAACTGTTTGTTCTTGGGTAATGTGATGTTGATGATTTTCCTGCTAGCTTGCCTGCCCACCTACCTGAGTCCTCGACTACTTGCCTGGCTTTCCAGGGGCCTGGCTTCCCAGGCTACTAAGGGGAAGAAGTCAGGTATTGGCCGATATGGCTCCTTAAAAACTGGCCATTGGTATTGGCCCAAAAAATCTCTATTGGTGCACGCCTAGAATTTACTAACTAAATATTTGCTATATATGAAAATGGAAAAGACAGAAGGTAACCTGCTGTCTGTACACCATGCATTTGATGTTGGTGTGGTTCCAGTTGCGTTAATTATCGTTATATGTTAATTGAAATGTAGTTTGTCACACTTAACATCAGAGTATTCAAATTCCTTATTTGCAGGATGTACAGATACTCAGACTTAATTCTGCTTTGAATGTTGGTCCTGACTTCAAGATGGCCCCAGCTGTAAGGTATAAGCTGTACTTACTACATTCTGAAACTTCAGGTGACAAATATAAGTGCTAATATTAAATGTACTTCTTCATCTGCTATAACCTTTATTATTAGCAGAAGCTGGTCCTGGAGGGCAGGGTGGGAAGGTTAGAAGCAGTAATAGTCTAAATTGGACTTCAAACTATCATAATCTTATAGTAAAATAGACCAAATGTACCTTTGCCATAAGCAGGTATAACTGTATTGAAGACCAACAGAGTTGTCTGCGTATGACAGTGGTTAATATGATGCTTTGTATTCGGTGTGTGGTACTAGTCTTTCTGCCCTATCACGCAACCATTATAAAATAGCTCCCACGTCCTGCTCGAGGTTTATTTGACAATAAAGAGTAGTGTTCCAGCTACTTGGATAGTCTCTTGGGTGCTGGTCTCACTTGTCTGTGTTTGGATGTGGTGATAGGCTCTTCCTTTGCTTCTCTTTGGACAGGAAGAAATGAAACCCAGCTTTTGTCTGGAGGTAGATAAGCCCCTAACCACCATTTTTGCAGCTACCACTGCCAGTGGTAGAAGGGACAAATGCTAATAATAGGCTCTATCCAGGACTACTGTTCTCTCACCTGCTGCTGTCTACTCAGGGTCACATCCTCCCCAGTATCAGGATTAAAATGTGTCTTCCTCCCCAGTCTATTACTTTCTGACTTGGATTTAACTTCTATTCCTAAATAAATAAGAAAGCAGCAGGAAGACTGTTAGTTTGTGTCTGTCTGAGGGATTAGAACTGGATTTTACTAAATACTGTCCTACTAAATACTAGTAGTAGATACTAAATACTGTCCTGTACAGTATATCCCAGCTGGGCTATATTGCATTGTTTGATCTGTCCTGTTGCTTACGTCTGCTTCCTCTCAACGGATGACTTTCAGTTTCTGTCTCACCCCCACCAGAGCAATTGCAGACAGAAGAAAAGCTTATGTGGTTGATCTGTGTAAACTTCAAGTAACTTTCATTCTAAATGTGTCTAAACAGTGCTATTTCTGTCGTGTCTGGTATACCAGATCACTTGAAAAATCCGCTCTCCTGCTATATCCGAGTTTAAACTACATTTAACGTTTGTAATTCTTGTTTTTCCATTTTGATCTCATCATGTTGTAGTTCATGCATTTCATAAAGCTTTGTCCCTGAAATAGATGTCATTCTCTTTGTAGAGAAACTAGATTGGCCTGTTTATTTCCTGGTTTTCATGCCTTTTAAAATATGAAATAAAAACCAAGCATTGATGTTAAGTGACTTCCTTAATTTCTCTTTGTTCTAGTTTTGAGTTAAGGGGTCCTTCATCCATATTAATTGGTACCATGAGACACATTAAACTCGACAAGTACCTACACTTGTCACACCCACCAGCGTCTGCATCAGATTTGCTGTGACTGGAGACTTAGACATTCTTCTTTGCCACAGTGGCAATAAACAGGCGTACTGAGCAGCAGCTGTCTCTGCAGATTAGAAATCTTTCTGTAGCTGACAAGTGGCTGAAACATGATGTAGCTACAATCTTTTATTACAGTTATTAACTTCAGAAAGACCTTAGTGCTCGCTCTCTGGAAGAAATGAGGTTACTTTTAAAAACAAAAATTACTGATGTGGAACACGGGTACCATAGGAACACATTTTTCCTACGGTTCTCCTGATTACTGGATCTTTACTGTGCCCCCCCTCACTCCCCAAAATTTAATCTGGGGAAACGGTATGTAATACCCAGTCTGGTGCATCTGATGAAGAGCGGGTTTAACAAAATAGGAATCTTAGGTTAAACTCATTGGATAATGACTAAGAACCTACTTAATTGCTGTTTTCTGGAGTTTGCGGAAACCAGGAAATCTGGGATTGTCGGTGAAATCCACAAAATTAACATAAAAAAAGCTTAAAAAACCCCAAACAACCGGCTTCTCAGTGGGAGCCAGCAGTCCTTGCTGCTGGAAGGGGAAGGCCGCTGGTGGGGCGGCAGGGCACACAATATGCACATGTAGGCATGCACGTGGCTGCCAGGCAGCCTGGAGAGCAGCTCCCACAAGTGAGTCTCGTGTTGGGGCAGGGGGTGGGAATTGAGGCCCTCATAGGGAGGGAGGGAGTTGGGTGGAGCTTGGGCTGGGCCTGCTGCCCAGCTGGGGCAGCGGGTGGGTCTTGAGGCCTACTCAGGAGTGGGACAGGACTGCTGGAAGCTTGTGGGAGGGCTGGCTTCCTGCCACTGCGTGCCCTCCCGGGGGGGGGGAGCATATGACACCAGATGGGTGTGCAGGGTAGGGGCAGGCTCCCCACTGTGGGTTTGGGCTCCCTGTCTTTGTTGCCCTGCCCCTGGGACTTCTCTGGCCCAGCAGGCAGGACCCAGCATGGCAGAAGAGAGCGGAGCCGGGTGGAGAAGCTTCTTGCTACTGTGAGCCCTGCACCGCCTGCCCGTGTGGCAACAGCGGGGGTGGCGGGACGGAGTTATGCTCCTGGCAGTGGCACAGAGCTTTCCCGCCTGGCCCTGCTCTGCCCTGCTACACCGGGTCCCACCTGCTAAGTTGCAGAGGCCCTGGGAGGGAGGGCAGCAGGGTGAGGAGCCTAAGCCTGCAGTGGGCAGCCCACAGCCAGCCTCCGTCGGGCTCCGCTCCAGCCGTGCTGCCCATGGGGGAAGAGCAGCTGGGGCTTGGGTGCTGTTGTGGCGACAGGGGCCTGCAGACCCAGGCCCCTGGCCTAGCTGTGGGTGGGGAGTGAGGGGCACCAACATAGAGCTGGGGGGCTGTGGCTTGGGAGTGAGGGGCCTGGACTTGTGTCCTGGCAAAAGAAGGCAAGGGGAACTGATTTTAGCCCCAAAATCAAATGTCAAATTCTCTAGGTATTTAGAATTTATTTATAATAGTGATTGAGGCACTGGTGGGCTTCCAAATGGCTTTAAAATTGTAAATATATCAATAAAACATTGTGTTCAATTGATATCTATACATATATAGAGAGAGAGTGGCGTTTCATGTTAATCAGCGATTTTGTTTTTTTAATAGGAGAATTTGTGTTTTTTATCAGAATTTGATTTTTTTAAACAGAGAAAACCAGGATCCCTGATATTAGGATCCCTTGTATTAGCGTTTGTCTCTCACTTAACAGCTATACTTTGCCTTTAACTTGGGTAGGTGATTGCTATGTTGTAGCTAGGATTTGAGCGTCTTTAGCTGAATCCTCAAGGTGAACGATTAACTAGTATAGATGCAGCCTTTGAGCTTAATGGAGCAAAGTAAAATAATTGGAATTCCAACTGGCATTTTCTTCAGCTCAGATGCAAGGAAATAAAAGCTGTCCCTAGGAACAGATGGTGTTGCTGTAGGCTGCTTTTTGCATCTGACGCAAACTTATTTTCAGCTATGAAACCCGAACCTGCTGTTCTTGGAGATCTTCAACCTTTTTCCTTTAAAAAAAAAAAAAGGTGTCATTGAGTAGCACGTGCACTCTTTGTCATGAGGATTTGATATTTTGGCTAAAAAATTACCTTGTAATGATGTGAGTGGATTGTGTCAGCAATCCACTAGAATCCTCCATTTCTCCCTCAGGATAATATAGAAGCAAAGATGATGGAAAGATCTGTTTTTTAGAGCAGCTGTCACTTAGTTACCTTGAGAGACCTATGTCGTTATATACAATTTCATGCAGCATAATTTGTCTTGTTAAGTGATCCGGGATGTGGTGTAAGCGGTGTGCACCCATCTTCTGCGTTTGTGGAGTGACCCGTCTGGACAAAATGGCAAAGGTAGTTCACTCTTCAGCAAGTGTAACAGTTGCTGTATGTGCTATTCAGATCTTATTTTGCTCACTCAAAAGATTATTGTAAAAATTTGCAATTGGCAAATTTAAGAAACATTCTTGTTGCAAAAACTGTAGTAGCTCTTGAGAGCAAGGGTAAACCATTTGCTAACAGAAATCTAAGCTGGAGTATATTGCAGGGTTTCTAGATCATATTTTCCTGTAAATTCCTAATATTATTGAGGGGGCCGTCAGGGGAAACAGGTTTAAGATGCTTACATTGAGAGTATTTATATGATTTTATAAAATATATTCTCGCCTAGAGATAATGTCCAGGAATGGGAGGGATGGCAAATATTCCAGGAATGCTGTTGTATGGAAACTAAAGGGTAGAACAATGCTGTTGTTTCAAGCTAGACTGGCTAAAACAGAAAAGAAAATTCCGGGGTGATGATCACTATAAAAGCAAGATAATATAATGTTTCTTCCTGTACCTCCATGTCCGCTCAGCATTTTCATGGTGCTCTCTTATAAGAGGTGCTCTTTCCCGATTTGCAGTTTTGTCCATAATGACTGGCTCAGATACTGTAAAAAAAAAAAAACTTAATGGTTGTTGTCAAGTGATGCAGAATACCTTGAGTTCTGCAAAATCATAGTTTTAAGCAATCCTTCTAATATTTAGGGCCGATAGGAGATCACTGAGTAAAACCTTGGAGTTCTGAAATCAGCCCTAATTTGGTGTTATATAGCTTTTCTGTGTGTGACGTCAGATCACGTGATATACTAGTGTAGGTTGTCCTGTGTTTCAGTGGAGGATACTGCATTGTCTTGTATCTGAAGAATCAAATGAGTGAGATTCATGAATTTCTTCCATTTGGCTGCACTTAAAAAAAAAACAAACAAAAAAACCTCATCGTGTATTTTGCATGCAAATGTGTGCATGTGCCTTTAAGAATGTCTCGGGGATTTGTGACACTGTTCAGAAGCAGGAGCTGCACCAGATTTGCATAATTACATAATCCAGCGTACTGCCTTAATAATATTTGTGTCTTGCAATAAGTAGAGATGTTTGTGTTTACTGGGAATAAAACCTGGCATTTGCAAAGAGTGGCTGTAAGTGCTGTTCATGACTTCAGGCTGTGCGCATATGTTGTGCAGCCTCACATATTTAGATTATGCAGGTTCTTGTATGTGGTTCAGATGAAATGCTTTTACTCAATTTTCCAGCTTTATACTCCATTTATTAACCTTCACCACAAGTTTATGCTACTTTGAGCCCATATAAACAAAAGATGCTTTCTGTTCTTTTGCATACCTTTTTTGTATGGAGCATTCCAAATGCAGACTTATTTTTTTTTTTATGAAACACGTTATATAGTGCATTTTTGTAGCATTTCTCTCTGTCTCCCCTAGGGGACTGGGATTGAGCATGCTATAGGTAAAAACCTCCTTTTTGTGTGTTGTCAGTACATATTCTTTCATTTTGGGATTTGCCAGCATGTTACGCCACAGCACTGAATCCTCTGGAAATCATTGGCTTTTGTAGACTGTAAAGTTGTCTTGGCATAGAATATTCTTGGAGAGATGAAATTTGGAGGATGTCTCTGTAGTGACTCTCAGTGCCCAAACTATGAGCTCAGAACTCAGAGTAGTAGCCTGCCGAATGCAAATATGATACAGGATAATCACAGTAGGCACGATCACCTACCAACAGGCCATGTAGAGCTGGTAAAAGAACAGCTAGAGAGGCTGGATATCTATAAGTTAGCAGGACTGAATGAGCTCTATCCGAGAGTGCTGAACAAACTAGCAGAAGTCATCGCAGGACTGCCAGCGAACCTCTTTGAGAACTCATGGTGCTCAGGAGAGGTCCCGGAAGACTAGAAGAGGGCCACTGTTGCATCTATCTTGAAGAAGGGGAGGAGAGGGGACCCAGGGAACTACAGGCTGATCAGCCTGACCTCAATCCCAGGAAGAATCCTCAAAATGTCTCAGAGTCCATACGCGATATGCTAGCAGAAGGCAGAATTCTGAAGGACAGCCAGCATGGTTTTGTCACGGGTTGGTCATGTGTGACTGATCTCATCTCCTTCTATGACCCGGTTACTCGCCACCTGGATAAGATGAAGTAGACGTCATTTACTTGGATGTTGGGAAGGCCTTTGATTTGGTGTCCCATGTGAGGCTCTCAGGGTAAAACTAGGGGACTGTGGACTGAACAGTTCAAAGGTCAGATGGTGGGAAACTGACTGCGGGGTTGGACCCAGACGGTACTAATAGACAGATCTGTGTTGACCTGGTGGAAGGTAGCCAGTGGGGTCCCTCAGGGTTTGGTACTTGGACCAGTGCTTTTCAACAACTTTATCAGTGATCTGGATGTGCAGGTGAAATGCACACTAGCAAAGTTTGTTGATGATGCTAAACTTTGGGGTAGTGCAGCCACGTATCAGGGTAGTATAACGATCTAGGTGGACCTAGACAGATAAATTAAATGGCAGATCAGAACCAGATGCTGTTCAACACTAAGAGAGTGTAAAGTGTTCCATCTGAGGAGGAAAAATCTGCAACAAACTTACAAGCTCAGTGGTGCTATGCTAGCTGGCACCATGTCTGAGGGGGACCTGGGGGTCATGATTGCCCATAAAATGAATATGAGCCACCAGTGTGATGCTACAGTTAGCAGAGCAAACAGTATGCTGGCATGCATCAACCAGTGCATCTCAAGCAAAATTAAGGAAGTTATTCTCCCTCTCTACTTGGCATTGCTGAGGCCACAGCTGGAGCAGTGTGTCCAGTTGTGGGCTTCAGGAAGATGTGGAGAAACTTTAGAGAGTCCAAAGGAGGGCCATGCTCATTTTTAGAGGTTGGAGGAGAAGCCGAAAAACTTGGGACTCTTCAGCCTGGAGAAGAGAGGACTCAGAGGGGACTTGGTGGCAGCCTGTAAGTATATCAGGGGTGTACATCAGGGCCTGGGGGAGCAACTATTCACCAAGGCCCCCCCAGGGGAAGACTAGAAATAATGGGCATAAGCTGATCAAAGATTGCTTCAGACTAGACATAAGAAGAAACTTCTTTACTAGCTGAATGCCGAGGGTTTGGAACAGGCTCCCTCCAGAGGTCCCACAGTCACCCACCCTGGCGGTCTTCAAAAAACATCTTGATGCCCATCTGGTTGGGGTCATTTGATGCCCGCGGTCTTTCCTGCCCAAGTGCAGGGAGGCTGGACCCAATGATCTGTAAGGTCATGGAGGTTAGGGGCTGGAAGGGAAACTATGATACTTTCACCGTAATTCATCCCTAAAGTGGTCCTAGATGATCTCTGTGAGGGAGGAGGCTGATCATTTGAATCGAGACTTGTCTTCCTAAACCCATGTCCGCAATCATGGTGTTTACAGTACTTCAACTTCAGATGCTGAAAAGGCCCTTATTTACTGGAGTACTGGAGTGTTTCACTGGTTGCCTGCCTGTCTAATCTGTGTAAGGTGAGAAGCCAACTTGCTTGGCTATGACTGGCAGCCAAACCCCAGAAATCAGGAGCAAAACTTATGTAGTATTTTTGCTTGGTTTATGGGCTGACTAGTTGCATAGAGGTAAAATGCTCAATTGGCTGCTGTTTGCGTGGGTGAACCTGCCAAACCATAGCAGCTGCCCAGCTAGACTTTCTGTATTTGTGTTGTATCCCCACCAGAACTAGCAGGAACTAGAAGGACCGACATATTGGGCAGGATTCGGTAACCTCCTATCTGAGAACCAAGTGAAGAATGTGCTGTGTGTGGCTGCGATTTTTGGCGTGGAAATTTTTTGTAAATTTTACAGTGGAGGCGTGTGGGAGGAGCATTATTAATGGAAAGGTTACCAAGCATGATTCCTGCATTCTCACAGCTCTGCCCTCGGATCTGAGTATATTTGAACTTAGCAAATTCCTTCCCATTACAGTGGCAAGACATTGGCAGCATCCTAGTCTCCCTGGATCTTTATCTGTGTCATTTTGTAGGGTGAATTGTGGCTGGGGTGTATATGACGACTTGGAATGGCTAGTCTTGTTCAGTCTTTTGCAGGCCACCCTTGCGGGCTATCCATGCTGCTGAGCAAGCCTCTTGGATCCTTTGGTGTCCAGGTGGTTGGCTGTAAATGTGGAAGACTGGACTTATTGGCTCAAGAAGCGTCTTCCAGTCCTGTGTCCCAAGTGCATTTTCCTTGCTGGAAAGGACTGCCGCCTGGGAGTGGTTTGAAGGGCTTATGGACGCATTCTTTTCTCCTTGCCAGGGTTTTTAGTTGAACTAGGTTTTCTATGGTCTTCTAGGGAGAGGTGTACTCTGAGAATCACAAAGTTCCCTTAGCTGTTTGATTTCTGTTACTGCTATGAGAAAATCACTGCCTTAACAGTGATTTATGGGAGTAGTTCCTTGATTTACCTAAAAAAAACAACTGGACTCTTCTTTAAGTATTATTCAACTGCGTGTCATGCAGGTGGAAGCTTTTTGCGCCCCCCACCTTTTGCCTTTGAATGGGTAGCTGCTATGCTGGTTCTGCTGCGCTTCCCACAGTTGGGATTGTGAAAAAGGCACTTGGCTGCGAGTTAGAGTAAACAGAAGCTGAGAGACCTTGCTTGTCCCTGGGCCTAGCTTTGATACCAGATCAAACTGAGGCTCTTGTCAGCTGACTTTGAGAGAGAAACTGGTCCAGATTAGCTGCAGAAGTCTTCCATTCCAGATCAAGGCAGGCAAGGTGGCCTGCCTATGTCCTTAGTCCAACCAGAAATTCCAGATCAAAGCACTGGTCTGCAAAGGTCAAATAAGAAATCTGTCTCAAGTACAGTGATGCATACCATACATTGCCCTGGATAACGGTCTGTATGGCTGTGTAAAAATAGCTCGTTCCAGAGTGTGCTCACTGCCAGTGGCCCATGTCGCATGTTGGGTGAGGGAAGAAGCACCAGCTACAGTGATGGAATCATGGGTTTTACATTTGAGAAAAACATTAAAGATCAATTGGAAGGCCTGTTTTCCAAGACCACGGGTTAGGGAGACTGCTTCTCTTACCATATTTTATTTGTTTCTATTGCCATAATTGCAGACCGCATTCATGCTTTTGAGTGCAGGGAGTCACAATTGGGTTCTTGTTTCAGGTGGCTGTATCAGTTGTGGTTGGAGTGAGATGCAAATTGCCATGATGCCACTTTTGTCTCTGCCTGTGTTCACTGACTGGATTGGGATCTTTAATGTTTTTATTATGAAAGTTACTCACTTTTAAAGTATCTTCCTGGAAAGCAGTCTCTTAGCCACTAGATAAGTAGGAATCATCAACAATACTTTTCTGCTACTGGGAAGCAGTAAATTGTCACTAAATTAAATCTCCACTCCCCTTTCAACATACAGATACATGCCACATGTAGCTTTGTGTCTAAGCTCTAGGCTACTGGAGTGCTCTCCACTACTTCTTTGAATGTGGCAGCATCCCTGGTTGAGAACCAGTGTTGGTGCTGCCTCAACTTACCCAAGTGCTTCTCAACCAGGTTCTGTTGCTTCTGGGTTTAAGTGCCCTGGGTGCCTGCTGGGCAGCCAGCCCAGCAAGGGCTGGTACATGCGCACAGTAATGCTGTGTTAGGGCTCTGATCAGCCTAAAGCAAGCAGGAGCTGCCTTTTACTATGTAGCCCTTCCTGGTCCCTGTCTCCACTCTGCCCAATCCTTCCCAGGCTGTCTGGAAACAGGCGTGCAGGTGGAACTGTCCCACATGCCTTTGTTTCGTGGAGGGCCATAAGAGGGAACAAACTGGGAAGGGCTACACAGCACCAGCCGGCTCCTGCCTGCTGTAGGCTGATCAGAGGCCTAATGCAGGAGGAGCATGCGGAGCAGTTTTACCTGGCTGCTGTTGCTGGGGCAGCAGTGCTTGCATTGCAACACTCTGGTTGAGAACTATTAGCCTACATGTAAAGGTGGTGTTTGTCACGGGCTGTTTGAGATACCTGCCCAGGGGTGAAGGTCACCTTTGATATAACTGAGTTGCGTGTTGTGTCAAACCTGGTGTTCTTCCTGTTCCTGAAGAAGCAGAAGCATCTGCTCGATTAAACATTTTCAGAGTAATATTTTGCCCAAATATTTGCTTGGTCTTGATTAGCAGACTTCAAGGACACAAAGGGCATATAGTGTCCTTAGATTACCAGGGGATGGGACACTGCTTAGTTTAGAGGCATAAATAAGTGTTCTGTATTCGTTGTACAGTGAATTTCGTAAACTGATTTTTTTTTAAACTTTTTTTTAATTGGATGAAACATTTTAGATGATGATTGTGAAGCCACAGCATGAGTTTTATGCAGGCTCAAACGTTGTTTATTGTGTCCTTCTATTCAGTTGCCCATGTGGGGCCTGTTGGTTTGCTACGGGCATATCAAAGTGCAAGTATTGGCTTAGCAAATGGATTGTAAGATGGATCCAAGCTATTTTAATGCAAATATCTGCAGTTGGTTGCACTTGTGGGGCTCATGGTACAGTTACATCATCCCTTTCGTGACTGCGCTCTTTTAGATGAACTGACTGCTTGCTTTTTTTGCTTCCTGGTTTTTACGAATGCTTCAGTCAAGCAGGAAACCAAGAAATGAGTCTAGTGGTAATTAAACCCTTTTTTCTTTTTCTCTCTCAACTTTCCATAGGCTGGAGTGAAAGGGACGTTAGGAAGATTAGTAGGAATTTTCGAGGTAAGTTTATTAAAATATCCATTGAGATTATAAAATTTTGCTGCAAAATTTTACAATGTCAGTGAAAATTCCCCTTCCAGCTGCAGCGAGGCAGTTTGCATGTTGGCCCAACTAGACAATTGCATGTGGAAATAAAATTAAATTAAAAAAAAATGGAGTTCCTTGCAAATGTGTGCTGAGTTTTCAAGGGTTAGGGGTTTCCTTAGTTTCCATTTGTCGGACTTACTGGTGACCAGCCGCTATCAAAACTGGGCCTCTTGCTGGGAGTGCCACTGCTCTCCAGTAGTAGAGAAAATAATTTTGAGGAATTACTTTCATTTGTGTATTTAGCGTGGACCTCTGCATACTGCTTCAGTCTGATTCCCTCGATTCTTCCCCTCTCCCCCCATACGTGCAAACTCTTAATCCCCTCTGAATAGCTTTTTTTATTTTGCAGTCAGAGACCCCTGTTGCTCTGGTTCTGTAGATGCCCCCTCTGTGTTGCACACCCCCCCACCCCCCATGTTAGACCTTTTAAGCTATTGTCTGCTTGCAAACTTGGTTATAAACCTGTCCACTTTGCATTTCAGAACCGGGACAGGAAACACAGAACCTATGTTTACGTACTTATTGTCACAGAAGTTTTGGAAGACTGGGAGGATTCTGTCAATATTGGTAAGATCCTTAAACTCTTGCTAGCTTCCCTGTAGGCATAGCATGCCAGCTGTCCACCCACTTCTCTGTGCAGAAAGCTTGGGATCCTTTGTGCAAGTGACTTAGAAAAGTCGAATTGTACTGTCTTTTAGTTTGTTTGGAGATGAAAAATATGATTGGGTTTTTGATTCCTCCTTAATATCTCCCGCTAACTTGGAGGCAGCTCTGTGGCTCACATAGAAGACAGCAACATAATGTTTTGCCAGACTCTTCTTGCTTCTGGCACTGTGAGGTGTGTAAACGTCTATATATCTTTTATTAGACCAACTGAATAGTTGGAAAAATTGTTCTTTGCAAGCTTTCAGGTACAAACACCTTTCTTCAGGAAGAGGGAGAATTTGCAGTTACTTTGTGCTCTCCTGGATGGGATAGAAGCCAGTAGCTAAGAATGTCACTGACCTGCATTCTTACCTACTGACTTTTCTCCCATCCAGGAGAGCATCAAACAAGTGCAAACTCTCCCTCTGCCTGAAGAAGGGTGCTTATGCTCGAAAGCTTGCAAAGAAGAGTTTTTCCGACTATTTAGTTGATCTAATAAAAGATATCGGATTTACCCAAAGAACCTTGTCTGCCTGTGTCCTTAGAGACCAATACAACTACAGCCAGTACCTCTGAAACGTCTACGTATAACTCACAAGATGAACCCAGAGATGCCAAATGGGGATCTGTTATGTCAAAAACATTCTGACCTGTTGTGATCTTTCTGAGTTGTTGTTTTCTTTTTTTTTTTTCTTCAACCAAAGGATAGCTCTATTATTTCTCCATAGTCAATAAACAAATTAAATTCGTTTTTAAGTAGAGTGCCACTAACTTAGAAAAGTTATGCCTTGAGTCTGTAAAGCTGCCTGTACAGTGTGCTTTGAGTCTATAAAGATTGAGAACCACTGTATTAGGCTGTGTAAATGAGGACTTATCCACTGTGGGGGGTTTTTTCTAGTTTTACTGTTAGTATGTCTCGATCATTTATTTCTGAAAATCTGAGCTCCAAATGAAAATGCTTGTTAGTATAATTCCCAAAGGATATTTGTCAGTAGTGCTTAAAACCCTTCCCACAGGATTTGGCTTGTGGGCAGACTGTGTTCAGAAAGCATCCCACTACAAGAACAGCAGATGAATGCTGTAAACTAGAATTTGAGATGTGCTGGCGAATGTGTGGGGACACTTTTATAGCACTTACTCATGCTGTGCTAAGCTCTAGGAAGTATCGTTGCTCTCCTTTTCATGAGCATCTTCCGCCCCCCCCCCCCCCCGGCGGGGCGGGGGGGGGCGGGGGGGGGGGGGGGGGCCCATGGGGGGTCTGCCTCATAGTCCCTTACCCCCTCCTCCGGCCCCCACCAATCCCTTACTCACCAGCACCAGTGCCCTGGTGCTCAAACATGAGGCCTGGTCC
>JAGPOW010003356.1:4227686-4256416 GCA_030014935.1 Caiman crocodilus | reverse complement strand
TATGAAAATTCTAGGCGGTCTATCATGCTACTGCTGTCTTCTTATTATTTTTTCAAATGTATAGATCAGATTAGTTTTTTTTAGTCAAGTTTCCCACCCCCCACCCACGCAAGCCAGGTGGTCAGAATTAAAATAAGACTGGGATTTTAGGAGTTTGATATCCAGCTCTCGGTGTGGGTGGTTTTTTTTGTTTTGTTTTTTTGGGGGTTTTTTTTTTTGTTTTTTTTAAATAAAATTTGGACATTGAATGCCTTCTAAGATTCCTTTTCTGGTTACGGCATGTACTCTTAACCCACCACGTGATGTCACGCTCCTTTTAATAAAATGGACTTTTTTGGTAATATTACAAGTTGGAATAATTATTTAAGGAAAATGAAAATGGCAAAGAAGTTTCTGAAAGCGTTGGAGCGAAGTAGCTATGACAGTCCCGGAAATATGTTAGAGGCAAGAGTTTTTGTGTGCGATATCTTTTATTGGATGAACTGTTTGATTGTGGTAGATTTAGACACACTTGAGTATCACTATATCTTTCATCAGGTTTCTGGGGGAGAAGCAGGCACAGCAGAGCTAAACAGTAGATGGAACAAAGGCATGTGTTAAACATATGTTCCAAAAAAAAAAAGTGTCAACCCCCCAAAAACAAAACCCAACCCAAATAAAACATAGGATTTAAAAAACTATCAGGTAGCCAACAGATGAGAGATGCAGTAACAAACCAGTGAGAAGATTTATTCTGTCTTTATTTCCATGTGGAGCTTTCCACAATCCTTTGGTCCATCTGCTGTTCAGCCCTGCTGTACCTGCTGGTCTCCCAGAGGCCCGAGGAAGGTACCTTCATACTGAAAAGCTTGTCTAAATCTATGCTAACCATGCGACTGGTCTTAAAAGAGCTTTTTGTGGGTGATATCTTTTGCCAAAAATGTTTCTGAAATTTGATTTCCCCCAAGTGTCCCCATTTTACTGACTTGGACTTGTCCTTGGTTTTGCAACTTTTTGTATAAAATCTACTCAAAACACAGTTTTTTCTTTCAAGGGTCAGACCTTTAGGACAAGCCTAGGGATAACGGAGATACGTGTTCTCTTCTGCCCCCGTTAAGTCGAGGCTGGCCGGTTCATTGGGTATCTGGATACGTTTGAGATGTATTTTCTTGATATGTTCAGAAACTGAGAACTCTTTGATCTAGATTCAGCTACGATATCATCACTAAGCTCCCAATCCCACTTTTTAAATAAATCTTTGTCTGTTTTGAGCCCCGTCACCAACTGATGTAATTCAGCATAGCTTCCTCAGAAGTGCGGGCAGCTTTGCTGAACTATACCAGCTGCCAGCTGGGCCCATTACATCAGAGTGCAGTTCCCTTCTTTTCTTTCTTTCTTTTTTTGCTTTTAAAAAGTTTCCTCGGAGTTGTGTGAGAGGGGGAGGGCTTCGCTGTCTTTCTAAAATTGGTGAATGCAAGTTTGACAAGAGTGTAGGTTGTAATCTAGTGCCAACCAATAAACGCACCAGTATTTCACATGCAGTGCTGCTTATTGTGTGGTCTCTCTCTTCTTCCCGCTATTGTTCCCCGAACATGTAAGCTTCTACCATACCCGAGATGGATGGAAGAGCATCTCCTGCGTGAAGGGCTGAGCCTCTGAATCTGCTTGGTAAGTCCAGGGGCGGAGGAGGGGAAGAGGGGGGAGTCATTCTGCAACAGTACCCATTGCAGATATAAATTGCAATAGTTATTACAGAGTAGGTTGCAGTTACTCTTGAATAAAATGGTTTGAAGTGGGAGTTAATCCACAAATAACTGTTAGTGTCAATTTTCCCCTTGAGGACAAAACCCACGTTACAGCTTTGTAACTGGCACATCCTCACGTCCCAAATAATATTTTCCTGCTGTCTCTTAGAAGGCTCATTTTAAATGAATTTGGGAATAACACCACAAACCATATTCCAGCTTCTGCCTCCTCACATGCTTGTCCTGTTTTTAGCTTTCCTGGTATTGTTGGAGATTTTACAGCAGTTGCACTTGGGTCTCAGGCGTGAAGTAGGATTCCAGTGGTCCAAGCACGCTACAAAATGGCCTTTATTCAGCCCTTAATTAGGAAGGGGGAAAGAGCAAATGAATCAGACGGGACAGAAAACCTACCAGCCACAAAACAGCAAAAAAGTGCTATTCATTTCTTCCTAATGACTTGAGGGTTCAAAAAAAAAAGGCAGAAAAGAAGTGCCAGTTGAAGGTGATACTTTTCTCTGCAACCCAGATCTTACATTTACAAGGTTCACTTTTAAAGCAAAAAATGTTACTGGTTTGTAGGGCTGGTATAAAATGTCTTGTCTTTGCCTCTTTTTGATGCCTAGATCTAGACATTAAACATCAGCTGATCAGGCTGAGATGAACTTGAGAGAGGCGCTGAAGGTTTCCCCAGTCTTGCGTTGGGATCATCCCCAGTGTTTAATTATGCAAAGTTGCAGTGAGGCAGCAGGTGGTGAATACCTTAAGCAGCCTAAACTAGGTCCCCAGAATACATTGCTCCAAACTGGAGATGAATTGAACTGTTGGGACCAACCTAGTCACCATCTCAGTGAGGTATTGGTTTAGATTGAATGTCATTTCTTACCTGAAGGACCAGGCTTCCACCAGCAGAGCACCCTCTTCTAAACTCGGGGTGCACCATTGGATCAGTTGTGGCCCACATGGATCAGTACCTATTTTAGCTGCTGGCACCTGAGCCGCACGTTATATATAATTGAGGAAATATGGCAACAGCTGTTTCTGCTGCTTCGGCCTCTGCCAGGGGAAACCGCAAGGAAAGCTACACGTGCATTGCTTGCAGGGCTCTTTCCCCAGCCTCTGGCTGCCGGTACTTACCCCACACCCCACCCCAGGGCTCCCAAGGAAAGATCTTCGTTCCACCGTTCAAAAATAAGGTGAATACTTTTATTTGGGGGCCTGTTGCCTGTGAGGAAATATGGTACAATTTGATCCGCAGAGATTGCTGCTTTCCGTGTAATGGACTGTACTGGAGCCTGTTCAGCTTAGGAGATGGCACAGCTTTATGCCTCGGTGTAGTGCGACAACTTGTCTTCCTTGGAAAGTTGTTTGCTGATCCAAAAGGGCCACCTTCATTTCCACTAGAGATCTGGGCTCTGGAGGTCTGTCTAGACGTATCTGTTACTGACGGGCTGCTTTTT
The DNA here is from genome assembly GCA_030014935.1 of Caiman crocodilus. Classification (NCBI taxonomy): domain Eukaryota; kingdom Metazoa; phylum Chordata; order Crocodylia; family Alligatoridae; genus Caiman; species Caiman crocodilus. The sequence goes on along the minus strand of JAGPOW010003356.1, from coordinate 4,253,235 downwards.
AGCTGCTGCTTTTCCCCTGCCTCCTTTTAAGGCAGTGCAGCTAATCCTCTGCTTCCTCTCATTAGAGCTGTTAGGGTCTTACCTGCAATCTCACTGTGGCAGAGAGCAAGGAGCCAAGAGCTCGCTCAGCAGCCTGCTGAGAGGCTGGTTTGAAATGGTTAGAGAAAAGTAATCACGTCTGACTGTCCGTTTCCTAGTGCCAAAGCGCTCTTGAGGAGGGCTATACATGTTACAGAAGAGATCCATTTCACCCAATATATGCAAGTACCATATGTGGCTGGATAAAAATAACCAGCGTGCTGCTTACCCCTGTCCGGCTAAGTCTGTTGCATTGATAAATGAGTTTTTAACCTTTTTGCCTTTGATCACACTTCTTGCATAAATGTTTTGCAAGCCTCCTGAAGGCATTGTTTTAAAACGCAGGAAAAATAAAGGCTTAAAGTAGCTGAAGGCAGGGCAAGTGTGATTTGCGAGTGTAACTGGATCCCATTAATAGGGGGGGAAGGGGGCATGGGAATCTCATCTGCGACGTTCCTCCTTTCCCTCGGGTCAGGCCTTATAGATAACATGCTAGGGTTTCCCCATCTCAGGTTGCGTCTATGCCTTGTAACAGTGAGTAGGCATGAAGAGCCCTGCTGGGCCTGATGTGCCCATACTGAACAGCGCGATGCCAGATCAGGGCCCGGCTATCACCTCGCAAACGGTGTTTGTGTAGTGCCCTTCATTTGAGAACCTCCCGAGCGCCTTCCAAATGTGAGCTCTCCGTCACCAGCAAGGCATTTGTGCCTGCGTATGGCAGCAGCCGTTCGGTTGCTGCGATGCTGACGGTCCGCCGCGGTCAAGGCTCACGAAAGGTGATTGCATGTTCTAAAACTGGCGCTTGACTCCAATCTTCTTGTCTGGAGTAGGACTTCACCGGGCCGTCGGGCAGCCAAAGTGCTCCGTGCTTGGCGTGGCAAGCAAAGGCTTCCCTCAGTACAGCACAGGGGAGAAAATCCAGCACAAAAATGAGCCGTTTTAACTCGCTTTGCCCACAGCAGGGGCTCAGACTAGTTCTAATGCCCCTCAGCACGGCCTGTTGCTCAGGAGTTAGCTCGGCTAGTGCACGCACCTCCTGCCCCTTTAGGGTGGAGGCATCCTCCAGGGGTAAGCTAGAGCCCAAAGTCTGAGTGTGCCTTGCTGAAACAGAGGCCCTGTTAGAACAGGAGCAAGGAGCCCCAGGCGTGGTCAAGTTTGGTCTGCAGCACTGGCTGGCAAGCATTGACACAGCGCTGGAGGGAGATGCATGCATTGATGGAAACAAATAGGTCCTAGAGCTCAGCTTTATTGTTCAGTTTGGATGAGCAATGTTGTGCAGTTGGGAACATCTGGAGATGAAGCAACCGCTTCACACCTCAGGGCCGCTTCTGCCTCCTGCCCAGTTTGGGAGAAGAGCTCTGCAACTTCCTTGAGTTGGCCCTCCCTACCCCACATGCACATCAGCTTCTTACAGCCCAGTCATGCCCTTGGCTTTTCCAAACTTACTGCCATGGGAGGAGCACAGATCTTAGCTTTGCATTTCCCCTGGGTTTCCGAGGCTTCAATGTAGCCGCTTCCCCATCCTGTGTAAGGGCACAAGACTGGCTCTGTATCAGTGAGGAGCTGAGGCAATTGAATCTGTCTTCTGGGCTGCAGCCACTGGTGAAAGGGGAATACATTCTCTCTCCCTTTGCTAGAGGACTCTGGGTGCATCTACGTGTGCATTAATGTGCTTTTCGTAATGTTCATTAAATTAGTACCACCAATGTGAGGTACTAAATTAATGCACATTTGGCTGCCCTATTGCACAGTAGCACAAGCGCACGCTTTTTAGGTGATGGTTAATGTACAGTAGCCTATTTTACTGTGCATTAGCGTAATAGCATGGTTTTTATGTGCTACTTCAATGTGCAGTAAAGTAGGCTACTGTGCATTCAAGTGCACATGTAGATGCTCCCTCTGGCTCCACACGCATTTCAGAATATCTCGTTTCCTGGCTGATAGACAGAAGTGGTATGAGGTGCATTATGAAAGGCTCAATATCTACCTTTTAATTCTAGTGTGAACTTCCCTCCCTATGCTGAAGAGCAGGCATAACTGTGAGGAACTGACTGGAGGCCGTGGAATCCCTCACAGTTAGGTGACCTTTGAGGCCTGCGAGTAGGACTATAAATGGAGCTGTGCCAATCTGCTTTATTGCAATCAGGAGATGGTCTCCCCTTACAGAGTTGGCCCATCTCATGTGCCAGTGTCAGTCTGTTCATGCCTTTGCAATGGAGCGAGATCCGCGTCCGAGTCGCGGGGCAGGGAAGTCCACTCCATCCACTGATCCTCATCCGCTGGCTTTGATCTGATCCTCTCTGATCCACTCTGCCGCCTTTATGTGGAACCAAATTGCAAGTGCCCTCTGGCTGAGGAAGGGGACCCAGGAGACTGAGGGCTCTTGTACTTATCTGTGCATCAAATATGCCCCATCCTTACAAGTAAAACTCTTTTTGCCAGCCTCGGACATCTCCCTTTGAGTGTCATGATGCTTTTGTCCTCAGAAGCAATAACAAAGGACCCCAAAATATGGAGAGCCGCCGCAAAGATTTAGGTCAAAAGTCGGCCTTTGGACCTCAACTACTAAGTCGAGGTGGCCCATGAGCCAGATGATATTCAGCTTGCTTTCCCATAGTTTATTGGCTTAGCGCAGTGAACAGGAAGAAAAAGAGCTGGATAGGGATGATCCCGTCTCGGGCACGGTTAGATGACGTCCGGAGGGCCTTCCTAATCCTACTGTTCTGTGATTCTGAGTCGCATGGGACCACATCTCCAGAAGTGTTCAGCACACGCTGGTTCCCATTGTGATCCTAGATTTCCAAGACCCACGTACCCGAGATGCTAAGCTCTCTGCAAACCAGGCTGCTGGTGTTTAGCTGCTTAGACAAACTTTAGCTCTACCAGATCCTTCCTTGCCCCTCTACTTGACTTGAGTTACTAAAAAGTCATTGTGCTCCTGCTCTGGTTATCATCCCACGTTCCTCTGAGGATGGGACAGACCCTTCTGATAGCTAAGCACGATGCTTTTCACCACATAGGGCTGCCTGGGAGGCTGTGACACTGCATTTGAATGCATCTGGGGCGGCAGTCCATTTAGGGCGGCATGCAAGGTTCATGGGCTGATGTCGGTGCTGCAGCCTCTGCTAGGAGAAGGGGCTTGCTGTGAGCCAGCAGCACGAGCTTGGTGGCTTCGTTTGCAGTTTTGGGCAAGGCCCATATGGTGGGTGTTCAGCCGCTTGGTGCAGGATGATGCTGACAATCCTCTTCTGCCACCTCCCATTTCCAAAGATGCTAGGTTGGAGGCATTCACTATTAAATAAGCTTTCAGTGCCTAAATATCTAGGTAGGATCCTGCATAGCCCTCTTACTGCAACAACTTGGCCCCTAACCAGCTTGCAAGCAGATTATCTTGCTGCTGAATTGCTGGAAGCTGAAAGCAGAGGCAGGACTTGCTTAGGGATAGTCCACCCCATGGACTTGGGGTCTAGCATGGCATCAGGATGCTGGGCAAGGCCTCTTTTCTCTGAGCTGATGTCTGGGCTTTCAGGCTGTAGCTGCTGCTCCCTCGCAGAAGCTGGGCAGTGGTTTGGATTCCCGCTGAGCTCACAGAAAGGGCAGGCTACTTGCCCCAGAGACGTGATTGCAGGAGAGGGGAGCTGTCCATGAGAGTACTTGCAGGCTTCAAGCCAGCATGGCAGGGCGAAGAGTGCTGTGCTGCTCTAAGAGGCTGTGTCAAGGGGGAAGAGAGCTGCTTTCATGCCCGAGCACTGGTGCAATGGAAAAGCAAGCCTGTGCCAGCACAGAGCTGCCAGATGGATTAGTCACAAGTGCCCTTCAGAGATTAGCTAGAGAGGGCAGTTGAGTGCTCAGCGCCCTGCCTTTGACTTGCCTCCTCTCTGCTGCTACAAGTTCAACCCCCAGTTGCATTTATTGCCTCAGCCTTTCTTCACGGGGCAATGAACTGATTTGCAGGGAGTTTGTTGCCAGCAAGAAAGAGCCCTTCAATCCTGAGGTCTCGCGCAGGCATTAAATCCTCCCCGGGACACTGGTCAGAGCCTGTCCGAAGCATCTAGCCTGGACCAAGCCATTTTGCAGAGTACCCCGTGGATGTGCAGGCAGGGCTGCAGTTTGCAAAGCAGTCTGGGGGCCACCAGGTAACCAAGTACATTCCCCTTTCACGTCGGGCAAGGGCAGCTCCACTGAAGAACGAGTTAGCTGAAAACGCAGCACTACCCCTAAGCTGGAGACCTCCACGCTGGGCTGGTCGGGGTGATGGAGATGAGACGGTGGCAAAAGCAGAGGTGCTATGACTTGTACTAGCAGAAAAGCGCTGGGGCTGATTGTTCTAGCCCAGGGAGCACCCAGTCTGAAGCTCATTTCAAACACGGGCTGCTGGTCCTCCTCAATACAGAAGATGCCTCCAAGCCGCAGCCCTCTTTCCCCAGACCTTAGCCCCGAAGGGCCCACTTCCTTCCTAGCAGCTGCAACAGCTCTTTTTGCCACCAGGTGCCGCTCAGCGTGCACGGCTCTCCCTCCGTCCCTGTCTCTCTAAGGAACTTTCCTAGAAATTGCTGATTTTATTTTTAGCCGCTCTTTGGAAATGCTTGCATGGGAGGGGAATTAATACCCGGCCGCTCTGTGTTCCCTTCTGGGCGGCATTTCTCATGCAGCAAGCAGAGATCGGAGAGGCGTGCGGTGAGGAGGAGGCATGAATCGTGCATCTTGATAACATTCCTGTCCTGCCTTTGGTTGGCTGGGATTTGGGAAGGGGCCTAAAGGATTTCAGTAGCCAGCTTCCGGCAAGTGCCTGTGAGAGATGAACCCTGGGCTCCCTTGCCTTGTATCCCCTTCTCACGCTCGGCTCAGAGTCGCTCATGTGCCAGATTATTTTCCATTGGAAAATTGTGCCTCCTGCTTCTACACAGCTCTGCCACTGAATGCTTGGAGAAGAGGGATAATCTGTGCTTCTGCGGAGTCCAGCCAGCCAAGCCTCGTGGGCCTTCAATGTTCCCACCTCCACCCCAAGAGTTTAGGAAGGGAAATGGGTTGAGGTCAAGTGGAAGTTGGGACTTGTGGACACTGTAGTTTTTGGATGCCCAGGTTGCAATAGGGAGGATCAGCCTTTTTGCAATGCTGAATGCATACAATTCCAGCTGCCTTTCCTTGTCAAGGGCCACGGACCTTTCTACCCACTTAGAGCACCTGACACCCGGGTCCTGGTTCTGGGTGCAGCCCCTGGCTTCTGTGACGGCAGCACTACCCACCGCCAGCCCTTTGTCTGAAACCAGTGGTGTGTCCTGGCAGAGGCACTGGGGAACCAGTCGTGCTGTGGGTGGAAGCTGTGCCTGAGCTGGGGGCAGTCAGCTCATCATGCGCCAAGCAGATGCCTTCAAATTGCATTCCCCTGGTAGGTGACCAAAGACAAGGACATGGGGTCTGAAACTGGTGCGTACCGCTAGGAAACGGGGGGTGTTGGCGTTTTTTCGCAGGACAGAATCCGGGATCCCCAGATCCTATTTCTACCTCTGTGCAGTGCTGTGGCCTAGTGGCTACAGTCTTGCCCTGGCAGGCAGGGCTCCTGCGTCCTGATCCTGCCTGACGGCCATAAGCAAGTCGCTCTGACTCCTGTGCCTCAGTTTCCCTGGCTCAGACAAAGAGGGCTGGAGGACTGGGCCAGAGGGAACGGGCCTCTTGTGGACTAAGATCAAGTGCAATGGCTGCACTGGTCTGAAACCTGAGCTGAAAATACAATTAAAACAGCACTGTGTAGTGGAAGGTGCATCCGTGTCTGCTTGTGGACAGGATTCCCTACAAGAGCCTCGTAGTTAGCTTCCAGCGGGAGGATCTCGGCCACATGCCGACTTTATGGAAATGGGAGGTTCCTCCCCTGCTTGCTCCTGCAGCCATACGGCTGAGGGCAAGCAAAATGTGGGCCCTGCTTGATCCTGCCAAAGGATTTGGAAGTATCTGGAGCTCCAGTGGAGGATACTTGCTGGTATCAGGGCCAATTATCGTTCTTGAACGATTCAGACGGATTCGGAGTTGACCTGGAACATGAAAAATGTTCCCCAAAATATGCAAATGTGGGAGCCTCCCATGGGAGAGGCCCAAGCATCCCAGTGCATGTGCTCTGCTGCTGAGCAAGGCACGCAGGAAGGAGAGGCCAGGTGAGAGCTGGCTTGTCTTCAGCTCTGAGCGCAGCAGGCGGATGCTGGGCGTGCCTCTCTTGTGCCTCCGCACTCAGCTTCCCCAGCTCACCGCTGAGCTTCCCCCCGCCTTCCCTCTCTGCTGGGGCTTTATGCCACCTTCACCCCCAAGGCGTCCATCCTGAGGCAATGGCTGAGGGGTGGGGGCAGTTGTAGAGGTCAGGTCTATTCGGGTTAGAAAAGAGCTGCTTGAGGAGGGATGTGATCAGGTGCAGAGAAAGTGAATAGGGGTTTGTTATCAACTCTCGAAACAAGAACTAGGTCATGAAGTGAAACTAGTAGGTGGTGAGTTTAAACATAGCAAGAAGTTGTTCCTTTTCATGCCACCTGTCGTTAAAGCCTGAACCCATTGCTACCGACCGGATGTGGTGGAAGCTGACAGCTGAGCCAGACTCAGAAAGGGATTAGATGACTTCTTGAGCATGGGAGCGAGGGCCACGACCTCTGAATCCTAGACCTTGAAGGCTGCAAGGGAGAGAGGAGCAGTGGGGGAAAATCCCAAGTCAGACCCAGTTCGCTTTCCCCTTCAGCAGCTGCTCTCTGCCCCTGTGACAGTGTGCCCTGCCCAGCCTCCTAAGAGCTGACTCAGGAAATGGCGGTGCTGGTGTTCGCGTGGGTTTGGCCCTTGCCCTGGCCTGCAGCCCGTGCTCCAGCAGGTGCGGTCCCTGCTTCTGAGGATGTGCTAATCAGCCTTGAGATCCAGCACAGCCCAGTGGGGCACAGAGTGGCCGCGGCCTGCAGCTGCCTCTGGAGCTCTGTGTAGCACCTGCACTGCCAAAGCTGTGGATGCCTTAGCGTCTGGGAGCCAAGATTTGGCAGCAAAGCTCGGTGCTGGGTGGCCCTGGGGTCCGCTGTTCGGGTGGGAAGAGGATCTGAGTGAGGAGTCAGCATGGGGCTGCAGGTGCCTCTCCTGCCCAGCCTGTCCCACAACCCAAGGGGTCCTTTTCCAAGGCAGGAGACTGGGGAGACCCCCTACCCAGTGCCTGGCATGCATCAGTGCCCTTCCTGCTGGGCACCAGAGCCACTCTGCCCTGCTGCAGCTCAGCACCTGGAGCCAGGTAGTGCCCTGATCATGGGGAATGCAAAGGGCATTGGCTCATGAAGGATTTGTTGGCCCCTGCCCTTGCTTGGCCTCTTGTGGGGCGGAGGGGGAGCAGGACCTGCGTGGCTCCGGTGCCCTCTCCAGCCCCAGGGACCCTGTGGCTCCTCCCTGGGCCAAGCTCCCAATGGTCTCTCTTGCCCCCACAGCCAGGCAGAGTCAGTTACTGGGTTGTCTTAGTCCTTGGCACACCTGGCTGGGGTGGGGTAAGGATCTGCAAGACCTCTTCCATGCCCTGCTGCCCCTGTGTGCTGAGGCTAGGAGCCTCTCCCCCCCTCCCCCCGAGTGGCAGCTGGGGCTGTCCTGGCAGAAGGGAGGGAGGTGTGACCCAGGGGCTGTCTCAGCCCTGCGAGGGCCCAGAGCTATCCTGCTGCGGTGGTGGTTTGTCAGCTGCTACAGAGCAGGGGCCTGGCAGTGAACCTCTTTATGGGGTCCACTGGAGACCCTGTGCTGTATGCTTTGGCTACAGACAGGCAACAGAAAAGTCGTCCTGTGCTGCATATCTGTGGGATGGGCTTTTCCTGGCCTCCCGCAAACCATCAGCTCATGCCCTCAGTCACCTTTTGCTTAGCCACAGCATGATTGTGCCAGGCTGAGGTTTGGGGCGCCAGGAGGTTGCCACGAACGGCCAGAGCAGCTGCCATCAAATCTAGGTCTAAAGGAAAGGCCACTGCTAGCTGCCTCCATAGCTGAATCAAAGCCACAGCGCCAAGAAGCCTCCCTGCCAGGGTGCCAGCCTTGCTCAGGGTCCTGCTGAAGGGCAGTGGTGCTTCCTGTGCCCAGCTTGCCCCGTTAGGCAGTGGCTGAGTCCCACAGGCACATTCAGGCTTGGTACAAGCAGCTGACACTTCCTGTCGCTCTGAGTCTGCAGAGGTTTTCTCTGCTGTGGAGCAACCTGGTGTGAGAGCAAGTGCTGACAGGCCCCATGGGAGGGATGCTACCCATGGCAGATAACAAGGCGGGCAGCTGATGGGGCAAATGTGACGACAGCCTTCTCTTAGCCTGTGCTGGCCTCTGAGCTGCCTGCAACCTCCTGCTGGGGAACATGCGTCTTGCATTGTCACTTCAAGTTGGAGATGGGCCCCTGAAAAGCGGCAGGTGAGAGCCAAGTGCAGCAGCCTCATGGAGAAGTTAATCCTGCCATGGAAACCCCATGCAGGATTAAACCAGGACCTGGAAGATGCTTATTGCTCTGCCATGCATTTCAGCCCCTTAGCAGGGGACAAAGGAGAGCAGCTGCATCCATTTGAAAACCCAGGGGTGGGATTTGGTTTGGGAGGGTGGATCTGTCACACTTCCTGCACTTTTTGCAACTGCCAGTTGAGTTGCATTGGATTTCCTGGCAGCCCGCTCTCAGATGCAGGTATGCAGCAGCGTAGCAGACTCTCTTTGGAGGGTGCAGCTGTCTAGGACTGAGTCCTTTCCAGGCAGCTGGGGAGGCATCTGGCTTCCAGACAATCCCCTTCCTGCTGTGTGCTTTGCTGTCTCTGCCCGAGGTGGTGTTATGGAGGTTTTCCAGAGCCGTTAACTCTCCTGCATGGTTGTTCCCTTCCTCCAGTCTCTGCACATAGAAGGGAGCTGGCAGATGCCTGGTTCCACTCTCCCGGCAAAAGCTGGGGTGCTGTCCAGCACCCGCTGTCCTCATGCCGCACTGCAGTGAGATCCACTGCTTGCAAAATGGCATTGTGGACCTAAGGCTTTAGGTCCTGTGCTCCAGTTCAGGGGTGGCAAGGGTATGGCCTGCAGGCTGGATCTGGCCCATGGAGTCCTATGCTATGGCCCGTGGGTCTCACTGATCCTATAGGCATTGAACCTGGCACTGCTGGCGCAGCACGTGGCACAGGGGGCCAGTCCAGGGCACACACTGTATCAATACTTATGCCAGATCTTCCTTGTGTGCTGGTCCTAGGGCCGGGCGGGTCAGGCCCACAACCATCCCTGTATGTCAGTGCACAGGACTGCTCTAGTGTGCGTGCTGCATGTAGTACGTACCTGTGCCAGCTGTCCCCAGTAAGGGGTTTGTGGGCACAGGGCAAGTGCTGCATGATGCACCTGCACCACTTCAGCCCTGCATGCTGGCTCCAGTATGTATAGAGGGAGGGCAACCGGGCTGTCCTTTATGATGGCCACTTTAGTAACACATCCCTTTCCCAGCAGGGCCGGTGCCTCGCTGCAATCGAGTTTGAAGTTATGCAACCAAGGGAGAACACGTGGACTCAGTACAAGGATCTGGCAGCACACCTGGTCCATGCCAGGCAGCACAACTGAGCCCGTATTAGCCAAAACCTGGCTATAACAATAACACGGAGTAGACTGCAAAAAAAGCAGTCTCTCTCGGAGAAAAAGAACAGGGTGTTCAGAGAACGCCTCCCTGGGGGAGCGTGGCTGTTGGAGCAACACGCTTGTTATCTCTTGTGTTCAGCCAGGGCAGAGCTGGGTGTGAGCGGTTATGATCCCAGCACTTTCAAATCCCAGACTCACTTGCTGAGTGCCCTGTGTGACTGTGAGCAAGCCAAGTTCCCCCTCTGCTGAGCCAGGAGGAGGACCCAGTGGCCAGCAGTGCACAGCCAGGCTGCAGGACAAGGCCGGATGGGAAGATGAGCTCAGCAAGCTGGGGCCATGAAGGGAGGCGAAGGGGTGCCCAGCTCCCACTACACAGTGCTTGATCTCTGGCATTGCTCTGGGGACACTGGACATGGCAAACCCATCTTCTGCCAGTTCCTATTTAAATTTAGATGCAAAGCAGCTGGGACCTCTTTGCTGCCAGCCTCAGCCCATGCTGCAATGCCCAGGCATCACCAGCCCAGATGCAAAGAGATGGCACAGGGATTTGTGTTCAGGGCAACTGGCTGGAACTTAGGAGATCTGGATTCAGGGCACTTAATGTCTCTGTGTCTGCAAAATGGGGCAGAGGCTTCCTTTCTACTGCCTACTTTCTACTTGCTGTTGAGTTTGCTCTGGGGCACAGGTTTTCTCTCAGCACTTGTTTGTGCAGCCCCTTGCTCTGATTGTGTCTGGGAGATTAGGTTCCCTAAGGCCCCACCATTATAACACAGTGATGCTTGAAAGAGAGGTCAAGGTGGATCCCAGAAGAGATTTGCAAATCGCCAGTGGACTGGAGAATCTCACAGGCCCCTGTGGGAATTACCCAATGGACAGGGGAATTTGCCACCCTTCCTGATGACTTTGTTCCCTATGAATTACCTACTGCCCTGTGCTGATGCAGGACCAGTCTTGCCCCTACAGAATTGCCATTAATACTTTGCAGAGGACCTGGGCCTTTCCTTGAGGTAGGTCATTTCTAGCCCTGGCCTCTTCATCTGGGATGGAAACAGCTGGGCACTCGCCAGCGCAGCCTGTCGGTTTTGCTACTGGTAACCAGTAGCCCCAGAAGATCTGTGGGGTGGATGCAGTGACGGGGGATGCTAAGCGCAAGAATCACACCGGTTGAGCAGCTGCTTAGGAGTGTGACCAGTCTCTGCAACATCAGCAGAGGCCAGCTGGAAAGCCTGATGGCACAGCCTGGCTATTGCAGAGGCAGATGTGGTGAGAAACAAATGCCAGGCACCAGCCTAATAGCACGGCACCCTGGCAAGCAGGGGGTGTTCCTAGCATGGGTTAAAATAGCAGTGAGGACAAGGGAACCTGGGTTTAATCTGAACCCTTGCACTGGGCCCAGACTCATGCAGCTCTCAATTCCCCGTATGGGTTATGTACATCCCATCTGAGAAGCTCTGTTTGTCCTCAGCTGAGGAACACCTTCCTGGGAGCTGCTTTGCACCTGCTGGTGGCCCGGACTGGTACACCCAAGAGAAGCAAAGCAAGCAGAGAAGCCTGCTGGTCTGGACAACTTGAGGCGATGGGAACACAGCCTGGGACACGGGGACTTGAAGCCAGGCTCGGAGGGACGTAGCTATGCCGGTGTCCCTGCAGTGGGCGCAGCCATTCCCTTTCAACTCACTGGAGAGAGGGCTGCTTCCACCCACCGAGCTTCATGCTGCGATAACGGCTTCACAAGCGTGTGGGTCTCAGAGCGATGTCCTGTGGGTCCTGCTTGCACTTGGGTCCGGGGCATGCTCGTCCTCCAGCGTGGAGGAACTGGTTCTGCTCTCACTGCAGCACTAGTGAGGGAGGCCCTGTCCCTGGTGAAACTGAGGCACGGAGCTGATGTGCTGCCCCATGAGGACAGGGCTGGAAGGAAGCAGCCTGCAGTGATAGTCACTTACAAGCCCTGACATCCCCCCCAGCCATGCCTTCCCTTCTGTGTGCCCTGCTTGGGTTTCCAGAGCCATTGCTTTGGCTACACGCTCCCTTAATGCTGGCTCGCTGCCTCGAGCACTTGGAGGCTTTGAAGCATCTGGCAAGGGGCCACTCAGAGCCGTAAGGCAGGAGAGGAGGCTTGTCCTTGGGCCAACCAGGGGTAAGTAGCACATTGGGGACAACTCCCACGAGGGCACAAAGCTGCTGGGACATGCACCCCCACCCCCTGCTCCAAAGGCAGCATAGTTAGCTGCCCCCCAGGACCATCAGACGGGCACGTCCCAGGACTCCCGCTTGGCAAGCCCAGACAGCGCACTGCAGCGACAGCGCAGACACAGAGACCTCGGGCGCGCCTTCATCGAGGATGGCACTCCCTCCCCCAGGGGACCTGCAGTCCAGCCCAGCCCAGCCCAGCCGGGAAGCCAGGCCGGACGGCCACTGCACTGGGCACCCAAAGAGGAGACCCGCCTCCTGGAGGGGCTGCAGCCAGGCCCTTGCTCTCCATCTCCCCCCACAAATGGGTCACAGGGGTGCTCTTTAGGTGCGCACGTGTGGCCTCTCCAATGTGAGGAGTGCAGCCCCCTCCCCAGCACACCCGGCCGGTCCGCCCCAGAGCTCTTGCTCTCAGCAGCTCCATCAGGGTCCAGGTGGCAGAGGGCTCAGCGCCGTCCCCCGCGTTAACCTCAGTGCGGGCGACGCAGCTCTGGAAACCAAGGCAGGAGCCTGACCCACCCTCCGCGCGGGGCCCCAGGAAGGCAGCAAAGCCCCGGGCTGGGCACGGCTGGCTCGGGAGCGGGGGCTCCGGGGGAGGGAGCCGTGCAGCGGGGCTTTGCGGGCCGGGGGGTATGCGGCAGCACGTCTCTTGGCTCTCGTGTCCTTTGCCACCGCGGGGATGAGGAGCTCCTGCCCGGCCCGGGGGCTCCCGCACCGCCGCTCGCACCGGGGGGAGCCCGGCCGGGACCCGCTGCACGTGCGTCCCCCCCGCCCCCCGGCTGACCACGCCCCCCCGCCATTGGCTGGGCCTCCCCCCACGCCGCGATCTCCGCCAGTCACGCGCCGCAGAGCCTTTCCGGGTGGGTGCGGGGCGCGCGCGGCCGCCGGCAGGTAGGGCCGGGGTGCGCGGCTGCAGCGGTGCGCGGGTCTGGGGGTGCGCGGCTGCAGCGGTGCATGGAGTGGAGCTAGGGGTGCACGGATGCGGGGGTGCACGGGGTTTCCTGTCGGCCTGCGCACGGCGGCGCGGGGTGGGGCTGCCCCACCTCTGCCCCCGGCCCGATCCTGCCCCGGGAGCTCAGGGCCGCGGGTCCCGCGGAGGCTCCTTGGTTGCTGCGTGGCTCTGGGAGAGGACGCACAGCGCCCGGCTCCTGTCCCCGGCCGGGGAGGCGCCGCTCCCGGGCTGGTGACATGCTGTGTTGGGCGGGCAGGCAGAGCCGGTGCAGCCCAGCTGGGGTGCAGAGCGGTGTGGGGGGACCTTGCCGGAGGAGCTCCCCATGGGTGGGGGGTGACCCTGCTCCCCTTCCCTAACTGGGGCCCTGAGGCTTGGCGGGAGACCCTGCCCTGGTCAGGCAGCACCTCGTGGTTTGCTGGTCTTTGGAGCATCTCCCTGGGGCAAATAAAGGGTGCCCTGCAGCCAGCCGTGGGTGCTTCCCATATGCCCGCTCCCTTTGCTCTCAAGCCAGGATCCAGCCTTTCCTCTCGATTGCAGTGCGTGGCGCTGCCCGCCCCAGGGCTGCTGGCTGCAGGCACCGGGGGTGGATTGTGCCCTGGGCGAAGCAGCAGCTGAGATCTGCATGCCCTAGCACAGGAGGGAGGTGTTGAGACGGTGCCATGCTCATTTCCCAAACCCTGTCCTGCGAATGGTGCTTGTGGGATGCTCCTGAGGTCGGCCCCTCAGCAGATGTTTGTAGCTCTTGCGCGCTGTGTCGTGGGAGGCAGCTGTGCGTTTCTTTGAGTCTAGAGTTACGGCGTTAGAGTAATACCTAGAGGCCCTGCCTGGGATCAGGGTCCCCATGTGCCTGGAGCTGTACATACACTAACCAGGGAACAGCCCCTGCCCTGAAGTGCCTACAGTTTAACTAGACTAAGGGTGCTTATCCCTGTTTTACAGGTGGAGAAAGGAGGCACCTGGAGAATAGGTGACTTACCTGAGGTCACGCGGGAAGCCAGTGGCAGAGCAAGGGATTAAACCCATGTCTCCTCAGCTGCCTTTACCTCAAGCCTGTCTTCCCTCTCCCGCAGGTGCAACGGCAGCTAACCGGACTACGGTGAGGTGTATCTTTCAGTCCTTGCCCTGGATGCAGGCAGGTATTACCCTGTGCCTGATATCCTCTGTGCCATCCTCCCACATTGTGATAGTCTTCCACACCGGTTGCCACGCTCACCCCAGAGGGGAGGGGTGTTGGGTGATTTAAAGGGGTGTCATGGTCCTCATTTCACAGGTGGGGAAACGGAGGCACAAAGAGATGACCCCTCCAGGAGCTCTGACTTTAACAATCAGCGCCCTTGTCTCTGTTATGCCTCTTTCTCCCGGTCACCCAGTGCTTTGCGATCCATGGGTGAGAAGCTCTCTGGTAGCAAACAGTGCAAGGCAGGTGCCTCGCAGATCACGGGCAAGGGAAAACTCCTCTGCTGAAGCATCAGCATCTGCTTAAAGCCTTTCCCTTCCTGAGGGGGAGTACCCTGGCGCGTCTAAACACTGATGCCCATTGTCGGCACAGTGGGCCAAGCCTGCAGTGGCTTGCAGCACTCGATCCTGGAGGCCCGAGCGAGTTGCTTTGGTCCACGGTGTCCCACCCCTTCCTTGACTGACTCGTGATCCAGCCTTGGGGGTTATGTTCCTTCCCTCTTCCCCTCCTCCCCCAGCCTTGGGCTGGAGTTTGCAGCTGAGTAGAGTCACTGTCTTTAATCTCCAGCCCCAAGAGTGTTGAAGATAAGAGGTTGGTCTGCTTCTTGTGTGTGTGTGCGGCTGGGAAAGGCACCCAGGAGATCCTCTCCCTGATGAAGAGACCAGCCTTGTCCTAGGCAATGAGTAACACCACCACACCCACCTCCGCCGAGCCCTCCAACGATTCCCTGGTGGGCTACGTCCTCGTGCCGTTCTTCTTCATCACCGTCCTCGGCATCATCTTGGCCGTGGTAAGAGACTTGCCCCAGCTCAGCAAGAGCTTGTGCTGTCCCCATGGCGTTTGCAAGCAACGTATAGGGTTGGTTGTCCCCGGGGTGGAGGGGGTGGGATGGCAGCAGGGTGTCTGCATAATCCCTTTGCACCTCTATCTGCTGGTTGAAACCCAGGCTTTTGGCCCTGCCTCAGTGGCTGTAGTTCACAAAGCAGAAGGTGCCTGTTAGCAGCCCTAGCAGTGAGACCTGGAGCTGAATGGGCTCTGGGCAGCCTCTGTTCCCCCTTCGCCTCTGGTATGGGAGGCTGTATGAGAATCCTATCTCTGCCCAGTGGGTTGAGCATGTCAGCTCCTGCCCGGGACAGCTGCGTCCTGCCTTGCTCTGGCACCCAAAGAGTGGGAGGGATGGCGTGACTTGTTAGGCTGGTCCGTCTGTTGGCAGCGTTTCTCAACCTGTGGGTCGCAAGAATGTATGAAAGGGTCACAAACAAACTTAAAAACCAGATCACCAAACTTTAAACATGGATTCTCCCTTAAAGGAAAAAAAATGTGGGAAACCGTGGCTTTTCTTTCGCAGGCTGGCAGAGCTCCAGCCTGCCTGCGAGGGGCTGCTTGGGGCTCCCCGTTCCCCACACTGGGACCGGGGCCTGGGGACAGGAGGGCAGCGGGTCGGGAGTGAGGGGCATTGGGTGCTGGTACAAATGGGTCCTGGTACAAAAAAGGTTGAGAACCACTGGCCTAGGGAACTCTGCTATCAGCGGTGGCTTCTTGTCTTGATTTGATCTCGGTTTGAAGCCTGCCAGTGAAATGTTGAAAAGTTGAGTGTGGAGCTGGCTGCATCTGGCTGGGAGTCTTTGCCAGGAAGCAGCTGTCTGTGCGTCCGAGCTGCAACTCGGTGAAGGGATGTGCCAGCTTGGACCCAGCTTTGGGCGGGAGAAGCTGCCTGGCTCTGGACTGGGTCTTCTGGTCAAAACCAGGGGGATGCCTCTGTCCTGGGTTTGAACCTGCATCTCTCGGGCCTCAGCGGGGTGCTCAGACCGTGAGACTCAGCTGCTTGCAGCTGGTGGGAGAAGGAAGGGAGGGCATCGGGCTCGCTTCTTTGGCCCGATGTGGAGAGCTTGAAGACTCCTAGAGTAGGGTTTCCCTGTAAACTATACGTCTGTGCTGGAGCAAGAAGGGGTGATGGGCTTGGCTGTCTCTTGATGGGAAATGGCTTCTGGCATGACCACAAGATGGGACCTGATGCAGGCGCTCTGGGGAGAAGTCTGACTCGGGGGCTGCACTGGTCTTTTCTGGCCTGTGCTAGTGAGACTTGGAGCCCTTAGCCTCTGCTAGCTAGAAGGGCAGGGAGCTACTCGCCCCATCTCCCGCTGTAAGGCAGGACAGTCTGCCCAGTGCTTGCTGTCCAGATTACAAAGCACTGTCCTGGACTGGGTCATGGAGATGGAGTTGCCTTACCCCAAGAGCGCAGCTCTTTCCCATGGGTAGCACCTGGCACCAGCATTTCTGAATTACTCCGGGTTCAAGGCACTGAGCTCTTGCGAGGTCCCAGGTCAGGGCTTGTTGAGTGTTCAGGCCATCTGGGGTGGAAGCTTGCCTTGCCTTGCCCTGCCCTGCCTTGACCGTGATGTAGGGGCTGTCCTCAAGAAGAGGGCTCCTCTCGGGGGTGGGCTGGCCAGCCAGTTCCTTTTGCCAGCACTAGACTCTCTTTAGAGGGTGATCAACCCAACCCCTGCGCTGTGTCCTCCTGACTGAGTTCTCTCTCCCCTCATTGCAGATGATGTATGTTCAGAAGAAGAGAAGGTAAGAGGCAGATTCTGGGGCTGCTGGCATATAGGGAGGGGTGTGGCTGGTCATGCTGTCCCTGGAGAACAGGGTTCGGGTGTCATGTGGGATCCTCAGCTCTGACCCTGCAGGCGGAGATTATAGCTCAGATCCAGCGCTGCACACAGGGAGGCCTTTGTGTGTCTGGGGAGAGGCCCTGAGCTGCAGTCAGCTCTCTTGTCCTGGGGAAGGGTGTTACCAGGGACAGAGGATGTGCACTCTGACCTTGCTTATCTGGAGAGAGACCTTCAAATCCGGTCCCAGATACAAGTGACATGAGTTTGTGGGGGCTCAGCCCATGGACTCGCTCTCGTCCACATCCAAGCCCACTCCTGCAATGCAGGCTGATGGGAGCGCTGCTCGGACAGCCCAGGAGCACTGACGTGGAAGCTCCAGCTCTGTTCTAGCCTTGGTTTCAACCTCTCTTCCCTCCTGCATTGCCTGCTGCGAAGAGAGGTTGAAACCGAGCCTAGGACAGAGCTGGAGCTTCCACGTCGGTACTCCCGGGCTGTCCGAGCAGCGCTCCCATCCGCCTGTGCTGCCGGACTGGGCTTGGATGTGGACGAGAGCAAGTCCCACGGGCTGAGCCCCCACAAACTCGTGTCACTTGTACCTGGGACCAGATTTGAAGGTCTCTCTCCAGATGAGCAAGGTCAGAGTGCATGTCCTCTGTGCCCCCAACCCCAGCTGTGTTCCCCTCCAGCCGGGAGCATGTCCTCAACTCCTGATGTTTGGGTCAAAGCGAAGGTTGGGTCTGCGCTCTCCACCTGCTCCTCTCTGCCCTGGTGCCCCCTGGACTTCCTCCTCCAGCAGCTACCAAATGCTATTGCTGGGTTTACTTCGTCAGTCACTTCTGTGTTCAGAGCTGTCTGAAACCAGCCTCCCTGCCCAGCTGTGGGGGTGGGAGGGTCATACCATGGGAGTTCCCGTCCTGCCCTTCCCTTCCCTTCCCTTCCTCCTTCCCCACCTGCTTTGCACTTGCTTCTCACGGTCAGCTTTTTCCACCATGCGGAGAATTGGACGTGGGTGTCAGCCTCCTGCCAGCCCCCTTCCCTGTGGTCCAGTGCCACCACCTGGGGTAACAAGCGCTGGCTGCCTGACTCTGCTATGTGGATCTCAAATGCCACCACATCTGTGCTGACTGGTTTCTGGACAACAGCAGCCTCTGGTAGCATTTGTTACGGGTTCAAACCTTGCAGCCCTTTGATCAGTCAAGTTGCATTGACTTCACTATTCATAATGTATAGTGATATCGATGCCCTCTAGGGTGGGTCAGGGCCCCATCCTGCTGGGTGCACACAGCCTTGCCCCAGGCAGCACAGATGTATAAAGGTATAAAGTGAGACAAGTGGGATGTAGAGAAGTGTGGGGTCCCAGCACTGCTGGAATAAAGACTGTAGGGTTTGGCCCGTGGGATCTACGTGGTGGTGTCTAGGGGATTCAGGTTGATTATAATAGGTGTGTTTCTCTTCCCACGATGGCTCTGGAGCTCTCAGCCCCTGTGAGTCTTCCTGCCTCTTTGCTGTCCCTGTGGTGGCTTTGAGTCTTGCTTGGGCAGCCCATAGCCCCATCACGGACAGCCTCACCACCGCCCTGACTCTCTCTGTGTCTCAGGTTTGACAGGCTCCGCCACCACTTGTTGCCAATGTACAGCTATGACCCCGCAGAGGAGCTGCACGAGGCCGAGCAGGAGCTGCTGGGGGAGGTGGAGGACACCAAGGTGAGCTGCGAGCAGCCGTGGTCCATGGGGTGGGGTCATTGCGTCTGTGTGTGACCCTGCCTGGGGCAGTACGAGTTGGCCTGATGCAACCTGGAACCACTCGTCCTCTTCCCTTAGTCAGATGATGTGCTTGAGGGCTGGCAGATCTACAGTGAATGCTCTGGCGAGGCACGTAGCACATGGCGTCTGGGCTGCAAAGTGTAAACTCTCTCTTTTTGGAAGAATCTCCGACCCGTCGTGTCCACCTGCCCGGGATCGGGCCATGCACTCTGCTGCCCTTTGCAGAGACGGGGACCGTGGAGTTGGAGGATGAGGCTAGGAGTGAAGCCAGAGGGCTGGTAACAAACCTGTCTTGCAAACCTGGGATCAACGGTGCTGCTTTGTCAGGGCTGTAGAGCTGCTACTTCCTGGCTATAAACTACTTGCAAGTTGTAAAGGGCTGTTGCAAACGCTATATTTGAAAGCACTGTCATGGTCTTGGAAGAATGAGGCCTCTGTCTGCAGACTTCGTGCTCCCCCTACCTACGCCCAGGTAACGCAGGAGATCCCTATCGCAGGAACCCTAGCAGCGAAGTGAATAGTCCTTTCTCTCTGACAATGCTTTGTGTGTAGTCAGCGTTTCCCCTCTCCAGTCCATTAGGCCCCAGCCTGGCAAACGTGCCAGCCCACGGTGCCCCGGGAGTATTCAGGTGTATAAAGATACTCCTGTGAGTTTGTTTCAAGACCAGCTCTCCCTTGCTAAAAAGAGCCTGGATCCTCAAGAAGGCAGCAGAGCTGCTTTGTGGTTGACTTTTTTCAAAGACTCTTTGAAAAGGGGTTTTATTTAAGGAAGCTCCATCATAATCGATTGCAATCAGCCTGTGTTTGAAAAAGTCCCTGTGACCAAGTCCCCTTAGATCTTACAGCAGTTGTTCAGCAGGAGCTGCTGAATGGATGGGGCCTGAACTTTTAAGTTTGATTTCACAAAAACAGAAGAGAACCTACTTCCTCAGCTTCTTCCCCTTTTTGTTGTGGTCAGAGATCGGGCCTATAGATTACACTTGACTGTGATGGGTAAGGAGCTGTACAAGATCCCATTTCCCCGTGCAGATCTTTGTGTGATGTGAAATGCTCCTGTTTCTTCCTGGGCAGACTGGAGGGGAGACGGCAGAGATCAGTGACAGAGGCCTTGGGTGACAGACCTGGGTTCAGGAGACCTCTGTCACTGACTTCCTGTGTGAAGTTGAGCAAGTCACTTCCCCTGTTTCCTTCCATCGGTGTTTCGCTCAAACTGGAAAACGGTTTAGGCCCTTCTCCTTCTCCTTTGCAAGCCCAGGCTGCAAACAGAGCAGGGGGATTTTTGCACCGATGGGTGTTTTTACAAGTGTGGGGAAGAGTCTTGTTCAAATGCTGCAACCGCGCACAGATGAGACGAGGCCAAGCCTCTGCCATTCATTACTGTAGACAAATGGTGGTCTGGAAATTGGGTCAGCAACTCAGGCTGGGTGGTGGCAGCGGTCTGCTGGGCATGTTAGCACCAAAAGGATCCCTACTTTGTTGGTGAGGGCTGCATTAGGGCAGCTCTCCTATCAGGAGTCTGGGGCACTAGAGAAGTTTGTGTTGGAAGCGCCCGTGCCTGTCCTGTCTGCGTAGCAGGACATCGCAGTGCACTGAAATAGCCAGCTTTGTACAATGGGAGCTGGGAAGGGAATCGGCAGAGACTTAATTGGCTGTTGTGCACAGCACGTGTGGGAAACCTGCTTTACAAGAAGCGATGAGTCCGTCTCCAAGTGTGCCAGGGTATATCCGCCTTGTACACCTGTTCCCTGCTGCAGGGAGCTGATCCAAAAACCCAAATGCAAATCTTCATGTCATGGGGACTGGCTGTTACTGCTGGAAAGCTCGCACCTTTCTTAGCTTGGTCGCTGGTTCAAATCCCAACCTGGCCAGCAACAGCCAGGCATTTAACTCTCTGGTGCCCGTGGGTATACTGGAGTAGTCTTGGTTCAGTAATAAAGGGGACAAGCGTGAATGCAGCCCAGACTTCCATCTTCAGAGGTGCTTGATACTGATAGACTCAGTGGGGAGGCTGAGATGTGGCTGGTTCACTGAACCTCTGGGGCAGAGGCCTGTTGACAGTGGAGACGCTTCCTGCAGCTCTGGGTGTTGGACCTGTTCAGGGAACCAGAAGAAGCCTTTGGGCTGCAGATTTTAAGAGAAGAGGAATCAAATTCATTGAGCAAACCTGACGCGGGCAGTAGGATGGGGCCTGTGAACCTGGGGGTGAACGTACTTGAGGCATGTTGCCCAAGGCCATTTGATTTCGCAGGCTGCTGCACTCCTAGTGTCCCAAGAACAGCCTCTAACTGCATTGCTTTTTGTGGGGTGGATTGGGATGCAGGACTAGCAAAAGTCTCCTGGGCCATTGAATCCAGCCCCCTGTGTTCGTGGGCATCCTTAGTGAAAGGAATACCACATTTTACCGCAAAAAGCCCCCACTCACCAACGAGGCATTGCCACGCTGTAAGCAAAGGCCTAGTGTTGTTGTCTGGGTTGGGTTTAACTCGGTAGCTGCCCTGTGTGCTGGCTGCAGTCATGCTGCATTGTGTGGAAGGGGAAGGGAGACCTTCCACTGCCTCGGGGCCGGGAATGCTGCCGGGGGAGAGGCCGGGTGGCCAGCTGCTCTGGAGGTGAGCTGGTCTGTGCTGTTGTTGCAGGTGATGCCAGGCTGGGGCGGTGGGTACCAGCCCCAGCGGACGCTGCTCATGGACATGAAGGCATAGCACAGCTCGGAGACCAGCACTCAGGACAAGGACCAGCCGCCTGCACCCTCCTCGTGTGCAAACACCACGCACTCCTGGCCGGGGGAGGGAGCCTTCCAGCCCCCGCCACTTTTGCACTTTATTTCTGTTCCCGTCTCCACTGTTCCCTCGCCCCTGGGTCTTGCCCCTCATCTGTTACAAAGCAGGATGGGCTTCTGTCTCTTGGCTCCGGCTCTGGAGCCTTCTCTGCCAGCGCCGCTGCCCAGGAGCCTTCCTGCCACAGAAGCACTGAGAGCCCAGGCTGCACCCTGGGCTCACACTGGTGATTGGGAATGGCTGTGTCCCCCAATACCCTCCCCACTCACGGCCTTCCGCCATGGACAGGAGGCTTGAGCTTCCCCCTGTAAGTAATGCAGCAAGCTAAGTGGCTTGGCACCCCTGTAATAGCCTCTCCAACCCCACTTGCCACAGCCCTCCCTGCATTTATTCAAGCTTCCCCCCCTGAGCCGCTTCAAACCAATGCAGCTCTGCTACTGCAGTGCATCAGCCCAGAGACCCGCAGCCTGCCATGCTGCCTACAGCGCTATGCACGTCACCGGCGGATTACCTTGCTCTGTGTGTGTGTGTTGGGGGGGAAGCTCAGTGCCCTGTGTGGACGTGTGCCTATCGTTACGTGCATGGGCTAGTCCCACCAGAGACTCTTAAGACCTAGTCCACCTGAATCCCATGCCACCGTCTTGAAAAGCCATGACGACTTGTTACTGCAATAGGGCAGCTAGGTCAGAGGGTTTGAAGCAGTGTCCAGGGCAGGGTGGGATTGATTTGCTGTCCGGAGTTTAACAAAGCAGCGAAGAACAAAACCCCCACGTTTCCCTGTGACCAGCCAAGAGGCCTTATGTATTTGCCAAGGAGGAGAGTTCTTCCTAGCACAAAAGCTCCTGGAGAGTCTGACAACCAAACTGTGCTAGTTGTAGTTCAGCAAGGTGCATCTTCCTATGGTGATTTTGTGGTTTTTTGTGTTTTTTGAGTTAGCTCATCTCTATATTTTGTAAATAAAAGGCACTGTGAACGTGAGGCTCCAGCCAGAGTTCGGTTGCTTTTCTTCCTGCGAGCTGCAGTTCCTGCCCAAGAGCCGGTGGCTTGTTGGGCTACCCCCGTGTCAGCTGTGGGACTGGGCCCAGGACATCCTTCCTGAAAAGGTACCGTATTGTCTAAGCAGAGCAGGTATGCCACTGCTGTCCTCTGACGTCAGATCTGCTGCGATGGCTTTGCTCCGTGTCGTGGCATGGGGCCGGGAGGGTGGGAAGACCTGATTTAATCTTACAGAGGATCCCTTGTATCTCTTAGCCTTTCCTCCCAGTCTTCTGCTCCCCTGCTGTGTCATAGACTCGACCTGCCTTCATTTGGGAGGCAATGTTCAGAGTGCTCACTCGGGCAGAGTGCAATGTGAGAGTTGGCCAGGCAAGAGAGTTGGGTTGATACTAAGGGATTTTGCCTGTGGATCACGCATCGCTGTTACCCAAGGGACAGATTTTTGGTGCAGGAGAGTTGTCAGTCCCTGGTTAGAAAACGAAACCCTGGGGCTGAAGGCTGTTTTTGTTCACTTCCCTCACGCTGCAGTCAGCAGGGGGGGGGGGTGCGTGCGTGCGTGCATGCGTGCGCGCGCGCGCAGGCTGCATCTCACCCTGTACCTCAAATTACAGCGATCAAGTCGCAGCCAGCAGTGGGTCGAATGCCCATGGACCGTTTGGGAACGTGAAGCTGAAACACCCCATCAGCAACCTAGAAAATGCCAATGGGATGTTGCATGGCTCAAAGGAAGCCCCTAAATCACCTTAACTCTGACCCTTTTGATGCAGATCCCCTACCTTTGCCTGCTGGATAGGGTGCCATGGAGGGTTGGCCTTGCAGCTTACTTCTTGGATAGCTGCTGTGCTGTTGCTACATTTGCCTCTGCTCTTCTTTAATGAGATGGCTTGTGCTTCATGAGGCTTCTGTCTAGAGATGTTAGCTCAGTGTGTAAAATCACTTGCACAACTGGGTGCCGTGTGGAATTGTAGGGCTCAGTTGTTTGCTCAGGACTGGGCTGCATTGGGCCCTTGAGAGAATGATACAAGGTTCAACAAGGGCAAGTGCAAAGTCTGCGCTCAGGACAGAAGGATCCCATGCACCGGCACAGGCTGGGGGTGACTGGCTGGGCAGCAGCTCTGCAGGAAAGGACCGGGGGGTTGCAGTAGACAATACGCTGAATATGAGCCAGCAGTGTGCCCTTGTTGTGAGGAAGGCTAACAGCATCCTGGGCTGCATTGGTGTGTTATCAGCAGATCAAGGGAAGTGATTATCTTCCTCTATTCTGCACAGGAGAGGCCACATCTGGAGTACTGTGTCGTTTTGGGCCCTCACTACAGAAAGGATGTAGACAGATTGGAGAGTCCAGTGGAGGGCAACAAAAATGATTCGGGGGCTGGGGGGATGTGACTTACGAGGAGAGGCTGAGAGAACCGGGCTTATTTAGTGTAGAGAAGACTGATGGGGGATTTAATGGCAGTCTTTCCCTGCCTGAAGGGAGATGTTCCAGAGAGGATGGAGCTGGACTGTTCCCCGCACTGGCAGATGACAGAACAAGGAGCAATGGGTTCAGGTCTGAGCAAGCGAAGTTTAAGTTGAATATTAGGAAAAACTTTCTTGCTGGAAGGGTAGTGAAGTGCTGGGATGGGATAAGCTGGCTGTGCGGTGAGACCGCTTCCCTCCCAGACACGAGGGTAGTGTCTCAGTGCATAGGCACCGACTCTGTGGATGCTCCAGGGCTCAAGCACCCATTGAAAAAAATTAGCGGCTCACCACCCATGAGCTACAGGTGCCCGAGAGTCATTCCTCCAGAGACCTGGGATCACGTGCTCTCGTTGGCCTGGGGCCAGCCGGGAAATTTAAGAACAAGCCAGAAGGCTGACCAGCATTCAGCTTCCCGCAGCAGCAGGGAGCTGTGCAACCTGTGGAGACGTAGGACCAAGATGGCCAAATGAAGCCAAATGAAACGAGACCCAGCAAGGACCAAGTTGACCAGGAAAGAGAAAGCTAAGTGAAGCAGGTGGCTGGGCTCTTAAGGGCTGAGAGGCTGGGCCACAGGCTGGGCAGAAGAGATCCATACCCCAAGACCCACCAGCAAAAAAACACGAGTCGGTGCTTGTTTCAGTGCTCCGCGACTTGGGCGTTACTGGCATCCCCCAGTCTGTGAGCTCATCCTGGCCAGCCTAGAGCTGGACAGTCCTGCAGGCTTTAGTCACCACTTGGTCACAGCAACTGCTTGCTGCTAGACCTCTCGTGCTAACCTGCAAGTTCCTAGCCCGGCACAGAGGGGAGACCAGAGCACAGGTCTCCATGGAGGATGCCGCGGGAGGCTGTGTAAGTGGTGAATTCTTGCTAGACGTGACCTGGAGTCCAGCGCTGTGGCATGTGCCCGTGTTCCCAGCGGTAGAGTCTCTTGTGCTGTCTGGAAGAACCCGTAGAAAGGCGAGGGCCTGGCCTGCCCGTCACAGACGGGCACTTGCTTGAGAGACAGAGAGAGGGAGGGAGTGGAGGAGGCTTGAAACATCCATAAAATGTTTTATTCAAGTAACTGCAAATAGGAAACCAAAAGGTCTTTAACAATGGACCATGAAACACAACTTTCTACCAACTGTTGGCCACCGCCCACGCTCCCGCCGTGCCCCTGCCCCACCTGGCAGGTGACCTCAACGCTCAGTAAAAACTTTCCAACCCAGTGAACTGCAGACCCGCCTTCGCTGCCTCGCTCGTGGCCTTCCCCATGGAAATGACCCCCAGCTCCATTGCAGTTGGTCGTATCTAAAGGGTCTGAGCAGTGTGGTGAAGACATGGCCCCGGCTCAGAAACCTCCTCCAGGCATGTTTCCCTCGCGAGGCCTGGAGGGCGCGATGCCTTGAGAATGAGGTGTCTGGCATGGATTCAGGAGGGAAGAGCAGCTGTCTTCCACCCCACGCAGCTGAAAGTAGCCGTGTTGTCTGCAGCACCTTCCCTCCAGCCCCCGAACCTCCTTCCTCAGGCTTGAGAGCATCACCTGGGGCAAACCCAAGCCCCACTATATCAAAAGGAAGGATTGATGCAGCAACACCAAGGCCATGCCCTGAGTTCGGCTGGGCTGATGCCCACAAGTGGAACTTGGAGGTGGCTGAGCAGCCTGGGACAGCTTTGGGGAAGAGGCATCGAGAGGAGATGGTGAGCTGATCCCAAGGGGCTGGTGGGAGGTGAAGGGGGGGGTTTCTCCACTTGATGCCACAAGCCCCCTGGCCTGCAGCTTTCCCATTTCCTCCCAGTTTCCAGTGGGAAGCGCGTGGGTGGTGCTGGGAAGTTGCCAGTCTGACCTGGGCACAAGGAGACCCTGGTATCTCTTCCACGGCACCCACCCTCCCTCCCACCAACGTTCAGCCATGGGGAGGGATGCCTTCACCACACCACTTTGCAAGGCTCTATCCCTTTTAATAGTATAACCTAACTTAAAAAAAAAAAAA
>JAGPOW010003356.1:4171797-4211008 GCA_030014935.1 Caiman crocodilus | reverse complement strand
AAAAAAAAAAACCAGAAAAAGGAAGATCTACAATGAAGACAAGGCCATCTGGAGATGCATCATCTCTGAGGAGGCAAATCTCTCTGCCCTTCCAGCCTGGAGGCATAGAGCACAACATGCACATAATGGGCAGGGCATGGCTAGCCAGGCTGGCACCTTCCCTTCCCGAGGGTTCCCTGTCCAGGTCCTGGACCCTCACCCATGAAGGGGAGATTGGGTCAAATGCATCCATTAGAGTTGGAGGGCTGGCTGTCCTTCCTCTCTAAATACCCTCTGAATGACTGGGAGATCAGAGAGGTAATGGGCTGGATTTGGCCAGAGCCAAGACTTGCCGGTGGTGGCAGGCAAAGCATTTTGAAGAGGTCCTTGGTTTCTTTCGGGTAAACGCACACACCCGCAACTGGCTAATTCAGTCCATTATGGATACTCCTGGCTTCTTTGCTGACACCATGCTTTCACATATCAGCATCCCTGAGGCATGCTCTCCATCCCCTCTACTTGGCTGGGCAACTCAATCCCATCCTGCTCAACAGCAACTGACTGCCATTACTCGGGCCTTAATCACCTCTCAGCCGGACAACCACAGTACCAGGGAGCCGGACAGGGACCCTCGGTGCTGATGCTGCTCCAACCAGTCCACAGCCACCTCCACAATGCAGACTACTGCGAGCATGTCAAACCTGCCCTTTGCACTGGTGACCTGCTGACTTTCTCATCAAGTTCAAGATCTCAGTCTCTACAGCCTGGGTTCACGCCATCTTTAATAAGCCTGCCAGGATGAAGACTACAGCAAAGGCCGTACTTTCTCTGGAGCTGGTCCCAGGGGTTGCAAGGAACTCCCTCAGCAATGAAAGACCATCAGAAGCCTCATCGCCTTCCGCCAGGACCTCAGCACAAGGTGCCCCTCTCTGACCTTGCCTCCTCTCATATAAATAGCAGCATTAAAAATATATATATATATATATAACCTCCTCTGAAACGAGACACCCCATCGCACAGGTTTCTCTCCCTGGGGACAAGAGTACAAACAACACGTGAAGGAGGTTAGTGGAGTCTCTACTGAAGGTGCTGGCATGCCAGGATGAGTGCGATACAAGACCCTGTGCAGTAGAAAACCACTGTGTTTCCAGGGAGGAAAGTAGGGAGCTGGGAAGTTGTGTACACACAAGCCTCTCTGCAGCGCGATGAAAGCATGAGGCTAAAGGTGCTATTTGCATGGATCTTGGGGAGAGGAAGGGATCTGTTCTCTGGGTTGGACCCCTTATTTGAGGGAAGGATGCAGCCCCCTCTCCACCCTGGAGTGCCAAGGGGCTGTAAGGCTTGAAAGACTTGCAAGGACGGTACATCATCGCTCCCTGCTCTTAACCACGAATCTGAGCCTCCAGGGAGCCAGCTTAATCCAGACACAACCTGGCACCCCCTGAGAGACTTCACGCTGTTCCCAAGCCTGCGCGTTCCCTCCCAAATCCCCTGTGCAGCTCCCAGATGCCCTTCCTAAGGCCACAAAGCCAAGCCCCTGCCATCTCCTCCCAGTGCAAACAAAAGGATCAAACTGAAGACTGCTGAATCTCCCTGCAACCCAAGAACTCCAGGCTAAGTCTGCTGGAGCAGCACCTCCCACAAGGTCGAGAAATCCCAACAATACAGGGCAAAAGAGGTGGGGAGCTAAAAAACCTGTTTTTATTGAAGGGCAGAGGAGCTGCTTGTTGGGGAAGGGGATGCACCAGGCTGCCCTATTAACCCAGGGCCAGCTTTGAAGACTTCCAAGGCAAGCAATTAGTGAGGCCAGCCCCCCTGAGACCAACAGGATAAAAGGAAGTGATAAAAAGGGGCGAAAGGAAGGACAGCACCACCAGCCCTTTGAAGATCTCTGGCCTGCAGGGGATAATAACCCCCTCACCCCAATGGCTGCATGTCAGGGGTCAGGTCCAGCTGCCCTCCTGGAGGGGAAGGAGTGGGTGAGGGAAGACCTCTCAGAAAGTTTCCAGTGAATCAAGGTGGGGGGTAGCAGCCTCTGGTCTCCCGGCAGTCTGGGCTTGCAATGGAAGGGAGCCCCAGCTTAGGCAAGGGGAGGAAGGGGTTGATGCCCCGCTTCAGCCTGCTGCCAGGATCTGTCCCTGGGGAGAGAGGTGCTTACCTCCTAACCACCCCCAGCCACTTCCTCTGCTTGCTCTGCACCAAGCCAGCCCTGCCAGCTCCTGCCATTTCGAAATAAACCCTTTGCACCTTCATTAGGGCCCAGAAGACCATTGCCTGCCCCGTGGCATTTACAACCCACCCCCTTCTACCCACAGAGAGGCAAAGTGGGGTGCAAGCCCCCCCCCAAGGCACCTACATGACAGCCCTCCAGTGCCTCCCTCGCTGGGAAGGGAAGCAATCGGCTTGAGATCTGCCCCTTTAAAGGAGGAAAAGGGGAGTTGCTTGAGAGCCCAATGCACTACCTGCTCTTTGCAAAAAAAAAGCCCCCGATCTGCCCAGCTATTGGAAGAAGCAGATGGCAAAAAAAAGCCAAATTAATCAGTGGAGGAAAGTGTTGTCGCGCGATTTGAAAATGAAACGAGCTGGCAGCGCGCGTGGTTGCAGGCAGAGGGGCCTGGAGGGTGGGCAAGGGGCATGGGGGGGCGGGCAGGGGCCTGGCAGGGCATTCCCACCCCTTTGCCCTGCAGCCCTGGGGCAGCCCCAGGCAAGGTGCTGCCATTGCAGCTGCACCCCAGGCTGCTCCTCCTGCTCCCTCCTGTCGCCAGCCCCCAGATGGGGGACCTGCTGGAGACCCCCCTTTCCTCCCATCAGGTGCCTTCATCATCATCATCATCATAACAGCCACCAGGCTATATAGAAAGGCAGGCTCGCTCGCAGGTGCAGACCAGCGCAACGAAGGGGAAGCAAGAAAAAAAGCAGCTGTCCATTCCCATTTCTGCACTGGAGGCTGAGAATAAGCCCAGAAGGACACATTATTCCGCATGCCTTGCTTACTTCTCTGTGCAGAGCCCAAGCAGCCCAGGCATCACCCCCCAGCCCCTTCTCTAGACTCCTTCTGCAATTTCCAGCTGAATTATTATTATTTTTTTTTTGCAAACCAACATAGAGAAAAGAGAGAGAAAGAGCGAGAGCGATCTCGGATCTCTCACCCCACCAACCCCGCCAAGCCCCAGAACAAACTAACCCCAACCCTCCAGCCACCACCAGAGAGATCTCTCTCTGTATATATAGCTATAATTTATATATTAAAAAAAAAAAGGCCAGACACTCACAATTGCTCTTGTTCTCGGATCTGTGTGTGTGTTTTTTCCTTGTGTGTCTGTGTTGTGATCAAATTAAAACCAACCCCCCTTCTGGCTGCTGATGGTTGCAAATGCGGATCTGAAACAAGAAGGCAAAGAGAGAGAGAGAAAGAGAGAGAGAGAGCGACTCGCGCGCACACACACACACACACACATACACAGAGCAGAGCAGACAGGCCCACCTTCCTATTTATATCAATAAAAAAAATTGTTCCAAGAGGAAGGAAGCTGGGTCAAAACCATTTGCAGAGAAAAAAAAAATAGGAAGAGGGAGAGAGAGAGAGAGGGGAAAAAAAAAGCCAAGAACTCCAAGCCTTGCTGGAGGGAATCCAGCTGCTAAATATAGCAAAATCACACTCCAAATTAAATAAGGGCAGGCTGGCTAAGGGGAGCTTAG
Organism: Caiman crocodilus; assembly: GCA_030014935.1. NCBI lineage: Eukaryota > Metazoa > Chordata > Crocodylia > Alligatoridae > Caiman > Caiman crocodilus. The sequence continues at coordinate 4,207,330 of JAGPOW010003356.1, read as the reverse complement.
AGCCCTTCCAGTGCAAGAGGGGCGGAGCCCACGGGGGGCAACGTCATGGCCAGGGGGCGGGGGATATGCAAAACAGGGGAAGGGAAGGGGTGATTTAAAAGGACTGCTTGGAAGGTGGGTGGGCAATGGGGAGGGGGAAGCAGAGCAGTTGCAGCCTCTTCCTCCTCCTCCTCCTCCTCCTTTAAGAAAACAAACCTGGGTCAGCTGGGAGCAGAAGGGTTTCCAGGCCTTGGGGGCTTCCTGTGCCAGCAGATCTCTGAAGAAGAGGGTAAAACCCCACTGGCCTGGCAGGGGCTGGGGGAGAGTCCTGTAGAGTTGTGATCAAACCGGGGCAAAGGCAGGCTAGGAACGTGCTCAGGCATGCTGCTCTTATTTTTAAAGGGATATTTGTGGGCAGGCAAGGCCTTAGACTTTAGCGGCCCGTTTTTTCCCCTCCCCTAAGTGCTGTCGGACACCTTGGTTTTGAGGTCTCGGGGACAAGAACTGCGTTTTTTAAAAATTTAATTAATCTGCGGCGGCTAATGCAGCGCGCCGCTCCTCGTCGGGGCTTGCTGGGTGCTGCCGTGGTGGACTTAGTGCCCAGTTAGTAGAGACAGGTTGTCAGCATGCAATGGTAACAGGGCCCTGATTCAGGTCTGCTTTTGTCATTTTTATACTAACGAACTTCCACTGCTGCCTTCTGTGGAGCTGGTTTTGATTTGCACGAGTGTGAAAGAAGGAAGAATCAGGCCTAGGAGGCTCAAACTTGTTACCGGCATGGATTGCACAAGCACAGGCCCGAGATAGCATCGCTCAGCCGTGGGACCGTGTCAAACCCTGCTTATCCCCGGGTTTATCACTGGGGGCGTCTACACAAGATGCTGCTGTGCAGTGTTATTAGGCTAAAATGCAGTAAGCACGGCACAGCACAAACCATAGCTTTTGTGCAGTGTTATTAAGCTAATGCAAAGGAAGCATCACTAAATAACCGTGCGCTGGTGCTACTGCGCAGTAACTCTCAGTACAGCTTATTTAGCTACTCCTTAAGGAAGTGCTAAACTAAATGCACACTATCTGAGGCGCATTCGTGAACGTGAAGACGCAGCCACTGTGTAATAACCTTGTAGCTGCGGCACTCGCTTGCATGGAAAAGTAATATTAAGGACATTTTAAAGGTATTTTAGCTTCCTTTAAATGCCAGGTAATGGTTGGAAGTAGGGTGGAGCCTGCATCAACTGCCCAGGTACGGCTTTGCAGACCATCTGCTGGTGCTTTTTCAGATCTCTTGTGAATAGTTTTAGTTCTTTCTCTGTGTTACGATAGCACCAAACTATTAAAAATGAAAGAATCTTTACAGTGAGCTTATAGATAGCAAATTAGCACCTTCCTATTTGTGGTCTTTGTTTAGGTTTATGCTGTTTTATCAGCCTGGACGCTGCCAATAGCCCCTGTTTCTCTCTTGTTTCTGCTCCTTTTCACATTCAGGTTCCAAGTCCTTGGCGCTCAAACACTGCAGTTAATTTAAGGTTGTTCCATTACCAGCTTGTCTCGAAACTGAGGGGCTGTTGCTGCGAGGCAAAGTTTTGAAACCTCAGTGCTGATCGGTAGACTCCTAAATCTATATTTGCGCCAATCCAAACGGCTGGATTTCAGATGTGGTGGCTGTCTGCTGTGCTTGTGAGCTCTGAAACAAGGAACTAAATGTGGGTACAAAAGTCCCTTAATGTCAAGCTTAATACAGGATCGGGGTAGGGAGTCACCGTGAGCTGAGATTCGCTGCCCTTGTCTATACCAAATTAATTCAGATTAAGGAAGAGTGTGAATTAAGGCAGGGTACCTCTTTCTGTCTGACTCTCGCTGTGGATGCCTTTGATTCCAGCACTTTTGAAAATCCTCCCCTTAGGCACCTAACTACAGAGTGAAGAGCCTGTGCTTCGGCACTAGAATCTGACAGTTTTCGATTGGAATTTCTTGCTTTTATAACAGCTTTCTATTTGCTTAATGTACAAGATGAACCTGTTGTGCCCAGCTGGAAATGGACGGCAGCTCTGTAAGGAGGAAAGATTTTCCCGATGAGAAGGAAATAAATATAATGGGGGAAAAGCAAGTCGCATCCGAGGGTTGTTTTTTTTCGGTTTGCATTTTGGGAAAAAAAAAATCCCCTGACGAATTCCCCTGTGCCTTTCTAATTTAAATAGCAGCTCGTTCCTTTGTGGGATTGGAAAATGAAACTGACAAATGCAAAGTGAAACTGACCAATCTTTAAAAAACATTAACATCAATTGCAGAACAAAACAAATAGGAGCCGGGTCTGGTAAGAGGTCAGTCTGGGCCACCTCCTTCTCTCACCGCACCACCTTTAAAAGGGGCATCTTAATGGAGTTATTCCTGATTTTTTCCTGGTGTGGCAGAAGAATCATAATCTTTTTTTGGGGGGGAGGGGGCGTGTTATCTCGTTCGAATCCTTTTTAGTAACACAAAAAGTTTTGTCGCCTGAATGAGAAACTTAACAAAAAAATCAGTACCTTAGAGGTGCTGCCATGCAAATAGTAAAGGAGAAAACCTGCAATAAAAACGTGGACGTGGGTCTTTGCTGCTTTGTAACTTGAGGTCATCATCTTTACCTGTCCTGAGCGAGTTTAAAATGGCACCGTTTTAACTGGACAGTGATGGGGACACTCTGCTTCGCGCAAGCAAAATCACGTGAAGTAGTTTGCTCTGGATGAAAAATGTTGCTCCTTGTTTTGCCCAAATCTCACTCTTTAGTCGTGACAGCCTTTTTTGATAGGGGAAAGAGAGAAACAGGAAACCTCACCCATCGCAAACCCAAACCTCAGTGTGATGGAGCAGGGTGGAGAGAGAGAGAAAAAACCACACCAGTAATTTAGGCGTGGGGGAGTCGGTTTAAATCGGGTGGGAGGCAGACTTCGGGTTCAGAAATGGTGGCAGAAGTGGGGTTTTCTGGCAAGGTTTGGCATCTTTCTAGAACTCCTGGCGTGCTGTGTAGGAGGTCAGGCAAGAAGAGGTTCCTGGTTTAGAAACCTGGGACTCTACCAAAGGGAGAGCGCTGGCTGTGTCTCTCTGCTGTGGGCCTGCTGTGGGGTTTGTTTTCTTTATATCTCTTGGCAACAGCTCATTATTATTAATGTTGCTTGTTATTTATATAGCCCTGGCACCTAATCAGGATTCAGAGCCCTGGAGCGCAGGGTGCTGACCAAACAAGTGAAACAAAGGCAGAACTCACCTCCTTGGTGGAGATTTCACCTTTTGGGAGGAGAATTCCTTGACGAAAGGCCAGTAGGGAAAAAGCTGCATGTTTAAACAGAACCTAAGCCCTTTTGGCTCAATTCAGCTCAAATGCACTTTAATCCACCTCTTGTTGGCCAGCTGAACTGGGTTTGAACTGGGCTAATCTGCCATGCCGTCAAAACCCAAGAGCCTTGGCCTGTGCCCTTATTTGGATGCTTAAAGCAAAACATATGCTACGATGCTTTTAATAAAGTAAGTCTCTACCTAGTGAGCCCTTGCCTGTGAACAAGCCTGTAATAAAAAGCCAGCCCACCATGGCACAGCAGAGAGGGAAAAGGGGTCAAGAATCGGGGATTGTAGGAAAGCTGTGGATTTTTTTAAATCAAATGCGTGTTTTCAGGCACCCCCCTTTAGATCTAGTAATGTAACTATGGAAGGCCACCTGGAGAAGACAAGGGATCTTTTTGCTCATTGCCACGGTCAATCAAAGAAATGGCAATTGCTCAGTACAATATTACACACAGTCTTTCCAGGCTTTTAACCACACTGTTCTATCGTGGAGAATACGGGGTGGTGGAAGAGTGAACAGGGTGCTAGGGTAGCGAGCAGAAGCCTTTACACAGCAACGTCAAATTGCTTCTTAAAGCACAATTTTGAAAGATGTCTCTATATTTATGACACTCGCATGCCAAGTTGAAAATAAAAAAGCTGTATCGCACCATCTGTTTCAAAGCAGAACTCCCTGCTGGAAGTAGTATTTAAAAACCAAGGCATTCTGTAGCCCGAAATATCATTTTCACTATTATTTTTGCTGTCTAATTTTTCCCGGTTTTCTGAGTTGAAGCCAAAGAGACGTTCCGGTGGAATGCGCTAAATATAAGATTTGTAGGTCAAAAAAAAAAACAGGAAGCGTCACATCCTAGAAGAAAGCTGGGTGAGGCAGCAGGACAGCAACAAGGCTAGGTACCAGGCCCTTGAACCTTGCTCAGCTAATAGCTACTGTAGCTTTGAGAGGTTTAATGCAGAACTCTTTCCTGTCTGCTTGCTGGGGCCAGACGCATGTGGTAGCCATCTGCGCAACCTTACAGCACGGCGTTTGCATGCTTCTATTCCGGCAAAGAAAAAATCAGCTTCCCCACTTACACAGCAAGTTTGGAGGTCTGATTTTTTCAGAGGGGTGGGCAAGTAAGCATGGTAGTAATCCTGTAATGGGATCTAGTCCTCACCTCTAACATCAGTGGGGTGCCAGGTGGAGGCAGGAATTTGGAGAACGTCCACTGGGAAAATTTGAATTCACGGTTAAGCTTTCAGAAGGACTCGGTGCTCCTGCTACGGAGGCAGAGTTTCAGAAGAGCTGTTTCCTTCAGGGCATCAATATAACGGCTGGACTAGGTGTCCACGGGGTCCAGGGGGCTTTGGACAAATGGCCTTTAGTTAGGGGTCCCAAGACAAGCTGAGTTGTCTTGAAAATCTGCACACACGTGCATTTGCTGAGTCCTTGACAATTTGGCTTAAACTCTTTGGGAAACTTGGCGGCAACAGCCAACATTTAAATAGTCTCCTCAAGAGTTTCCAGTCCAAACATTGCAGCCCCCGTACTAATGGAAAGGCAGAGCGTTAACCAGTCTGGATGCAGCCATAAAAATGGCTTTTGCCATCCGAGTGAAACGCAGACGCTAAATGAACAGCCTAAATAGCGAAAGGTGTTCTTAGAAACAGCATCCTTTGCTTTCATACTCTGGCTAAAGCAGATGAGGTTTCGGTTTTTTGGGGGGTGGGGGGCGTTAAGCCACGTGTATAAACCGATTGCGTCCCTGGCTATAGAGCAGAGGTGAAATAATGGGATCCTTCAAGTAATCAGCACTGGGTTATATTGAGCCCCGTCAAGCCATCGTGACAAAGGTCCCTCTGCCTCATCCGACCAGCACTGCAGTTTTGCCAGATAGCATTTCTCATTACTTGTGCGGCTGAAATATCTCAAGGGCCTAGCGGAGATCAGGGCCCTCTGTGCGGTGCGTGTACCCACCATCAGCCACCCTCCTATCATAAAGGTCTTGCAAGGAAACGATCAGATGGGAAGCTGGGGCTGAAAAAGTTGCAGTGCCTGGCTTCGACGCACGTAAAAAAGATCTCCTGCGGCAGCGCTGACGGGAAAACGCAGAGCTCTGTTTTCTAGTGAGTGCTACAAATTAAGAGCTGTGTTTTGCTGTTGCTTTCTTTGGGGCATTGAAGCTGAGGATTTAAGAACAGCAACAACAAAAAGGACTATTCAAGGGAAAGCTCTGTTCTTGGATAAGCTGGGGCAAATTTGGAAGAAATCCGGCGGCTCCTGTGAAGTTATTCAGATGCAACTGAGAGCAGAATCTGGCCTCCAGCTTCTAGCTGCTTTTTCCTAGTGGGTTATTAAAGTAGGTGAATTTTGAGCACGTAGCATCTGAGCGACTCTAAAACTGGCACCATCACACGGGCTTTAAAAAATAGTAGTAGAACCGGAGTTGATGCCTTCCATGGAAATGTTCCATACTGTGCTGCAGGTTTTGTATCAAGCAGGATAGCTAATGAACAGATGTGGGCAGAGTCATGGAGAAATCTGTGCGTTGTGTTCCTGGTCGTAGTCCATTGTGCTTGTCCCCTTCAGAAGAGGAAAAATAGACCCATGAGCCAGGGAAGGAGAAAGAGAGCTTCAGAAATGAGAGGCAAAGGGGGTGTCAGAGATCTCCCTCAAGCAGGCAGCCTTAAAGAAGCCTCCCATAAGTGCTACTCAGCTGGTTCCAGTGGCAACTGGGAACACTAGCATGCACCAAAAGCCAGCAAGTTGATACCTGCCCTGTCTGGATCTATCCTGAACACAGGAGACATGGGGGTAAAAGCAGCTGTCCTGGTCTGTGCTGTCACCTCCACTGTCACGGTCGCCAGTGCAGCGCTGCAGGGTAGGAAGGTTTGTGGGGAAGCTGGTTGCACAGTTCCTGGCTGTTCCCTTCCTTATCTCTCCAAAAGCACCTCCTCAAAGACAAAGCCTTGTGCTTTTACCTCTCGGAGGCAGAATACCACGATTCTTCTGTTTTTAGCAGTAGCTTGTGGATGAACCATTCCCACCCAGCAAGTCGAGCTGAAGTCCTTCCTTCCCTTGGGAGTCTGTGAATACAGTAACCAGACAGCCTTTAAATATTCCAAACTACTACTTTATTCTTGTATCCAAGGTCAAATTAGCCAAAACTAATTCCAAATCCAAGAGTCCAGAACCATAAGTGGCCCTACGCCCGGCAAACATCCTCCACCCGCACCTTTGGCTTCAGATGTTTCCAAATCCTTTGGCGGGCATCCTACTTGCAGGCCCAAGCCCAGAGGTGTGGGGTTTGGATGCCCCCAGGTTTTGCTTGCCCTTGGAGCAAGCAAGGGAGAAGACGCCTGTTTCCATAAACCGGGCGTAAAGCCACTGCACCTCTGCGGGTACCGAAGCAGCCAGAAGAGCCATTCTCCTGCGGAGCGGTTCAGGAAAACTGCCTTCATGGACACGGATACATGGTGTTTCCCCTGCCAGGTTAAGAAGCCACTATGCTTGTCCTGAGCCTTCAAGAGGCTGCATTTCAGACATCAGAGCAGAATACCTGGAGAAAAGGGGCTTTAAACTACCCAGGAGAACTTGTACCATCTTCTCACACCAGCAGCTCCAAAATAGCTCTTCTCTGTCTGGGGAGAAAGACAAATCTCTTAGTTCTTTTGAGTTTCTGCCTCCCAGCACTGGCCCCTGCATGACAAAGCAACATGGGTGAAGTCAGGAGGTCGAATCTCCATGCCTAATAGCTCCAACATTGTCTCTTAACAACCCAGAAGTGTTTACTGTGGGTTTGCCTATTGTGAGCTATTGTTTTTTCCCCCAGGCTTCTTTTCCCAATAACCCCACCCCCCTAGATTTAACCCAATACAATCATACAGGAATCACACCAGCATTTAACCCCATATCATCCTACTGTAAACCTCTCAATCACCAGGTCAACATATTCCAACATTTTTCCAGTGCTGCATCATTTCCATTGCAGCTAGCCAAGCGATTATGGATTCATTGCTGGCAATACTGAATTTTTATATACTGCTCTGCAGGGACTAGAATCTAAATGACTTGATAACTAATAGGTCTAATCCCACCCCTCGTACTTTGTCCGCAGAAGGCTGGCTTGACATAACCTGACTCAACCTGCATTCGCATGATGCGCATCTTTGCATATAGCATGCAATAATAATGTGCATAGGTTATCTAGCTGGTTTTATAGCCCAGATTTTTAAAACTGCCCACTGATTCTTGGTGCTTCAGATTGCAGAGTGCCCAGAGCGAGAGCCCTGATTTCCAAACAGTGGATGCTCAGCTCTTCCTAAAAGCTGGGTCTCTTTAAGGTGGAAAGTTGATGAGAGATCAGGAAGAGCTTTTTTCACTGCGAAGATGATTCAGCTCAATACAGGCAACCAGGAAAGGCTGTAGAAGCTCCCTCACTGAAAAATCTTCAAGAGTGGACAAGGCAAACACTTGACGGTAATGTTGTAGCCAGGGAGGACTCTTCCTTGACTAGGGGGCTGGAATAGATGCCCATCTCGGGTCCCTTCCAGCCCTTCTTTTCTATGATTTTATGGTTTTAAAGTCTTAAGTTGGAGTGTCAGAAATAGAAGCAGCCAAAATCAATGGTCAGTTGTTCAAGTCTTAGCCACACATATGCCCACATATATCTGGCGTGTGCATGTCTATACCTCAATAGTGCATCACTTGCTCGCTGCTGCAGAAGGCAGGGCAGAGTGGTACCTTAGAGGCCAACTCATTCAGAGAAGCCCAAGCTTTCAGAGGCAACAGCGTACTTCTTAAGCATCTGATCGCTGACTTCATACCATCACGGCTAACTAACTACCTCATCCATCACCGAAACACACCGCCTTCTAGGATGAAACTTGTCACAGCACTAAGCCAACATGAAGAATATGCCACATTCAGTCGAATTAATAAGGCAAATAGAGAAATTGGTAATTAAGGGGGAGATTTTAAAGTTGCATGAGGGATTTGGACATCTCATTCCGATTAATTTAACTGGGAATTGAGTATCCAGATCTCTTAAGGCAGCTTTGAAACATCTCGGCCCCCGGCTTGGGCTAATTGGAATGCCTACTGGACTAATTAAAGGGGTAGTGTTTGCCATCCTCAGTGCTGTCTTTGAACAATAGCTAATTAATCCTCACAACCCACTAGCTGAAAGGAGGGTGGGTAGGATGGAGAATCTGGCTGGTCTAAGGGCACATTATGAATCAGTAGCAGAGCATGAGCCGGGGGTGCCAGCTTCCCAGGCTGGCACGCCAATGGCACACGGCTCCACGGGGGTGTTCAGTCCTATCGGAAACACTGACTCTGTCCTCTCCCTCAGCGCGTTCACACCGGCAATCCTATTTTCTTTTGGAATGGGCTTCTATACCTCTTGCCCGTTTCCATAACTCTCAAAGTGATCTTGGCAGGTGTTTCCTCTTACAGCTCTTGGCCTTTGGCTGGGTCGTTTATTTTGGAAGCAGGCAGGTCTTAAAAGCCAAAAGCCCACGTTATTCTTTGGAGACTTTCTGAGTTCACTCCAAGCACCAACTCATCCTAACGTCCTAGGGACCAAGGTGAGTGAGAGTCCCATTTGGAGATGGATGCCTTGAGGCACACAAAGGTGAGGAGCGGTGCTGAGGGTTGCACAGCTAGCTGCTGGATGAGATCAGATCAGCACCCAGGAGTCCTGACTCGCACGCCTGCCATCCTCCCACAGTTTCATTCCCATGGCCCATTTTTTGTCATTACAAAGGAGATCAGACCCTATGTTACACTATACTGGAGAAAACAGCGATGTAAATCAACCATCTGGTAGTAAATCATTATTGCTTTAGTGTGTCTTGTCTCAAATAAATAAATATAGCCTCCGGGGGGTGCAAGGTCGGATAAATGCTGGAGTGGAGAAAGAGTCCAGATCTCAGGAGTAGTTTGGGAGCAGTAGGTGCCTGCAAGTTTGGGGGTTGCTTAGGGTGGAAACAGATTCTGCAGGTTTGGACAGAGGGAACAATTACACTGGTTTACAAGCGGGTGTGTGCAGGGACTTACCCCCTGTCAATCTGCTCCAACATAACTGCTGTGTGCAGCTACTCTTACCCTACGGTCAATGAAAGCTAAGTCGGGGCAGTTGGCCCTGACTGTAACAGAGCTGAGTGGCCAGCGTTTAGTTTGGCTTTACTGCAGGATACTGCAGGACCAAGCAGTTACCACAATGCAACTTAACCCTGAGAATGTAAACCCCAAAACTGGGGCTAGGACGAAGAGACTGCAATTGGGTTAGGGAAAGGACTGCAGACGGGTGCGTGGGTGCATTTATTGTCAAGGGTGCGCAGGCTTTCAATGCGGTTTAAGGAAAGCTTACACTAGATGCTGTATATATAATATGGTTATAGTTATAGTTATATGTGTGTGTGTGTATGTGTGTATACACACACACACACACACACACACACACATATATATATATATATATATATAAAACAACAAAAAATGTAACCTTTTGCCCCATACCAGTATAATGTTCCTCCGCACACTGAGAGCCTGTCCTCCCCCCAGCAATAATCCCTGCCTTGCTCACCTCCCTACCAGCAGACAAGGGTCACTCCTGCCTTCTCCACCCCCTGCGGGCTGCACACACTGCCTGGGCACTAGGCAGTCCCTAGAGAAATCTAGACGGGGCCTATTATTCAGGGCAAGAAACAGCAGCCCCCCAGGGCTGGAAGAGTTAATGCAAGGGAAGCCCTGCTTAGTCCTTGCCCTGAGCTGCAGGTGTGTCCCCCAGACTTAGGCTGGAGCGAGGACAAAGGCACAGCTAGTGGCACCAATGTCATGATGAGGACAGGAGGGCTCAGATGTCCTGTCTCAGCCCACGGGCTCATTGATTTTGGGGCTGCACACATAAGTGGCTGGATCTGGCTGTGGAGCTGCTCCAGGCATCCAGCCAGACTACGGGCAAGTCAGGAAATTTGGGGGCACGGCTAGCAGCGGGTGACTTCACAGGAGTCAGGGCCCTGTTGGACTTGGGCCTGGCTCAGCAGCAGATGTGTGGGCGAGAGCTTGGGTTTTTGTAGGCTGTAATGCCCGGCTGCTAGGGGGGATGCTTCTCCGTAGAGCGAGTTCTCCCCGGCCTGGGGTGTCCTCCAACAACGAAACAAGGTCTGAATTTTCAGGTGTGACAGACATCTGAGGAGGCTTTGTTTCCCAAATGTTCCAAGCGCTCGTTCTCTCTGAAAACCCACCTTTTCATGGCACGTCAGCTGGGCCCTGCAAAATCCCAGGTCGCTTTGGGAAAAGTTAGATAGACCAAAGCTTTTCCAAAACTCCTGGGGTTTTTTTTCACTGGGAGACCTTCTAAGGCCTGTGTTGTTCAGGAAAAGGCTGGACTCATTGTTCACACTACTCTCTCTCTCGGCTTTAAGATCATGGGGTAGGAATCCTCACTCCCTGGAAGTCAGTGGCAAAGCTCCCCTTGGATTTCATTGCTGTCAGGATCTTACCTTGTAGCTCTCTCTGAATTTAATTACCCAACCCCTACAATTATTACAGAGGCTTTCGAAATCCTTAAGAAGTAATTAATCTCATATTGATTTAGTTGCAAGGTTGGCTTACAGGGGGAAAAAAACCCATGGGTACTTGGTATGGAGTCTTGTGATCTAACATCACCCCAGATTAGCCACTGTCTCTCATTTTTGGGTTAAACAAAGTGACTTTAAGCTTCTTGACTGCATGTATCATTTCCTGCTGTGGTCGATAGTGAAGCACATCTGGATTTGTTGTTCTTGTTGTTTTGGAAGTGTGTGTTTTTCACAGCCTGGGTGCATTAATCAGGAGATTTGATAGATTTGTTTTTTCAGTGGTATGCAACGGGTGACATTTTTTGGCTCGCACTTTTGGTAGTCATCCTCCCCTGGAACCGAGGCTGCTCCTGCATGTGATGCTTCGTGATATCATTATTCTGAGAACCAACCTTGCAAATGGAAACCATAAGGCAAAGCTTCTCGCTCTGCCCGGGCCTAGGGGGTCTCCGTGGACCCGACCAATCCTTTGTGGTGATCCACAGAATGAAAGATTGAGAATCCAGCTGTGGTTGATGGGTGGCAGGGTGGAAGGTTTTCCCCCTGTGAAGTGGTTTACAGATTGAAAAACGTGACCACAGGAAGAAGTCTGGTTATTCTGAAGCCGAGGCCCCATGACCGCCGCAGTTGGGTACTAGGTCTTATTGTTTGCTTTGCATCTATGTGAAAGCAATGATCACTTTGCTAATGACTCCTGTGGTGGGTCTGTCTGTCTAGGTTCTGACAGGGTCCAGTCCCATCCAGTAAAGATTGTGTCCTCCCCAAAGCCCTATAAAGCTGGGAAACCATAGAGTCTCCATAGGGCATAACGAAGCACGCGGAGGTTAAGCGACCTGCCCAACAACATCGTAGCAGAGCAGGGGAATGACGTAGATCTCCGGGGTCCTCTGTCAGCGCCTCCATCACAAAGTCATTCTTCCTCCCCCAGCTGACATCATCCACAGTTTGCAGGTGGGGTTTCTGTGGCAACACAGCTCTTTGCGGCAGCTTGTCACCATATGCATGTACAGCGCCTTGCACAATGCGGTCCAGATCCCTGACAGAGCCTCTTAGGTGCTCAAACAATTATTGAGGACCTGAGGTTCGTTCAGCAGTGGACACCATATCTTCTGGGGCAGGGTTTTAACCCACCATGGCCACTCTTTCCCTGGAAATCAAGCAGCCGGTTAAAGTATCCAGGGAACAAAGAGGACTATTTTGTAGGCTGGTAGAGAAATATCAGCTGCCCTTCCTCCCCTCAGTTCTAGCACACGATAAAAGCCTGGGAGCTACATTGCATGGGTGTACAGAGCATCTCTCACTCAAGACACTGCCAAGTGTTGCTCCAGATTCAGCCTATTACTGGTTGCTACGTACCGGCAACTAGACTCAACTGGCCTTTACGCCTTCTGTGCAGAGGAGGTTCGCCTGAGTTATTAGAACAATTCGCTATCCGGGCAGCGAGACGCCTCCTCCACACCCTGCTGACGCAGTGGAAGAGCCCTGATTACATTGTGTTACAGCACAACCAGGCAGTTATCATCAGGAGTGACGCAACCCTGTTGTGCTTCCCGAAGGCACCACCTGGTCTGGCAGAAAGCTGAAGTTCGGGACAGCTGGAAAACTCCGAGTGCAAGTCATTCATTCGACCCACAAGCCTCTTGTGGGGTTGGTCATTATTACATTGGGAGGGGAAGTGACATACCCGGGCCATTATTATTATGGCTAAGCCATGATTATGTGATCAGCGCCCTGGTGTTTTAGGAGTGTTGCAAGCTCTCAGATGCAATCTCTTCCTCCAAGAATTCACGTTGTAAGTAGAAAGGGCAGAGAGAGGAAATTTTGGTGCTCCCATTTTACAGGTGGAGAAGGTGAGGCACAAGGCTCCATTACGCTCAGGGTTGTACGTAGATACAGTCACTTTTTAAATTTCATGCCATGGGCCAAATCAGCCAAATCAGTTCCAAATTCTGGCGACTGAAGTCGCACAAGTGTGTGCGGTGCTACCACCGGCAATGATCTTTGTGGGCAGACTCTTCAGTCTGGGGCTTCAGATACTCCCGAGTCCATGGCAGGTTTCCTGCATGCAGGCTGCGAGCTCGTAGACCTTGGGGTTCAGATGCCCTCAAGTCGCGCATGCCCAAAAGACCAAGTTAGAGAGAAACCCCCATCTGCATAAAAATAAAGTGTACAGCTGAGATCCTCCCTTTGGGAGGCTATGTAGGGGGGCATAGATACAGTGAGAAGCTGTCCCTGCTCCAAAGAGTTTACTCCATAACGACCCAAGAGGGATAAGAGGGAGGAAGGAGGGAGGCACAGACAGGAGAAGTGACCGTCTAGCGTCACCCCCGACTGCAGAGCGACGGAGTCCCAGCCCCGTGCCCTCTCCAGTAGGAAGCACTGCCTCTCCGAAGAGTTGCTTAGCATGTCCGGTGTCATTGCTCGAGTAAGGCAGTCGAATGCTGTCCCAAGTTGGTACACAACTGGACTTTTTGACTCTCAATCCGGTGTCTCAACCATTGTTCCTCTGAGCACAGATGCAGCAGTGACTGAGGCAGGAAAAGAGCTCAGGTCTCGCGACTCACCTTCCATGGCTCTAACCATCTTGTTGAAAGGAATGAGTTTTGAATATTCATGAGGGAAAGAGGCATTCTTGGGTTTTCTTCAGCAAAATCTCCCATTGGCTTGGAGGAAGCTGCTATTGATTTATCCTGTTGCTCCAAATTTGGTTCAGCGGGTCCAATCCTCTTCTCCCTTACACCCACGTAACGCTGCAACACCTTTGGCTGTTCCAGATTTATGACTGATTTTACCCCAGAGCACAGGAGAGAAGAATCAGGCTTAATGGAGTCGATTGTTTGGTCACGAGACATTGTCTTGGGGATTGCATAAAATTACAGGATAGATCAAATGAGAAACGGTGTGAGAGCAAGGCTTAATGTAGTGTGACTAGTCAGGGCTGCAGAAAGCAAATGGGCACTTTCAGCTGTGCCAACTGCTGCCACGGCGGCCTCCACTCCCATGTCTTGCTATCACAAAGAGTTAATTATTGATAGAAATGAAGGGACCCAATGACAAAAGCTGATGCCACTTAAAAGCAAACAGCTGGGGCCTACTCCCCCACCTCGCCTCCCGCTGCCAACCGCTGGTAATGTCTGACACGGCCTCAGCAGCTGGAGAAGGAAGAGGCTGAAATTCTTTTCAAAGTATATTCATGGCAGAGCAGAAATGGTGCATTGGGGAGGGGGGATGCTACGGGGAAAGGGTGGGAAGGCTGGGATGGACTCCTCCTTGCTCCATCAGGAACGGTCAAGGCCACAGAGTTCCCTTCTGCCTTGGGTTAGGGGTATCTAACGTGAGTTGCTCTCTGGAAAGCCATCCAGGCCAGTGAGGCTGTTGTAAGGGTGGATCTAGTATGACGGGAATCTCTACTTTCCCAGCTGCAATATGGGTCACTGTCCCCAAGTCACCAGGGTCTGTCTGGGCCCTGGCTTGGATTGTCCCTCTGACACAGTGCCCAGGAAGGTGTTAGGGGATGCTGCACTGCTGGAGGCGCCATGTTCTTGGCTCCGGCGGGTTAAAATGCAAAGGCTGGAAAACCAAATTTGGAAGTTTAGCCATATTGCCTTTCTGGTTCTCATCAAGACTTGGTTGACGTTTTCTTCTGACCTGCTTTAGGCAGCACAGATCCCTGGCACTGTGTGAAGGAGGCAGGGCGTTAGCCACAAAGTCCTGATTAAATCTAGCCTGCAGATTTTGGATATGCTGCTTCCCTTGATGCCCTACTCCTGGTAAACTGTTGTGGATTGCTGCTTTGTGTGGTTAGGGATTGGCACGCTCCACCCCAGAGGAAGATGCACTTAGTGGGTGAGGTCAGAACTGCTGATTGAGGATGAGGTACATGCCTCTCTAATTGGTGTTTAATGCTGGGTGTAGGTGCCTTTAGGCTCCTAAATCTGCCAACTGGTGGGTTGCTCTGCCCTAGTTTTAAATCCTAAGGAGGCGGGAAGCACTGAGTTCCAGTTCTTTATGGTCCAGAGACTCAGGACTGCACTGTGCTGGGTCCTGTTAGCCCCTCGCAAGACAAAGAAAATATTTTCACTCCTATTTTGCAAATGGAGAAACTAAGGCATAGAGTGATGGAAGCACCATTGTCAAGGTCACGGTCACATGGGGGACTGCCGCCGATCCACCAAGTCATCCTTCCTTTCAGCCATGCAATGTAGGGTCAGTCGTCATGCTAGTTTGCACGTACATCTTCGTCGGTGTGGCTTGTAGCCACAAATTGCAAAGCAATTTCCAGTTGTGGCATCATTGTCTCAGGTCTCCAGCCAGAGGAAATGGAGCCGCTTATCCCACGATAGGACCCAGAACTCAGCTTTTCTGACCTCCTAGATGCTCGTTCTGAGGTGGCTAGTGAACTGCTAGTTAAAGGACAGCCCTTTTCTTTTGCGGGCAGGTACCTGCTATCTGAATTAACTAGCCGTTTCTAAAATAACATTTACAGGCCAGCTCCTCAGCTGCTCCAAAACACAGGGCAGGCATTAGATAATGAATCGGTCTCGACACATCATGCTGGGAGCTCTCCATCGATTTTTGTGATGTCCATCTCTGGGAGAGCAATGCATTTGAAGCAGCCCCTCTGTCCTGCTGTCCAGTTGCTGGTGGAACCGGCTGGCTTTCCAGCATGCGTCGCACTAGTGCTAAGCTCACTGATGTTGTGCTGGAGGCTGAGCTCAGTGAATGTGATGCGTGCAAGGCAGGCGCACAGGACAACGCGATTTCTTGTCTGTTTGTAGCCGTCTTATTACACAACCCACACTGGAGCACGCCTTCCCCATGCCACCAGGTGCAAGACACGGGCACAGAGGCTGGCACGGTGTTCCTGATTGCGCCAGCTGCTGACGGGGTGACGCAGGAGCCAATGTCCGCAGAGAAGATATGGTTCAGGAGCTTGGCCACGCGCTACCTCGTGCAAACCCCAGAGTCCCACCTGAGCCATTACAGGTACCTGAATCAGCCTCTTGCAGGTGATTGTCAGGGACATTCCCACCTCAGCTGGGCTTTAGGGTCAATAAAGCTTTGCGTCTGCAAGGAACATAGGCACGTGCCTGGCTTCAAGGGCTTGCACAAGGGAATCTGATTGTGGTAGCAGCAATAATGCAATGTATAGGGATCATGCATGGGACCTTCACCGCACAAAGGCTGCTGGTCCTGGCTGCCCACATGCCCTTTCCACTGGCCCTGTCACCTATGGGTGCTGAGGGAATTCTGCAGAGGCTAAGGGAGCCATTTTGGGGGCACTGCCTGGCTCCCCTAATGCAAGGGCAGTTTCCAGCTTTGTGTCTCTCTGTAAGTTTTTTGAGAGAAGTGACTGTCTCCATGTCTCCTACATATCTTCGTGCATTGTTAGTGCTGCCCAGATAGAAAAGCTATAGTACTACCCACCCTGGATTGTCCCTTTGCCATCTGGGGTGGAAGGGATTAAGGCCAGGTGACCATGCTGCTTGGACATGCGGAGTAGCTCAGGCTGCCACACTTCACCCGGTGCTTTCTGCACGGAGTACGGTGACTAGTGATTAGACGTGACTCCCTTATAGCAGCACAATGTCTGATGGGATATTATAGACTAGGAGAGTCACACTGCAGTGGAACCAACCAGCTTTGCCCACCCATGTCCCATGTATCAGTGCCCTAGGAGCCAGCAAAAGTGCAACATAGGCTCGTAGAGAATGGATGAGCCAAGTGATAAGGATGGCCTGGGGATTTGACGCAAATCGCAACTCCTAACTGGTTGTCCAGCCTGTGCTACTGGCCACCAGTGGCTGCAGGATTCATTTCAGGCAAGGTCTGAGTAGCCAAGGATGGTATGCAATAGGGCGGGGTGAAAAATAAATTATACTGGTTCATCCCAGTGTAGCTGGCCGGTCTTCTTCTGTGACTCAGGGGTTTGTGCTGAGCTAATGATGTTCAAGGCTGGGTGTAGGCCACTGAGATTAAGCCTGAAAGCACAGCCATGGCTGGCTTGAGAATTTTTTAATTTTTTTTTAGAATAGGTTACCCAGAGAGGTGGTGGACGCTCCATCCTTGGAGGTTTTTAAGACTCAGGTAGACAGAGCCTTGGCTGGGACGATCTAGTTGGGACTAGTCTTGGTTTGGGCAGGTGGTTGGACTAGATGCAACCTCCTGAGGTCCCTTCCAGCCCTCATTCTCTATGACTCCCATCACCCCCCAGCTTCAAGGACAGCAGCCTTTCCATAAACCTCACCTGCCATTTATGGATGGAAAAAGGGTAGCCAGGTTTTGAGAAAAATCTTGCAGATTGGGTGTGGAGTGTGGGCTGTTTTGTTAAATCTGCCCAGAATGGCACAAGGGTAATTGTGGTAATGCCATACCTTCAAAAGTCATGGGCAAGTCCCCCCCCCCACCAACTCCCTCCCCAACAAAACCCCCAACAATCAACAAAACCAAACAACCTCCCCATGAGATTGGCTTAAAACCTATCTTGTATCTACAGCTATAGCTAGACTAGACTCCAGATTCGATATTGATATATAATGAGTGTTAGGTTCTTTGTCTTTTTTTGAGCCACCAAGGCTCATGTCTTCTGGCTTTTTTTCTGCAACCACAAGCATCTGGTAAAAGCTTTTCCCCTATTAAATGGATGCTGAGATGTCTTCATAATCGCCTGACTCCTGGAGCCGGGGCTTTATATAATGCACCAAATATTGTGAGGCACAACATGGGAGCAGCTGGGGTCTGTAGCCCCATGTCAGGAATAGTTGGGGTTATGAGACTGGGCGCTACATATATCCATCTGTCCCCCAGCATGGAAAGAGTCCCTGTTTTTTTAGCAATGATTCAGCCACTTATCAGGGAGCCGTTGTGCGCTGAGCACAGGGGATGTGTTTAAGGAGGGAGGGTGGATCTCACTTTGGACTGGTGATAAGATAAAGGTGGGGAAAGGGTGCTTCATCCTTGCATCTCTGGGGCAGAGCTTGATGCCTCAGATACAGCTATCAGATATGTTTCTCCTGATACCTCAGAGATGGGCAGAGCTGCCTGTAGGTAAGTACAGTAGCAATGGGTGAGAGACAGAGATGGTGGCCTGGTATGCAGTCCGCCTGCCCCTGCCCTTCCCTTCTTGCACATGCTGGCTCCCCTTCCCCACTTCACCCCCTTATTCTCCCGTCCTCCCTTCTAGGTGGGTGCATGATTGGTACAAAAGCCTAGTGAGCTCTTTCATGTCAATAAGGCTCTGCCCTTACACGCCAGCTCCAGCAAGTCTAGTCTGGGTTTCCTGGGATCGAACATGCCTCTGAAATCTTGGCCAGAATCTGGAATAATTGAAGACGTGATTGTCCCCGCTGAAATCCTTCCCACGTGTGATATGGCCTGGGAGTGTGCCGGAGCTGAGCTTTGGGATTGTATGCTGGAGCCCAGCTCCTTCGGGACGGGGGGACCCAAGCACAGTGCAGCTGCTTGCCAGCCTCTCCGAGCCCGTGAGCTGCACTGACAGGAGCTCTACCCCCTGGCAGCACCCACCATGCCAGAGAGTCGAGGCAAGTTGAAAGAGCCTCTTGCCCTCAAGGTTTAGGGGCTGGGTGTGAGGGTGACAGCTTTGCCCTGTCCAATAAAACATCATGTCTGGGAAGCAAGGGAAAGCTCTCTGCGATCTCAGCCTCAGATCCGGGGATCAGTGGGAAGTACGCCAGTCTTGTTCCAGCCACTCTTGGCCTGGTAGCAGCAATGCAACACCTGTGACTGGACCCAAGTGAAGGAGGAGGCTCAGGGTGGGGCTGGCAGGTGGGTGCTGCCCTCTCTCTGCCGTGCGCGCCGACAGGTGGACTGGGATGGGGGCGGAGGACCCCCAGGCAGCAGACGTGATTAGGAACGCTGCGTTCTGTACCCCGTTATCGAGGCTCCGTTCTTCGGTTCATCGTAGCGGTAGCCTTGGGGGCCTTGATGCCATGGAACTGGTTGGATTGGTGTAAAGGGGTCGGGCAGAGTCAGGTGCTGGAGCTGCCAGTCACCTGGCATGTAACAGCCACCTGTAAGTCGGAGATCAACACCGTCTCCCTCTGCATACTCAGATGTTGTTCTATATTGGCAGCGATCCCTCCGGAGCGTGAGTCTATCAGAAGTGAATGTGAAGATGCAGCACAGAAAGGGCCGTCTCAAGTCACTGTGTCATCTGGGCCTGCTCTGAGCACGGCTAGATAACATGCCCGTGCCCTAGTTACACCCGTACTCCCAGTAGTGGAGAAGCACTGGTGAGGAACTCGTGTGTCGGATGTTGGTATGGACAATCACTCTCTTCCGCATGGAGCTGCGCTTGCTGCCGAGCCGGCGCGAAACAGCCCACCCTGGTCGTGCACGTTTCCTGGATAAGCTCCTGCTCCCATTAAGCCCCGCGCTGTGCCATTGCAGGTGGGGCCCGGACTACGGCACGCTGGATGTCCTCCTCCAGCAGTCTTCTGACCTTCAGCTCTTTCACGTCAGTGCTGCACTGATCTCTCGGGAGCAATCAGAAAGCCAGGCTTGGTGGGAGTCTACCTTGTGTTGCTTTGCAACCCACAGTTTGTCTTCCCAGGGATGGATTTATATTGGCGGTCGAGCCCTGCCAGGAAGCTCAGGAGTTTTCAGGAGGGCTCAGTGATGGCAGCTGAGACCTGGTAGGTAAGAAGAGCGCAGCCTCGTACTCGCTAGCCCTTTAGAGCATTAGACGCTTTCATTAGGGGTGCTGAGCCCTCTGAGAGCTTGTTTGCCAGGCCACAATGTCTGCTGGTAGAAACCCAAGTGGGAAACCAGCTACAATATTGGGAGGAATTTGCTCTTTTTTACAGTGTAAGCTGAGAATCTCCCTTAAAGAAACACCGGCCTCCAGGAGCTGAAACCCCAGCTAATAATGATGCGAGGAGAGGCGGCCTGTCTCAGGATGTGCTTTGATGCAGCGGTCCAATAGCTTTGCCTCCTGCGCACATTCAGAGCCAGATACTGAGCTATCCCAGGCTCCACGGGCCCGATCTGAGCAACTGCAGCTCCAGCAGAGTTCAAGGGACCAGCAGGAGCCGGGGAATCAGACTCGCCTGGTCCCAGCAGGGCACACAGAGGGGTGCAAAGGAGCTAAAAAAATGTTTCTGATGCATCAAATAGGCCTGAATTTTCCTGCCAGGCCTAAGAGAAGATTTGCAGGGGAAATGCGGCAGTGGCAAGAGACAATCCATGCGCCGACCCGTGCCATACCCCACCTACCCGTGCTCTACCCTGGGGCCTATTTGCCACTCCCTCCCTTCCCCTGCACACCCACAATGCTCACGTACGAACAAGGACCCCCAACAGACCAAACTCGCCACCCTCCACCTCCCGCTCCCGTGTGTCGATCCTGCTGGGGCTGCTGGCATGGCCCGTGCTTACCTAGGAACTGCACTTTGCTACTTCACGCCTGCCTGCTCCCTGGGCATGGACTGCGCTGGGGAAGGGGGAAGGACCCTTTCTGGAGGTGTAGCAGGGCACAGTGGTAGAAGCCTGTATTGCTCACCTGTCCTCTCTTCAGATGCCTCCGGAGAGGTTTGCAAGCCCCTGCATGCCTGGGACTTCAATGTGAAAGGGTAATGCTGAGCCTGGTTTGACTGGAGCTCTTGTTTCCAAATACCCCACAGGCGGGATCTCCGCGAGGCAGACCCAAATCCTAAAACTGACAGCCCAGGGGACCTGCAGGTTGCTTCAGATGAGCGTAACAGTCCCTCTTGCCCCTTCCACTGTGGTTTGTGGTCCCTAAGTTTGACCTGATTCTGAATTTTTGTCCCCATTTCCTTGTTTTACCTGCCGTTTCCCTTTCCTCCTGCTCAGGCTTTTCTCCCCTGAGAGGCAGCTGCACTTCAGAGAGGAGCTGACCCATCCCCACGCGCCTGGTTTGTAAAGCTCCATGGGAACTTGAGCTGAAAATGCTCCATAACTCTTATTAGGCAGGATGGATTGATTTAAATCAAAGTGATTTAAGTGACCAATTTGAGTCTTAATTAAATTTGCAAGCAGGAAATCTTGGTTTAAATAATTTATTTTCCTCTTGTTTTACATTTGTATTTTTGCTTTCCGGCAGACAGGTTCATTTTATTCCGCCTGCGTAATTGTTAGAATACGTGGCTTTGTAATCAAATGTAAGCTCGATGTCACACTGGGTAGCTCCTTTGGCTAACTGGGAAAATAGGCTGGGTCTCTACACTTTGATTTAAGCAGTTATGGAGCAGACTGTGCATATATTCACAGTCCTAATGCTTTACATTTTTATCACAGGAAAACATGACGAATGCCGCATCTCTTATTTACTAGAAGATACTTTTCTACTGAGGATTGTGTGTCAAGATGCATTTGGGTAGAAGCTGGAATTCAATTAAGAATCGCAAAACCAAATTGTTTCTTATTAGTTAAATGAAACAGTCTTAATGGGTCGGATCTCAAAGAGAAAAATATGTTTATCCAAACCTGGTTTGCATATTCAACGCACTGATTTACTGAAGACAGGCACGGGTAGCTCGAGTTGGTTAGGGAGTTGGTAGACTGTTTCTGGGTACCAGGTTTTCAAAGGCATTTTAAACGTCTGAAAATGCAGGCAGGTGCCTGTTCAGATATTCAGAGAAACCTAAGGGGAGCCTAACTTTCACTGACATCCAGCCCTATCTGGCACCCTATACCTTTGCAAATCTGGCCCTGTATATTCTTCACCTTTTTAGAGTCAGTAGAGCTCGTGCTTTTTTTCCATCTAGTTTCCTTCTCTGCCATCATTTTCTAGCCTCCTCACTTTGAATGGACTGGCCCAACGTAGGAAATATTCTCTTCCTTTTAGTAACTGCTGAGCATCTGGAAAACAGGAGGTTCCTGGCCTTCCACGGGATGCTCCGGACTCAGGACGCAAACTGGTTGAAACGGGGCAACGGGCTCCCCTGTTGTTTGGCGAGGTGCCCACACAGCGCCACTTCTCTGGCGAGCCGGTTGATGCCCGTCACGGCTTCACAGAGCTGCTTCACCCTTTTCCATACCTCCTTGGTGCAGGTGCAAAGCCAGAGGAGGTGGTCGATCATCTTGGTGGCTCCATAGGAGTTGGACCATGGGCAGCTGGGTCTCCCCAAGTGCCCCTCGCTATGTCTCTGGGCCCTCGCTGGCAGGGCTCGATGGGCTATGAGCCAGTTCAGGTCTTTGCGATCTTTGCGCAGGTCCTTGTGGTTGGTGCGCTCCCACATGG
Organism: Caiman crocodilus; assembly: GCA_030014935.1. Lineage (NCBI taxonomy): Eukaryota > Metazoa > Chordata > Crocodylia > Alligatoridae > Caiman > Caiman crocodilus. The sequence goes on along the minus strand of JAGPOW010003356.1, from coordinate 4,185,246 downwards.
CCTGGCATGCCACAGGCAACGTGGTGTCCCTCAGCCTCGCCGTCTCCTGGGTCTTCTTGTGGTTGTTCATGGTCCCCCCCAGCAAGGCAGGCGCTCTTGCTCACATTGAGCTGGGCCTCCGCTGCCACCTCGTATACCTGCGTGTGCCCCAGGGCTCTCTCGACCGACCACTTGTTCCGGCACAGGATGTTCAAGTCGTGCATGTAGACCAGGACCGTGGCCTCTCGGTTGCTGCTACCCGGGAGGCGGACTCCATGGATCCCCGGGTCCTGCCTCGAGCGCTGGCCCAGGGGCTGGATGGCGCAGACGAACAGGATCGGGGAGAGCGGGCAGCCCTGCTGGACCCTCAACTCCACTCGCCCGAACGATGGCAAATCTGGACACGTTTTGTTTTCACTGAATCAGAATGAAACCAAATGTCAGAGGATCCAGAGCTACTGAGAAACAGAAGAGCCTTTCGCTTCCCAGCAAGGATCACCTCTGCATGCTTGAGGTGAGACCAGCCTTGTTTCCCAGTAAGGTGAAACCTGCTTCATTTTTTTTTTAATATAATTTCGTTTCCAGGCCAAATTAATTCCGAATGCAGTTCCAAATTTTGACGGAGCAGAGCTCGGTCATTCAAGTCTGTGCGGCGCTACCATCAGCAAGTATCCTACCTCCCAGACTCATCAGTCCGGGGCTTCAGATACTCCCAAATCCATGGCAGGCATCCTCCATGCAAGCCCCAAGCCTGGAGGGTTTGGGGTAAAGGTTGCCCCCTAGTCTCACTTGCCCCTAGCCAAAAGGCCGAAGGAGCAAGCTAGGGGGAAAAGCCTGAAAGCAGTCCCCCGTCACCATAAATTGTGGCGTTTGTAGGTTCTCGCAGGGGTGCCCGCCTGCGGTGCAGGGGACAGGCCTTCGCCAACTGACTACGCTCGAGTCATTCAGGGCCGAGAAGATGGTGTCTCCCCTGCCGGGTAAGTATGGGTATAAACTAAGGTCTCATTTGAGGTGTGAGGGCTTCTGGCAATTAACTTAAAGCATTGTCTATCTTGCATACTGCATGGGTACTTAAATGGGACAGCGGACAGGAGCCCAGGGAAAAAGGCTTTCTCTTGGAAGACATGCAAGGTCTGATCTCACCCCATGCTTCCTAAAGAACAGCTCTCCCTGAAGAGGCGCTCTGGACTCAATGCGGAGTGGGGATTTGGTCTTCCTCGGAGGTGGCAATGGGAGCCTGTGTGTTGGCATGTGTGCATGCGTGTTGAAGCCTGTGCATGTGCTATTCAGCCTGTGTGTTTGCGTGAGATCATTCCTTGCAGGGCGGTGTTGAAAAGCAGGGCGTAATAAGGATGGAGCGGGGTGAAGCTTGGATAGTTGGCCTGGGGAGTCTGGGCACCTCTTCCTGGCATGGAAGTGGGAAGTGAGGGTACGAGTGTCAGAAGGCTTATGGACAAGGGAAATTCACTATTCCGGGAGCTCGGCACCCATGCTAGAGGATGAGCCTGTCCTGTCAGCCGGCGCATGCTCAGAAACTGGATCCTTTCTATGGGGCATCCAGGAAGGGGCTAGGGTCAGGGAGGAGATGTGGAGCCTGGAGTCTTGCCCCGCAAGGGGATACCTGCCAGCCTTCCTGCCCCCTGCCCTGGAATACATCCAGCCCTCGCCCCAGCCTTCCCCCCATGGATCCTAACAAAGAGTTGTAAAAAGGCCAGGGAGGAAATGTTGTGAATGATTAACGTGTGTATGTGGTGGTGGGGGAGGCTGCTAAGGAGGAATGTGAAGGGTCATTAATTGAGGACTCGCTGTCTGGCCCACAGGGGAGTCTGTCTGCCTTATTTTTTTTTAATCAAGGTATTTTATTGCAAGTGGTTCATCAAAACGAAGCAGCAGCAAGAATGCTGGAGCACATCCAGGACTCCGCGCTGCGTGCCTCCGAGCAGGGTTAGGACTCCTGTCCTCCTACCCCCGCTGTTTGTGCTGGAGGAGATTCTCCAGGAGCAGTATAAAGGCTATGACTCATGGGGTGTGGACAGACGCAGTGTTTACACCTGTGCAGCAGAGATAGATGTCACAAACCTTTGCAGTGGGATAAATTCATCCAAGAGAGAATCGCCCTGAGAAACTGGGGTGAAACACCAGTGGAAGCTACAGCAGGTAGGTTTTGTCTGCGTGCATCCGTCCCGGGGTAACCTTTCACCGCAGGCCTCCCCTACTGCCTCCGGATGAGGAGCTGTAATAGCCGCTCTCCTGTGTGAGATACTCTGGAATAGCTGCACCTCTGCCCATTCCCGGTGTAACTTCACATCAGTATGCACAACCAAAAGCTCTCCCGGCCCACAGCTGAGCGGTATTGATTGCATCTGTTTCAGTCAGGGTAGAATGAATACATACGCACGTACACAAGATACCCACCCATGCATGGACGCCAACTACAGACGCACACTCACACACGCATGCACATGAACATGCACACACGCACACACCCATGCACACACACGCCGGCCCCTTACAGCATCAGGCCTTGCATACAAGGATGCAAACAGATTCCCCGCTGCGTGCTGTTGTGCGACACTCTTGTCCATAGAGCACCCAGGACAGGCCAGCAGCTTTCCAGGTCAATAGGGTTAGGAAGGCTCTGTCCCAAGGGTCCCGAGCCCTTGTGATCTGGTTCTGCCCTGCTGGTCGTTTACACCGGTGCAAAGTGGGAACTATCAACCGCTGCTGCACCAGAATGCTTTGCTCACCCCGATGCGGGATGCTACAAATTAGGCTAGGAGGCAAAAAGTCAAGCAACGGGGGCCTTTTTGGAGCCTGCAAAAGGCTGCGAAATAGCTGCCCTTGTGTTTGCATGAGGAACATCCGGCTTCTAGCTGAACTGCTGCAGCTGCTCTGTTTGGGGTTGTTTAATCTTATTTTTTTTGCCTGGGGTTTTGGGCACTGCTAGTCACACAAGTTCACTGTAGCAAAGGGGAACAACTGGGGAAGGCAGCACGCTTGTCCCAGCTCCAAGAAAACATTGTCCTAAGCCAAATTCCTTGACACTTTCCCTTTTACTCAGCTCCGGTTTGAAAAGTACCCTGCTGGAGGGACTTCCCTTCCCTTTCATGACTCACCCCTTGGTCATGATCAGTGACTCAGCACTCTGACACCGAGCCAGCCGCTCTCCTGGGGCCGCGCAGGAAAGCTGAGAGGGGGAAGGAGGAGGAGAACTGGAAAGCAAATGATAAGCGGGGAGGAGGATCGTGAGCGATAGACAAAAAGCAGGTGAAAGGAGAGCTTGTGATAATGCCAGCGTGGGCCTATGTGCAGGTGGGGAGGAAAGGAGAGAAGGGGCCAAATACTTTGCTGGTGGAACAGGGGGAAGCTCTGTTGAAGTTGGTGGAGCTGCAGTGGAGAATTTGGCTCCCGCGCTCCAGAGCGGAGAAAGCAGCAGGACAGGGCAAGCGAGGAGGGGAGGAAAGGCAAGGGACAGATCCTTTGCTGGCCTGCAATTGCGAAGCGTCATCTTGTTGGGTCACAATTACCCCTGCTGAGAATCTGGCCCAGGGAGAAGGGGGTAAGGTGTGGGAGGGAAGAGACATACGGATCAGAAAGAAAGAGTGCAAGAGAGATGGGAAGAAAGGGAAAAGGGAGGCCGGAGAGAAAACAAAGACCGTGTGCGGGCCAAGACCCAGAGCGAAACGCAGCAGTGCGCTAGGGGAGCCGTGGGCATGCCCAGACGAGAAGGGTTTGCTCTGATGTGGTTACACCAGTGTAGCCCTGGCGTAGCTCCACTGAGCTCATGCAAGCGCTGAGCATCAGGGTGGTTTCACGCAGAGGGTCAACAGATGAGGCCAACCTGGAAACTGCGGTAACTTTGCTTAATCTGGTGCAGAATTACCCCTCCCAGACCCGGGGTGGGGGAAAGCTTTACCCAGCTCCGCTGGTTTAGGTGTCATCTGTCCGCATTCATGCTGGGGGCAGCTGTTTCAGGCTACTCTCGTCTCTCCTGCCATCTGGAAGCAAGGTGGTAGTCTAACATCAGCTCTTGATCCTGCTGTAATATATATGGTTATGCCAACATGACGTGAGTAACGCCAGGGTATGTCAGCATCTGTCCCTACCCTCTGACAAGTGCAATCCTTCTTCAGGCCACCCTCTCCACAGCAGTAGGTCAGATCATCAAGGGCTATAAAAGGGGACAGTTGTTGTGATGCCTTCCCAGCGGGGGAGCTGGTAATAGCTTTGTTGCATTGCATAAGCAGCTACCCCTAGATAAAAGCAGACACATGACACCTACATCTGTGTATCTAACACTGGTGATTTTTACCAGTGTTAGTTCATGTAACTCCCCCAGATTCTCTTAGTTACACGGGAGTAGTGCTGTGCATCATGTGTCTACTTCCAATACCAGGCTCAGAACAGGTTATAACGGTATAAATAATATGCCATGTGTCCAGGCCCTCAGAGCCCTCCAACCACAGGATCTTCTTATACCAGGTACAGATGCACATTGGGGCCCCTAGTAGAAATAGGCCACCGGTGGTTTAAGTCCTGCGAGAATTAGAATGACCCCAAATAGGGTTAGATGGTTAAAGGCCAATTCACCTTGGGACAGGCAGTGGTGCTAATGGTGGCAGAGATGAGCTGCTGTTGTTGTCATGATGCCTCCTGTGGCAGCGACCCTGGGAGAACTAGTCATCTTCCCACTTCGGGTATTGGTGTAGTTTGCACAGGTGTATACAACTGCTGGAAGTTGTACTGGTGTTGACGTGTCCCGGATCCAGCCCCTGAGTAGAGGTGGTACAATACCTAACTCCAAGGTGAGCCCCGGGGGAAGAGGGGAGAGTTCAGTCCCCAGGGCCTCTGCAGTGAGGGTGACTGGCAGGGTCAGTCATGGTGCTTTCCAGGACCTGGATTGAGACCTATCCCAGATCCCTGCTGAAGGACTCCAAGGGTCCCCACAGAATTGGGGATCCTGGGAGCCCGTCAGCAGGGATCCTGGATAGGTCTCAATCCAGGGGTTGAGGTTGCAACACCTTGAGCTGAACAGAGCCTTGGCTCTTCATCCATCTCCCAGCCTTGTCTGTGAAGACTGGCAATTAGAAGCAATTATTTTTGTAGGTGAGCAAAGGAAGCACATATCCTCAGTCTGAGATCAGGGACACCGCCGCGGCCTCAGTGGAGGAATACACAGTTTTGGCTTTTAAGGTGCTGCCCTGACTCTAGCCTACACCCAGGCTCCATGTGGCATGCTCCCAGATGAACGGAGCAAGGTCTCAGTTCAGTTGCCTGCGGGTCAGTATCTTGTAGCGGTGCTAACTGGTTTCTTTGTTGGCAGACTCCGGAAAAGTGGTCAAAGAGGCTGGACTTTCAGTATTAATGGTGCTTAGAGGCATGCACGTTAGGCAGTCTGGGGGCAGCCTGACCTATTACTGTCCACGTTGTCCTTGGCCAGACATAATGTGATCAACAATGCTAAATTTTCCGGGACAGCTCTGAATTTTGGGCCTGTGCCTCAAGGTTCCCAAAGAGTCCCTGAAACAGGACTTTTGTCCTGAACTCGAAAGATTGGTTGAAATCAATGGCCAACCCTCCCAATGTCTGCCCAGCAGCAGGGGGGACCCTGTGAGCTCTGCTGAGATGACAGCCCAACATGGGCTGGTGCTGGGTGAATGAGGCTAGACTGTTTCTAGTTTAAGAGGGAGTCTCAGGCTAAAGGAAGCAATATAGCAGTGTTCACGTGGTGGAGTGTGTGGACTGCAGCTATACTAATTTGCTCTGCTGAGAGAAAACTGACTGGTTTCAGAGCACCTGGGTTTTTTGTCCTGGACTTTGCTCCCTGCAACTGGTCTCTTTAGCCAGATGACACATGCAAGACTTTGCGCTCTGATTAGGATCTATATCCAGACCCTCTTACATCTTTTTGGCTTTAAAGTGGGCTAAACTATCTAGTCCCTGGATATGTCCATAGTAAGAGACAATGTGTGACCTAATGAGATTGGACCTGGCTGGGGTCATCTGACCCCAGCGCCCTTTCCTGTCCAGGGCAGGGGTCAGACTTGATGATCAAATAGGTCCCTTCCAACCCTAAAATCTATGAAATCTATCAAATCTGTGAGTTTTTGCTCTAAATAAGTGTCTAGAGCAGTGTAAAAGGGGCCTTGACTGGAAGAAGACTCAGGCCCTACCACCTCCAGGGTTTCCAGTGCCTCTCACTTATACTAACATGCACCATAGCAAGGTTTGTTGGGTAGTATCTTGTATTGGGCCCGTAAAATAGTTGGGAGAGAAGATAGACAAGCGTATGGGCACAAAATACCCTGCCTCAGGTTAACATTCACCCACGTGTATTTTTTAAAGGAAGAAACAAAGGCAGGAGGATCAGCCTGGGGTTCTGAGTGGGGCCTATTGCTGCTACTGCAAAACAAATACTTAATTGTAATAAGAGAATTAGTAATAATAGAGATTCAGAAGCCAAACAGTCTTAGACTGTGGCCACATATATAAAACAGATGTCACGCATCCCTGTATTCACAGTGCTTGTTGCCTTCTGTTTAGTTCAATCACCGTTTAACCTCTGCTTGACACAAGTGAAAATGCAGGAACCATGTGTCATATATATATGCTATGAGCTACCAGGGCTTGTTGTGCTTCCTTCTGGTCGCTTCCAGCAGGTTTTCCTGGATCATTAGGAAGAGAGACCCGTCTTTTCATACGCAAGGAAAAAGCCAGCCTTCTGAATGGGATAAGAGGAAGAGAAAGATACATGAGAAGATTTAAAAAAAAGACTCCAGCGCAATACCGTATTCTATCATACGGCCAGAACGAGCTGAAGAGTTGAATTTCTATTCTATGGGAAATTTGATGCTTGGAATTGGCATGAAAAGTCCAAACTGTCGAACGTCCTTTAACATGAACTATTGGGAATGATCAGGTGATACCTTTTTGAATAGGTAATATGATTTAATGTTCATGTTAGTTTTGATTTGATCTCATTCTATGTTGTATTTAATTCTGTGCCTAAGTACTTGTTAATTGGTTTTGAAATGGAGAGTCTAATTGCTAATTGATCTGGTCATTGGTATTCTAACTGGTCATTTAATTTTTTTTCTAATTGCAGTCAGAGGCTGGTTGGGTAATTGTGTTAGTCACTGGCTTGGGAACTGGTATGATATCAAACCACAGTAATTTGAAGCGGAGCAAAAAAATAGAAAAAAGCAACGAAAATATAACAGGTCAGGGCATATTATAAAATATAGTAAGTTTTGCAACAAAATGGCATTTCATTTTGTAAAACAGAAACGGGACGAGGCCAAAACAGAACGTGTCAACCCAATTGAAATGCTTTCTTTCGGTTTCTGTACCCTTGCCCTGAAATTTAGTTGGAATAAACATTTTCAGGTGAAAAAAAGTTTTATCAGGGAATTTTCAACTGGCTGAAGCGCAATCGAAAAAAGGGGCTCGCCTGATGCTGTGCATGTTGCCGCCCATCCTCGGGTGGTCGTGGACATAACAAGGTCAGCCTGGCTTCAATAGCAGTAGTAGGACTGGCTGAAGAAGGGGAAGGCAGCATGGGCTGGTGCTGGCAAAGATGAGCACTGCTCCATTGATTACAATCCAGCAGCGGTTTTCAAACTGTCTGTCATGGTGGACCACGCTTGCAGCTCTCAATGCGTTATGTGGGATGCAACTTAGTTCCTGTGCATCCATTTAAAAAACGTTTTGGATCGGTTGTCACATGGGCCACAATAGTGCGCTGGCTGGGCTGCATGCAGCTCGCTGGCCGCAGGTTGAGAACCATTGCAATACCGCTACCTGGGCATCTGTCCCATTGACTTCAGCTGAATGACATACAGCTCTGGTCCGGTTCATTTTATTTAAGCAAGATCTTGGCTTGCCGTCATTGCTATGCCTCAGGTTTCTCATAAGTTTAAGTATATTTGTCACGAGCCCTTGTGATGGGGAGTGGAGGCTGTGTGTCCTAGGGGAATGTGCCTGGGAACAGGAGCTCTGGACTTCTAATAAGGGATCTGGAAGTGATCCACAGCATGGCTTGGGGACGTCCTTTGCTCTTGTCTCGGCCAGGAAATGGGCCACGGCCGGAGTGACCTGCCCGCCATCCCACCAGTGCCAGACTCCTACAGAGAGTTTTCTTTTGGAGAATCTCTCTAAGGAGCTGACAGCCAGGTTTGGTTTCAGCATGATGCAAAAGCAAAGTGCCTGGCCCATGCCACAGGCCAGCGCAAGCTGATTCTCTTGCTGCTTGTTTTTCTTTCCGTGTCTTCCTCTGCCTGTTCCCACAACCTAGTCAGCTTAGGGCATCTGCTGCCCATGCTATCATTCAGGCAAGGAGCCTCGCAAAAGGGCTGGACAGCTGTGTTTGGACTGAACAAGACCATTCAAAGCAGCTTCAAGCCACAAATCCACCTCTTCCTCTTGGGAGTTGGCAGGTTCTTCCCACAGAGCAGGGAGGTATTCCCATCCCTGGCTCCTGCAGGGTTTCTTGCGCCTTCCTTTAACACAGCTTGGGAATGAGGACATCGGGCTGATCCAGCCTGGCAGGTGTAATGGTCCTGTGTACAGAACGATGTGTGCTATTAAAGCTCAGGAAATGCACTTGAGCTGGTTTCAGTGTGTCCTGAGTGCAGCATTTTTAGCTCGACCCGGAGCCAGCTCCGTGCTGTCTTGCTCAATGAGCTCCGTAGCAAGTGGCTGCTCTGCTCTGTGCCTCAGCCGCTCCGTCTCTAAAGGTGGGCAGTGCTGCTTAGCTCTCTCCAGAAGGGCTGCAAAGCACTCAGCTCAGCACCAGAAAGTGCGTCCAGACCCTCGGAGGAAAGACACTTTGCCCAGATGCAAAGTACTGCCACTCTTTTAGATCAAGGGAGGGGGCATAGCCCAATAGAGAAGGCTTGGACTCAGGATACCCTATTCCCAGCAGAATACACGGTATGACCCTCTTGATGCCTCTGTTTCCCTTCTTGTTTCTCTTGTGTAGTTAGACCAGTGGTTCTCAACCTTTGTAGTCTCAAGGCACCCCTGGATAGACTCCAAGCACCCTCCGACAATGCCAGCTCTTAGCTTCTACTCATTTTTTTACTCCACAAAAATAACAGGGCACTTCTGCCGCCGCAGAGAATTCAGAGACCACAGCAGGGCGGTGCAGTTTTAACCCTCGGGATTCCTATTTGGAAATCTCTGGCTTTATCTTGTGAATTGGTTTGCGCACCTAACAATGCGAACATGGCGCAACGTGTCATGGCACCCTTGAAAAGATCTCAAGGCACCCCAGAGTTTTGTGGCATCCTGGGTGAGATTCCCAGACTTAAACTGTGGGTTCTTGGAGGCAGAGACTCCCTTTAACTATTCATCTGCACCAGAACACACAATGCAGTGGGCTCTTGATTTTGGCTGGGGTCTCCAGGAACAAGTAATGATCAGTAGAGAGGAGCAGCGCCGGGCCATCAGGATGTCTGTGATTTCCTGCTGCCATCTAATGTGCAAACAGGGCATGGCTGGGAGGATCAGGCTGGGAAAAAGGGGGATTCTGCATGAGTGGCTTCATTGAGACTGAGCTTGTGAAGGCAAGATAGAGCCTTGTAGGAGGTAGTATGTGTGGCTTTTACCATATGACCTCTGTGGCCTAGGGCAGGACTCACTAGACTGGGCCCTGGAGACTTAGCTTTCTGCTACGGGCCTGCTGGGTGAGTTACTTCACCTCTCTCTGCCTTGACTGTCGCAGCTGTAAATTGGGTACAGTGTGAGTGATTCTTGGTGCAGAGCGCTGTGAAATCTAGGGATGCAAACGCTCTCTGACAGAGCTGGGGGTTATGATGTGTGTGGTCACACAGTATCAGCTTGATGGTGTTGGTGTTAGGGAATCCAATGCTCCCACCCTGTGAGCTCCCTGCAAGCCCCCAGGCCTGAAAAATGGGTGACCAGGTAGATTTTGATGATGCCCGGCTCAAGAGTACAAAGTGCTTCCAAACCCTCCTGCCAGGCGTGGCAGAAAGCGAGACCTACCAAGGAGGGGACCTTGGAGGGAGGCACCCCAGAGCTGTGTTGCTGTGCAAGTTGTCAGTGCCAGGGCTAAGGAGCTGGTCCAGGAGCAGAGAGAGAGCAGTGCCAGGGACCAGAAGAGAAGGCAGCATTGCTTTGGGGCTGAGGCAGGGCTGGCGCAGGAGAGCAGTCGTGCCAGCAACCAGTCAAGCAGGTAATGCCAGTCCAGAGGAGAGTTTAGTGCCAGGGGCTGGTCTCCTTATTGCTCCCACACTCTGGCTCCTGCATGATTTTCCCACATGACTCAGCCCCGCTGATACAACCTGCCAGGCTGGATCGTGCTCAGATGCGGGGCAGAATTGCAGCTTAGCATGGGAGTGTGGCGTGGGCTCTGAGCACAAAGCATGTGTGTTTAGCAGCTTTCTCCAAGCATAGCAATCATCCCAGGGAGCAAAGGGGGCCTGACAGATGCAGAACCCAGCACACCTGAATACTAAGGACAATACTGATGTTGCGTTTGCTCTCTCTCAGTTCTCCATCCCTCTGCACCTTGCCAAGCCAGAGGGCACGGGTATGCTGACTAACACTGGTGCAAGTGGCTTTGTAAAGATGCAGGGCCACAGAGAGTTCAAGGCATTTCATGGGGAAACTGAGGCATGCCACAGGGACCAGATGTATTTGAGGTCAAATACCAAACCCAGCAGAGCTAGGAAAAGAACCCAGGCACACTGATTCTGAGTAGAGTAAGGGAAGTTTAGATGTTAAGTTGCAGCACGAGAAGTTTAGGTTGGATATTAGGAAAAACTTTCTCACTAGGCGGGTAGTAAAAAATAGGAACAGGTTACCCAGAGAGGTGGTGGACCCTCCATCCTTGGAGGCTTTTAAGACCTGGCTAGACACAGCCTTGGCTGGGATGATCTGGTTGGGGATGGTCCTGCTTTGAGCAGGGGTTGGAATAGATCAGTGGTTTTTAGCCTTTGTTCATTTTCAGACCCCTTTGGAAATTTCGAATGGAGGTGTAGGACCCTTTTGAATCTTTAGTGTGGGTATTCACATACTTTTGGTTGATCACAGTCAACCTTTGCGGACCCCTTAGACATAGTCTGCAGATCCCCAGGGGTCCGCAGACCACAGGTGGAAGAGCACGGGACTAGAGGACCTTCTTAGGTCCCAACCCTAATTTTCTATGATTCTATGAACTCAGCGCCATACCTATAGGGCTGCTGCCATATGGGCCTTCTGTCCCATCCTCTTGGAAAACATACTAAGATTTACATGCCAAACTCTCTCTCCCTAAAATGCCCTTAAAACTAGAGCTGAGGAGAGTTAGTGGTAGTTGGGCAAGGGAGAGGACCAGATATGGGAACGGTAGCAGATAGGAAGCAAGAGTAAATACGTGGCAGGTCTGAGCTTGCACAAGCTTTTTTAGCACAGACAAATGACCCTACCACAGGCCTACTACAGAGCAGGCACAAGCTCCTTTGGAAAATGTTAAGCGTGGCGTGCAGGGCAGCTATAGCTACCTCTTCCTCATTATCGCTATTCTGCTGCTACTGGTTTACGCTGCTTTAAAAATATGTAGTGTAACTGGGGTTATGTTTTTGAGTTTGGCAGGGGATTTTTTTTTTGTCTGCCTTAAAGTAAAATCATTCTCTTCTTCCTCATCTCTCTTCCTCATCTCCCTTGCCCAGGATTTGTTTTTCCCTTGCTTTTTGTTGGGTTTATTTCCTGATCCCTTGGTAGTCTAACACACGTGTCCTCTGTGTATCTGTTTAGCTGCGTTTCTGAGCGCAGAAGTTGTAGCTCTCTCTACCGCGCAGCCCAGATACGTTTCAAGGTGAGGTTTCTATTCCCCACCCCTGTGAAACAATGAGGCTTTGCAAAGTTCCTGGAGGTGTTTAGCTATCTGCTGGGATAAAGCTGGTGTTGGACATGGGTGGGTGCGGCCAGAAGATGAGCAGGAGAGATAGGCAGACAGGTTTTGCCTTTGTGCAAGGCAAGCACTTGTGTGCAGTGCCTAAGAGCAAGCTCCCCATAACACCTGGGTCCCTTCTTTGTATGACTGAGCAAGGAGAGCGCTCTTAATGCCCTGCACCTGGCGTTCCTAGCACGCCAGCAGCTCCTCTTGCCGCCTCTCAGCCCACAGCTGTCCCAAATCAGCTCTTCTCCCTTCCTTTCTACTTCCTAAGCAGTGAAGAGAAGGGGATTCCTTTGAGCTCCCTGCTGTCCTCATTGTGAGCTTAACTAAGGCCAGAGATGGCTGCAAGGAGGCATTTCTGTAGCGATGGCAGAATCTCCCCGTCTCTGCTTGGGTCAACCAAACAGGAGGTATCGGTCCACTTTCTACATCCGGTGCCTAATTTCAAAGCAAACGGGTGAATCGGAGTGGGAAGGGACCATGTTGTAGTGGTTTGGTGTCCTGGGGACTGTGTTTTCCCTAACAGGAAAATCAAGGCAGCGTCATGGCAAAAAAAAAAAAAAATGCCAAAAATCATAAGAGTTGGCAATACCGGTGATGAGAAAATCCCCTGCCAAATTCAAAACCATAACCCCAGTTACACTACATATTTTTGAAGCAGCGTAAACCAGTAGCAGCAGAATAGCGATAATGGGGAAGAGGTAGCTATAGCTGCCCTGCGCGCCACACTTAACATTTTCCAAAGGAGCTCGTGTAGGAGGGCTATTAGGAAGGGCGAGGCGGGGGTGGAGCTCAGGCTAGCCACCAGGATTAAGGACAATAAAAAGTCATTCTTCAAATACATTGGGAGTAAGCAGAGGGCACTGGCTAATGTAGAGCCCCTGCTAGACTTGAATGGTAATCTTGTGGCTATGCCAGATGAGAGAGCTGAAATCTTTACCAAGGTCTTTGCCTCTGTTTTCTTGGACAGGGACCAGGCCAGCTCTCCCACCACAGGTACGGGCAATCCTGGGGCTAGCACTGCCAGGCCTCGGGTCTGCGCAGAAGTGGTTAGGGATCTTCTGGAAGGGCCGGATGTTTTTAAATCTGCAGGCCCCGATGCCCTCCACCCATGGGTGTTGAGAGAGCTGGCGGGGGTCATTGCTGTACCCTTGGCCTGGGTGTATGAGTGATCGTGTTTCATGGGCCAGGTGCCCAGAGATTGGAAACTAGCTAATGTGGTCCCCATTTATAAGGAAGGGAGAAAGGAGGACCCAGGAAACTGTAGGCCTATAAGCCTCGCATTGGTCTTGGGGAAAATCCTTGAAATAATTATCAAGGAGCACATCTGGGGGGGCCTGCAGGGGAGATCATGCCCAGGGGAAATCAACATGGGTTCATCAACGCAGGTCCTGCCAGACCATCCTGATTGCCTTTTATGACTAGGTAACTAAATCCCTGGATGATGGTGTCGCCGTGGACGTAGTCTTTCCGGACTTTAAGAAGGCCTTTGACACTGTCTCTCACCCCATCCTCATTAATAAATTGAGCGACTGTGGCATTGATGCCTACACAGTTGGAAGGGTCACTAA
>JAGPOW010003356.1:4158144-4171697 GCA_030014935.1 Caiman crocodilus | reverse complement strand
AGGGTGGCTAGGATCTGGAACCAACTTCCTAGGGAAGTGGTCCTCGCTCCTACCTTGGGTAAATTCAAAAAGAGGTTGGACGAACACCTGTCTGGGGTCGTGTGATCCCAGCGTGTGCTCCTGCTAGTGGTGGGGGGTCAGACTAGGTGATCTGTTCAGGTCCCTTCTGACCCCAAACTACTATGAAACTATGAGAAGAGCAAGGGTTACAAAATGTTCTTGCTTTGTGGCACCATAAGGATCGGTAAGAGCTGACTATGGTAGATACTGTTCCATGTAGCACATATATGGCACCTCGCCTGACCAGGGTGCAGACTCATCTTCCATATGAAGAGGAAGATTATTATGACTACTGTTTGCTTGCAGTTGTGGTAGCATCTAGGAGCCCCAGTGATAGTCGTGCAGTCTTTGGTGCAGGCAGTGGACTGAGGTAGGACAAGATGATGATCCTGGTCCTTTGTGATCTAAGTACAAAGTGAAAAGATGCATAAAAAAGACAGCAGAGTGCAAGGAAACAATGGGACAATATTGGCTACTATTAGGAGCTCTCTATGGGGATTTCAAGGGAAAAGAGCTTTTTGCCTTTAGAGATGACCTGTAGCAGAGCCTGGGTTTTGGGCAACCCCTGCGTGACTTTGGAACAAGGCCCTGATCCTGATTTTGCTGCTTTGGTCTCTCTCTAAGGTGCTTTAGTCACCTCAGATAACAGCTCAACTCCGTGCACAAGAGAGGGCTGTGCTGGTTCTTAAATTGAACAAAGCTGTGGTAGAAATGGAGCAATGTGCTAATGTCCAAGGATTTGGGGAAACGTTGTTCACTGATGAAAATGGGGATGTTCTGGCATTGGGTGGGTTTCCAGGGAATGGGACCTAGGAAGGGGCAATGGTGTGCTGTATCCACCTGCTAGATGTCTCTCTGCTGCACAGAGTTGTAACAGGGCCTTAGTGCCTGGTACTGGGGAAAGGCTAAACCCTGTGTAGAAACCTCTTGGTCTGCAATTAAAATTGTGTCATATGATGGCACTTCCTGTTGCAGAAGGGCCGTGATTCCATACACCTTCATTGGAAGTCTCTTCCTCCTGTTTCTATCGACTGTTTGACCTGGTCCGACCTCTGACTTTATCGCATGCTCCAGGATTTTGCTGATCTTAGACATACATTGCTTGCTCTAGGGTCTCCTGTAGTCCTTGCTGTCTGTTGCAAACTTCTGGCGGAGGCTGGAGTTTTTTCAGGACCCTGCACAACATGTGTTTCTGAGACGCCTGTGTACCTCCCTTCTATCACCCACAGGGTCCCTCTTTATATCCCAAACTGCCAACCACCTCCTGCTCACTTGCTGCCCCGGCCCATCGTGATGGGGAGAGTGCTCCTGCCCCTGTTTGTGAGCCTCAGTGACATCAGGGACTCCTGTATGGGCTAGAGCCGTGATCCTTAACCGGGGTGCTGTGCAACGTTAGCACTGTTCGGTGCCATACATAATTCAGGTGATCAAGACGGAGAGTTCAAATCGGACTCCGTAGTGTAAAAACCATTCTGGCCTGTTGGGGCTTTCTGAGCTCTTTGCAACTGAATAATTCCCCTATTATTTTTCTGCCGGCTCTTAGTTTTCACTCCTATTTTCGCTACATTTTCGGAGGGGCGTCTTGTGTCTATCAAGGGGTTCCTTAAGTTTTATAAGGGTTGAGAGTCCCTGGACTAGGGAGAAGATGGTGGGACCCTAATTCCCATGGCCTTGTGGTGGTCCGGCGGGGAACCTGTAGGGTATGCCTACACCATGTTTCCAATGCTACTGCAACTCTTGCTGTTGCATATGCCGTGCCGGTCTACCTGCTTCTTCAGACCTGAGAACGTGGCAATGAGGCTGCTCCCAGGCCCTGTGGGGTTAAGGTCACAAAAGAAGCTGTGCGGGAGCTGCCTGTTCTGCATGTGTTTCTAGGTTTGGCCTATTTGAGTGGTGTGGGGAGGGATGGTGGGTGCAAGCTTGACAGCAGCAGCGCTGAGACTCTTAGCGGTCTGTCCGTACTGCGGAGAAGAGGCTAATAAGGAAAGCTGGAGGGGTTGTGGTCCACAAAAGACCGGAGTTTCAGCCCGGTGTTTGTGGGAGACGTCCCTGGTAATGGCGCCTGTGAGCAGTGTGTGGGTTTGCTGCAGTGGGTCAGGTGTGGGGCCTGTGGGGTGGGATGTGGGCCACGGGGGCCCTCTGCAGAGGGTGGAGGCTCGCGCACATTGCCCTTGCGCGTTCTCGAGTTCGCGGCACATGCTGAAGTTGACTGCGCTCTCCAGTCTCCTCCATCCATCATGAGAGCAGCTCCGTGGGAGTTTTCGGGGTTGCAATTTACCTTTCTGAATGGCTCCTAGCCTTGATTAATTGCTTGCTTAGCAACTGCAAGCCTGGATATGGACGGTGGAGCTGAAAAAAGAGCAGAAGGGAAGTGAGTGGGTCTTGCCTCCCACGGGAGCATCACGACAGAGCAGGCCAGGGAGGGCTTCTCAGCGTGACTCAGTAGGAGAGAAACTTTGGATGAGGGATTTAAAAAAAAAAACAACCCCGGGCCTTTGGCCCGAGGGGAAAGTCTGAAAACTCAGTGCATCCGCCTCATGAGATGGAGGGTTTCAGTCTTGGGGTCCGGAGCCTTGTGTCATCTTTGTGTGCAACCAGGTGCCCCTGAGTGCAGGTGTTCCCTGGGGGGAGCTGCCAGGTCTCTGCCCTGCAGCATCCTGCAGGTCCAGCCTCCCTCCTGGAGGCCGAGTCGCTCTCTGTGTATTTTAGTTTGCAAAGCACTCCTAGCTCTTCAAGCATCTCCCTCCAGCAGCCCCTGCCGTGCTCTGCGGAGCTGTTCTGGTAACTGTGGTGTAGCAGGGTCGGTTCTGTGGCCGGGTCTGGCATTGCAGCACCCGATTTCTGGTGCCTGGCCGCGGTGAGGAGTTTCGAACCTGAACTCAGCTCCCTTTATAACGCATGGGGAGCTCAAAATGGGATCCGAACCAGCCAGTGTGCTAAGCTAGAGCCGGGGACGCGTGGAGGGCAGGGGTGGTGCGTTCCCTGCCCCTGGAGCTGTGCTCACGGCCGTCTCTGTCCACTTGAGCGCCACAGCACTGAACCCCTCTGTCGTCATGCGAGGCACCAATGCCCCCTCTTCAGCGCCCTGAGCTTTGTTCCTGCTGGAGGAGGAAGTGGTGGTGGTGGCAGGACCCATTTTATCTATATCCTGGTCACTGGGGTACTCACCCAGAAGATGGGAGACCTGGGGCCAGCTCCCTCCTCTGCCTGACCGGGTTCAAACTTGCATCTCTAGTTTCCTGGGGAGCAGCCAGCTCCTAGACCCTAGCCTGCTGTGGGTAGAGGCATGCTTCATCCTGTCTGAAGCCAAGTCACTGGGCCACAAAGGGGCTGTGACCCTGCAGCCTAGTGGTTGGGGGTCTCTATGGGAGGCGACATCCCGAGTCCTGCTCCCTGCTCCAAGCCTCTCTCTCTTGTCTAAGCACTGAGCTTTCAGCATAAAGCATGGGAAGAGTCCTGGTATGGGGACCAGGACCTTGGTCTCTCCCCTCCAGGGCACAAGCACTAACCACTGGGAAAAGGAGTTGTGCGCACACTGCTTCTCTCTCCTTGATGGATACTGAGCTTTCCGGGGCACTGTGGTGGCAGGAGGGCTTCCTGCAGCTTGGTGGTCAGGGTGCTCTGCAGGCAGGTGGAAGCATGGGCTTGAAGCCCTGAGACAGACAGGTATTGAACCTGGGTCTCATCCTTCCTGTGGGAGTGTTATAGCTTTTAGGGTAGGGGTTTGCAACACATGGCCTTTGTCCTGGCCTGCAGGTCTGCTGATTGCCACGTGGCACCACTACCACCTTCTAGTCCTCTGGCATCTGCATGTTGGGAGGAGCTGGCTCCTCTCTGCGTGCCAGATGCGTTTGGAGAGCATCTGGTCCTGCCACTCGGGCAGAAGAACACACCCGCTCTGGGGCAGGCGGAGGCATGAAGCAGGGGCTGAGCTGCTCACTTCCAAGCCGGTCCTGTCAAGCTGAGTTGTAGTCCAGCACCTTGCCCCTGAAGTTCTCTGTGCATCAAGGGCAGCAAGCCCAGCCCTGTTTCTTCAGCTCTAGCTCTCCAACCTGAGCTCAATTTGATGCAGCTCATCAGCTGCTTGATTTCCAACTGAGCTGCCCCCTGCTCTGGACAGGGTTGCAGTCCTCGGTATATTTAGCTCTTGTCCCTGGCATGATTCAAGCTGAGCTGCGGGGAGTGGAGGGAGCAGTATTTGTGCAGCTGCAGTGAGGGACAGTTTCCACGGGAAGGAGCTGCTGGTCTTTGCTAGGCATCACCAAGAAAGGAGTGATCTATATGCAGGAACTTGGTGCTATGAGGAATTTGCTGGGAGCAAAGCTGGAACTTCACAGGGGCTATTGAGTGCTGTGGGTAGTTTGTGTTTGCGACCCCCCCACCTCTGTTTCAGAGGAGCCCCAGGTCAGGGTGGAGCCTTCCAGCACTGGCGCTGTGGCCGGGGCTCTTGCAAACATGGTCGGGCGGGCAATACTGATTGACCCCTGGAGCCCACTGCATGGAGGTCAGAAGTGTTCCCTTTACGCTTGATGCTTCATGTATTCCCCCACCCCTGTTCAACCCATTTTACAGATGAGGACCTGAGTTGCAGTGACTCGCCCATGGTCACACCGGAAGCGAGTGTCGGAGGGATGCTCGGTCTCCTCCATCCCAGGGTAGTACTTGACCTAGTGGGAAACACTTCCTGCTCAGGCTCTGTGTGGTATGTGTCTGATCTGAACGTGGCTTCAAATTCTGCCATTGGCCTTACTCCAAAAGGGCTGAAACGGGGCCCCAGAGCCAAAAAGGCTGAACCAGGGCTCTGGCTAAGTGCTTCTGGGCTGTGGGGAGGTATGAATTTGGAGCTGCAGGTGCCACAGATGCACAGCTCCTATCTCGGAGATTTCAAGAGCCCTTCAATAGGGGAATTGGACCCTCTCATCAGCACTGCTTGAGTTCCCCTCCATCAGGAATAGGTCTGGCTGGGCCCCTTGTAAACCTTCTCTGTGCATCTTCTAGTCCAAGCCCACAGGAGATCACAGCTCCCCCAAGAGCCTCAGTCAGAGGTAGGTCCTTGGGTTTCCCTCTCTTCTCCTCTCTGAAGTGATGCTCAGCAGCTCAGCCCCATCCTTCTGGCCACATTTCCAGCTCCTGCTTGCAACGTGATGCACCAGCCTCTCTGTGGCTCACCTTCTCCCTCTCCTCTGCTCAAAGCACAGTGGGTTGGGGAAAGAGAGAGGCTCAAAGCTGGGGAGCGAGAGCCGCTTGCTGGGATTGAGGGCAGCCCGTGACCTCTCGGTGTCAAATTGTCCTTAAATTAGATCTAAGCCCTGGCTTCAAGGAAGAGGCTTCAAAGACCCATTCTGTGACTCTTTGGTGAGTGCTCCTGTTAAAGAGCCAGCCTGTCCCAAATTCACAGCGATGCCTGCAAATGCTGAGCTCTGAAGCCTAATGCTCCTTGTCTTCCCCAACACAACTCTCAAGGCATTTGCAAAAGCTCAGGGGCTGTGTCCTACCCTTTAAAAATGGGCCGAACCGAATCCTAACTTAAGTGCCCCAAATAGAAATAGCTGAATTTTACTAGTGCTCTTGTGCTTGGAGCTGCCTGCACCTAGTGAGTGAGGGTCATTGTTTCCAAGGACTTGGTCTAATTCAATACAGAGAGTAGATCACATTAGCTGAGATTTGGAGGTTAAATGATCTGCCAAAGGCCCCATGGTGAGTCTGTGGCAGAGCTGGGAGAGCAGTCCAGGTCTACGGTCCCAGGCAGGTAACTTAAGCATGAATCCACCTTTTCTTTGGAGTGTAGGGTTCCTTTCTCAACAAAATCTTCTATGTAAGGTCCTCAAACCAGTCTCTGGGCACCTGGTCAAAGCCACAGACACAGCGTTGCAGACTGCTGACATGCAGCCACTGTTGGGGTGCAGTATAGCAGGTCTTTAGCAGCACCCAGGCATGCCATACTAGTTCTGGTGAGGCTGTGAAGAATATTCCCCTTTGCTTCCCCTATGGTTTCGGTGCATGCAAGACCCCGAGCCACCCTTTGGCTCCAAGTCAAGGTTAGCACACTTGATTTTTTGCAGTACGTGCCAGGGGATCTTTGATGACCAGGGACTCGGGTTTCAGGCAAGATTGTGCTTCCAGCAACACGGAGTGATGCATGGCGAGGTCTCCTCCCACTGGGCACCGAATCTTTTGTCCCCCACAGGAAGGGAAGTGTCTACTCGGTACCTAGCATTGCTGCCTGCAGCAGCTGGTTTGTTAAATTTCCCTTGCAGGGTCTTGCCTGGGTGTTAGATGTGGCTGGATCCTGCTTAGCCTGTGAGACGGCAACCCTACAAACAACCCTGCTACTACCACCCGTTCCGTGCCTGGAGCCTGCGTGTTGGGCAGGTATGTGCTGCCACATCCTGTCTCTGCTGGTGCCTGCGCCTCTCCTGTTCCTTGCCCACGTCTCCGTCTGCTGTTGTCGATGTGTCTGGCTCCTGCCACTGTCCTCTGGCATCTGCTCCTGCCGTCAGACTTTCTGGCATGGGCTGAGCCCACTGTGGCTTTCCCATATCCTATTGCTGCCTCAGGCCTGCTTCCAAATGGAGATGTCTCCGAGTCCCTTCTCAAGGGGCTGAGTGCCGTTCGGCAAGTCGTGTCCTGCATTTCCAGGTCACTCTAGGTAGCCCCTCAGCTCGGCTGTGCCCACATTACAAGGGGTGGGTGCATGGACCCCAGGCGGACCCTTGCTAGTAGGCTCTGGCCCTTAATTTGTTGGGGTCCCAGCCTGCTTGAGAGCAGGCAGGATCTGTCCTGGAGGCAGCAGTCTCTGCTGTTCTGCAGGAGCCTGTACCTGGATGAGAGCAGACGCAGGGGGCCTGGATCCAGGGGAAATGCTGACTTTGCCTGGCCTTCCCCGTTCCTCTTTCCCTCCCCGGCCACCACCACACAGCTCCCTCCGAGCTGCCTCCTGGGGCAGGGGGGAGCTGTTGTCAAAGGCAGGGCTGTTTTTCTTGGCTTGTTCCCCCAAATGCACCAGTCTCCTCCGTTTTAATTCCTGGCAGCTGCCATGTCCCTCTGTGGTTTGCAGCTCCAGGACAGTTGCTCAGTGCCTCACTTCTTCACCGCCCTGCTTTGCTTGGGTTCCCAGGACGGCAAAGCCGCCAGGCTGTTTCTCCTTTGCACGGACCGGCCAGGTCTCCCTAACCTTAGTGCTGCCTCGATTTCAAGGGAGCTTCGTGCTGACAGTGAAAGCAAAGCGGATGCGAGAGAGTGGAGGGCTCCATGCTCACGAGGCAGCTGCAGTGGCATCCCTGCCCCTCGCAACCCTCCTCGGGGCATCTGCAGGGGCCAGGAAAGGCCATGCCAGTCCGTAGAGCAGCGCAGAGAGAGGTGGATGGCCGTGAGGTAGGATGCGTCTGCCAGACCCTCTACAGAGGCCGGTGGAGGGTTAAGCTTTTCGGTCACTGCTGATGGACTCTAGGTTTTGCTTGATGGTCTTGCTGGTGTCAGCAGCCTGATGCTGCCCGTGCTGCAGTGATGAGTGTGCTAGGGGCAGCCCTCGAGGGGCCAGCTCGGGTCCTGCTCGCTTGAGAAGCGCTGAGCACGACACAGCAGGGAACCAGCTGGCTGCCCCTGCTCAAGCTCCAGTGACTGCAGCGTGGACGTACCTGGACTATTGGGGCCTGTCTTGGCAGCATCTCAGAGCAGGATGTAGCAGCTTCTGCTGAGCAGCGTCTTGGGTAGAGGGCCTGAGGAGTACCCCCTGCCCCTACTTCAGGGGGTACCGATCCCATGACTAAGGGACTCTGTTTCATGTGGTGGAGCCCGGAGGCTAGCCCAGATTGGGGCCCTTTGCGCTGGGCACTGTGCATACCCATCGCAGGAAAACCTCCCCACCCCATCGACTCAAACCCAAATCAACAGAGGGGTCATTGAGCCTTATTCAAGGCACAGGGAAATCGGTAGCAGAGGAGCAGGGACTTGAACCTGGACCTCCTGGGGACCAACTCGGCGCTCCTCTGTGCCTTGCCGGTCCCTGCCTTTCGTGGCTCTGTGACATGGCACTGGTAGAACAAAGTGGGGGGCGGGGATCACTGCAGCGCTGTTCTTGCTGCTATTGCTCACCTGTCAAGCAAATATAATGAAACTAATGAAGCACGGAGCACCTCCTGGCACGCGCAGCTATGCTCGACTGACTGCAGCCTGAGTCACGCCTGCTGTTGGGGGCTGGGGGGCGGCATGCGTGGATTGGGGCAGCTTCCAGTTACGTGGCTCTGCTCATCCCGAAGTATGGGGGTGGGGGTGCAGCATGGCTAGATCCTGAGCTGAGCCTGTGGATTGTGTGAGCCCAAAATGAGAATCCTCCCTGCAGTGTGTCTGCCCTCACTGAACTCCTGGGGACCCTTGCTAATGGCCTGCGCTCCTTTTATGCCCCTCTCTGACTCCTCTTGGTACTGGGCAGCCTGCTGGGATGCTGTCTTATGTTTCCATCATGGATGCATTGCTCTTTGTTTCCCCTCCCCTAGCTCCTGTCCTGCCTCTGTGCATCGCATCTCCTTTCTCCCTGCTCCCCCTCACAGTGGGTCAGGTGATGGGTAAGGAAGGGGTTGCCATGCAGAACATAAAGACATGGGTCACTTGAAAGAGGGTTGGAAGTTTTGGCCTGTTTGTCTTGATCCCTGCCTGCCACGCAAACTGCTCTGCTGGAATGGGTGAGAAAGCACCAGGTCCTATACGCAGGTGTGATGTCCCTTTTTTCCAGCGACCCTGTGGACCGGTCTGTCCTACCTCCGTGTCATCCCTTGGGATGTGCCTGTGACGCACGGCCTCTCTGTCTTTGCCAGCTCCCAGAAACAAGGCAAAGCAGCCCTCCTGGAGCCGCTCTGGGGGCATGCCGGAGAGTGGCACTAGCCTCTTAAGGTGGCTGTATCACCTCATTCTGGGATCTGGTGCCTGAGAAACCAGGCTTCACGGCAGGGTGCAGAAGCAGCATGGATGCGTCTCACTGGGCTTTGGATGTCACCTGTAATATCGGGGTTGGATGTGGGTCTATAGCAGTAAAATGCCCATCTTCTCCCTTGTGCTTTTGTGTCTGTCTACCCTCTTTGTGGGAAGGCTGCCCTCCAGCTGTGTTATATGGTGCTATGCCATGGCGAGGTGCAAGTGGTGGGTTGTGTTCCAACCCGCTCCCTAGGTTCCTGCTAACAAAGCCCCAGGGGTCCTTGTAGATGCCAAGGCTCACGCATGCCAACCCTTACTTTCTTAAGTCTTGTGCGTCTGGGAGGGCAGGCTGGCATCTCTCTTGCCCTGTGCATTAGCAGCGCATTCAGTTGGAAAGGCAGTCCCTATGTTTTGGAGCAAAGGGAGAAGCAGAGCGAAGCCAGCTGCATCTGAGCTGAGCCCTGTCAGTTAGAAAAATCTGAGCTGAGCCCTGTCATCCTCCCTCCCCCACAATTGTATTGATTTTGATATAAAAGTCTTGTCTAAAGATCATTGGGATACACATGGATATTACATCTGCTGAGCATCTGAGGAGTGCCGGGTGCCCAAGGGAAAGAAACTTTTTTTTTCCTCCTTTAACTCCTCATCCAGGTCTTGCTTGCAGAGGGCAGCAGAGAGGTCAAAAGGGGTGTGGACAGACGTGACCATTATCCCGGTACAGGTGTGGGTTGATAGACGCTGCTCCAGCGTAACTGTTCTGCCGCTGAAATGCAATACTGACAGAAGCGCAGCTCAGCTGCTGTAGCTCTCAGCCTGCTTTGCTCAGGTTTAGAGTTACAGCAATTAAGTTCAGTTGGACGGGTATAGGAGTGGACCGGCATAACAGTTGCATGTCAGAACACCTTCCTCCCCTTTTAAAGTAATTTAAGGTCATACGTGTCTATAGCCCGGGGCTGAGTCTTTTTGCTAGGAGCACTTGCTAACTTGGGAATGCCAACATACTGGGCAAACAGATGCCTTAAGTGCAGCTCTACTGGCAAAATGTATGTTGGTGTCGTGTAACTGCCCTCTGTGGCAAGCTGTGCTGCTTGGGGATGGCTGGCACCTCTTCTCGCCCCTCTTTGTGATACAGCCATGGTGGGAGAAGACTGTAGTGTGGACCTGGCTTATACATGAGGCATTTCCAGCTCTACTCTCTGATGTGAAGGGGTTACCCGCCTGTGTACAGCATGGAGCAAAGCAGGTCACCTGCCCTCCACTCCCAGGCTCCAACCCCCCTCACAAGACTGCCATTTTCCTGCCCAAGCTCTGAGCATGGGTTCCTCTGAAGTTAATACCACTGGACCTTGTGACTAGGAAGGCTGGGCAGATTTTGGGAGGAAAGGGGCATTGGTAGCTGTTGAGTGAGGGGCACGGCCTCTGAGTCAGAACTTCCTAGACCTCAAAAGGCTGCAAGTGAGAGAGGAGCAGTGGAAAAACCCTGGCCATACCCAGTTTGCTTTCCCTTTCAGCAGTTGCTCTCTGCCCAGGTGTGACAGAGGAGATCAGGCAAGATGGTCCTGTGGGCTGACCCAGAAAGTGCGAGTTCTTGCGTTACGTATGAACCAGAGTCCTCCCCAAACCCAGAGGAGATTCATAGCCTGGCTTCAAAGTGCAGAGATGTTGGAGAAGGTGGAGGGGGTCTCTGTGTTACATCCCCAGAGCTGCTGGGGGAAAACCTGCCCACCTGAATGTCTTGCCCCAAGTGACAAACTAGTCACACTCTCCAACCAGCTGGAGATGGGCATGGTGGGGGTGGCATCCCAGGAGGGGCTTCCCTTGTGCAATTTGGTGGGAACTAGCGGGTAGTGGGTGCTCTGATGGTCCTGGGCCTGTCACGTGGACAAACCCAGAGAAGTGACTGAGCTTCTCATTCATCCAAGTGGAGGGAACACTCGATCCTGTCCCCACCTCGGCTGTTGGGGAGCTGGGCAGATGGCTGCTGCCGAGGTGCGGTGTTACCCTGCTGCAGCAAAAGGCAACATCTGCCTTGACATAATTCCTCTGTTACCACATTTCATCTCCCCCAGGAGATGCCATTCGGAAGTGATTCGCTATTGTGCTTCCAGGTGTCGTCTGCTCTTTGGAGAAGGGGCCTCAGTCAGAGCCACAGCTCTGAGCTCTAGGAGGTTCGGGACGGGGCCTGCTGTGTGCTTTGGCTGCAGTGTGATGCCTAGCAATGCAGCCGGCCTTCTACTTCAGTGGATAGAAGAACAGGTCCTCCTGATCAAACAAGACAGGCAGATAATGGAAACATTGGTGTTACCCCCATCTTAGAGATGGGAACACGGAGGCGCAGCGATGGAGTGACTTGGGCAAAGACACAGAGGAAGCAGAGCAACGACTCGGCTCTCCTGGGTTCCCGTCTTAGCCATGAGCTCATCCTGGCTATCTGGGTTTGGCTCTGCAGGTTGACGATGGTCGCTGGCTGGTGCATGGAGTTGACTCCTGGACTGACGGTGCTTTGAAATCTGGATCCTTCACCATGGGGCCTCTCTCTCTCTCTTGTTTTTGACTTCTCAGCAAGTCTCTGAAGCCCTGGCCCTGGTGATGCTGGAGCCATTTGAAACCACTTGCAACCTCAGCCGAGGTTGCCTCTTTATCCTGGATCACACTGTGTATAGATTTCTCCCGATCATTTTTCATTGCTGGGTGAAAACCAATCCATCATGCTGTTCCTTACCTGTCTCCAGCAGCTCTTTGTCTGACTTCACGCCTCCATCTCCTCATGTGGTCACGCACAGATCTCTCCCCCTTGCCTGGCCCTTGGCCGCCGGGGCTCAGCAAGGAGTCTCTTAGGTGTGCATTACAACTGACTCATCCTCCTTATTCCACTGCGCACACACAGGGATTTCTTTCCAGCAGGGTTTTTTTTTTTTACACATGTACACACACATGCTCCTCCAAGTTCAAGGCGAGGCCTGGCTAATTAAGGCAGACCTTTTGTCAGAGGCTGTTTTTTTAATTGGCTTATGGTGTGAAGAACCGTGAAATCTGGGCCATGTTTTATTATAGTTCATCTTGCTCCAAACAAGACAGGAGCAATTAAGCTCACGCTGTCATTTTAACTCGGCTCTGTTCAATGCGAGGGTTTGTTTTTATTCCCCGAGAGAGACGGTGTAACCCTCTGAGAGCAAAGTCAGGGGTAGTTTTTATTGTCTGTACCCACCCATTTTGGGAAGCAGCTCCCCTCTTTGGAAGCTTTCCTGGCTCCCAGCTGGCTTTTAGCAGTGCCCGGGGTGGGGGCTCCTGGTGCCAGCATCCGCAGAGCAGCATTGTGCTCCAGAACTGATTGTGTTTTTATGCCTGACCTAAAATGTAGAGCTTGCACAATTGTAACTCTGTTGGCGAGCGGCGTGGCGTTCTCTTTTAACAGGTAAATTGGTACAACCCCTGTGCTGAAAGCAGGTTCGTGGACAGAAAGGTGCCTCATAATGATGCAATAGTTTTGGAAGGAGTTTGCAGCCAAGTTGGCAAGGACTTTGGGGTGATATCTTTTACTGGGTCAGTTTGAGAGATCTTAGACAAGCTTTTGGGTACTAGACCTGTGTGGGTCTAGCCCTCCTCATTAGGACTGCAGACAGGATATGGGCTTGTGTTATCTTTCTTTGTGCTGGTATAGATGCAGGACCACTAGGAAAGCTTGCAAAGAAGAATTTTTCCAACTGTTTGAGTTGGTTTAATAAAAGATATTGGATTTACCCAAAGAACCTCGTCTGCCGATGTCCGTAGACCAACATGGCTACGGCCTATATCCCTGGAACACCAGGAGCAAGTTTTACCAGGCTACGGTGTCTGCAGCTCTCCTCTGATCCTACCAGGGTAGTGGGCTGCTCAATTTAAACCGTTTTATTACAGCCTCCCCTGCTACCAGTCGCTGGGTGTTGTGAGGGTGCACGTCAAGGTCAAGCCATCATGGTAGCTGTGACTTGGTGTTCCCCCTCATTTACATGCACCCAGGTCTGGGACTGGCACCTGCAGCTCTGGGAAGCACAGAGCCTTTCTTTTAATCTCAGGTTGGGAATGGTGACTCCGAAACCTAGTGATAACTGTTCCTGGTTTGGAGGAGGGGCAGTTAGCTCATTCCCAGCTGATCCCTTCAGAAAAGTGATGGTGAGTGTTTCCCACCTACCTCTCAGGCCACCTAGATCAGTAGCTCTTAACCCTTTTTGTACCAGGACCAACCTATAAACATTGATGGCTCGCGCCCCTCACTCCCAACCCACTGCCCCCCAGTGTGTGGGGTAAGGGGCTGGTGTGTGGGGCATGGGGGGCAGCCCCTTGCAGGATGGAGCTGTGCCAGCCTGCAAGGGAAAAGCCATGGTTTCCCATGGTTTTCTCCTTTAAAAGATACTCCATTTTAAAGGGTTTTGATCCATTTTGACAGTTTGTCCATGACCCTTTCATATATTCTTGTGACCCACTTTTGGGTCATGACCCAGGGGTTGAGAAACACTGGCTTAGATCACACCTCTTCCAGCAGCCCCCTTGGCAACTCCTGACTCTCTTGCGACTCGTCAATACAGAGGAATTGTCTGCTACCG